>JAPZDX010000024.1:24075357-24091981 GCA_029783625.1 Naso annulatus
CCTAAACTTCTTAACAGAGAGTAAAAATAACCAAAAAAAGAAGAAGAAGAAAGAAAAGTATTTGCTGTAGCGAAGAATTTCAACTCATTAAATGATATTAAGCACAGTGTGTTATTGCATCTATTTTTTTTACATTTCTAAACATCTGTGGGGTTTTTTCACAGCAACAACAGAAGGCAAAATAATTCTAATGGAAGCACTGATTCTGTTTGTTTGCTTATTTTTTTTTATAAATTAATAAAAAGAACAATGTGCTAAGACTAGGATCTATTCTGCAGTTTCTTCAGTATAATAAATGCTCATTTAGGCAAGTCTGTGGAGTTTTGGGCCAGTAGAGGTTCTGCAGAGAAATGTTTTAATGACTCTTGTAAGTATCCCATATTCTGCCAGGAAACGATGATCCCAATAAATGCCACAAGAGAGGATGTGAAACACATTTTAGCCGCAGCAGTTTCTCCTGTGACATTTCACATGTTAGAAAGCTGACAAGTCACATTTGCACCCAACCCACAGGATAGTATTGCATATTAAGAGTTGGGAGCAGTGAGGTAGCAATGTTACAGAAAAGGTAAGAAAGATGAGACTGTGAGTCTAAAAGAAGTGAGTTAGTGTAAAATATGTAGGCATTAACAGTCAGCGCTTTGATTTTTTTTTTAGTAAGAAATGCGTTCAACCATCCAAGCTGCAACCTTATCTAAAAGTGCACTAGTATTAAGAAAAAGATGTGTTGAAAAGGACCTTTTTAAACTGTATGTGTATTGTATGCTCTCACAGACAGTCTCCTCCACCGTTAGGGTGAGCATCTCTTGTGGTATAATGGCTACTTAACTAATTGGGTGATTTAATGCTAGAATGATTGGTGTATTGATTGACTGCTTGACTGACTTACTGACGCACCCATTGATCTTTGCCTTTCAGGAGGAGCCGTTTGTAATGGTGTCAGAGAATGTTCTGGGAAAGCCGAAGAAGTACCAGGGCTATTCCATCGATGTCTTGGATGCTCTGTCCAACTATCTGGGCTTTAAATATGAGATCTATGTCGCCCCAGACCACAAATATGGCAGCTTGCAGCCTGACGGGCAATGGAACGGCCTAATGGGTGAACTGGTATTCAAGGTGAGGAGATTTAAAATTCACATAGCTGCACAAGTAAACATGCACAAACAAACACAATGCAAGAGCAATAAAATTGAATATGGAAAACAAATGAGGAAATGGTGTATGGAGAGAATATGCAAGGGGCATTATGTTGTCTTTTTATGCACGCACACCATGCCAATACTCCAGAAGGAGACGCAGGCATACAGGCAGAGACATGCTACTGCTAAGTTGAGCTATAGCCTCCCTCAGGTTGAGTCTGCACAGTCTTGAATCCCATCAAAACATTTTCACACTAGAAATCGTGTCACTTCAAAAGGAAATATTTGAACTAGGCTGAGTTAAACTTATTAAAATTAGAAAGGAAATTGCAGACACTAACTACTGCAGCATGAAGTCTGAAGTGGACTAGAGACGGGCTGACCTCAAAGACTTAGAAATGCGATATTACATATTAGTGAAAACAGCAATAGCAATTTTTTTTAATTATTTGACTGGCTTCAAGTATCTTCTAGTTCTTGATGCAAAACTACTGACAGACAGTTGAACTTCTTCAGTGGAAAAATAAAAAGCGGGGAGGACATTTTGCAAGAGAGTGTGAAATAATACATTTGGATTTCACTCTCTCTTGCAGTGGCCTATCATTTGAGGGCAAGAATTTGGGCAGTTGGATGATAACTTCTTAACAATAACACAGTCATCATAGCTTACGAGTTACTTAAAGAAACATTATGTAACTCTGACCATGACCCGTGGCTTCAAAAAACAAAACTTTTAGTAAAACCAGGTCATATTTTACAAAGAAAATGTCCACTGCTTTTTCCTCTGATGTCCTATGACAGCTCTGTCTGTCTGTAGCCTTTTATTTAGCGAAACTGTCCCCAACAGCTACCCGATCCTGCCGCAGCTTCAGTCTGCAGGCAGCCTACATGTTAAGGTAAAGGTACTTTATTGGTCTCATATACAGTGTACAGTGAAATGTGTTCTCTGCATTTAACCCATCCCTGAGGAGCAGTGGGCAGCCACAGTGCAGTGCCCGGGACCAACTCCAGATTCTGAACCAGTACCCCAGTCAAGAGTACTGACTGGAGATGATGGGGGAAACCGGAGCACTCAAAGGAAATGCGAACATGGGGAGAACATGCAAACTCCAGCCCCAGGCAGGAATCGAACTCAGGACCTTTTTGCTATGAGGCCACAATGCTAACCACTAAGCTGCTGGCACCACACTGCTTCCGGGAACCTCCGTGGATCCACAGAGTTGAGGCAGAGCAGTCGTAGGATATCAGAGGAAAACCAGAGGACATTTTCTTCGTAAAATATGACCAGGTTTTACTAAAATTGTGTTTTGTTTGCGTCGTCTTGTGTGACGTATTAACGCAAATCGCTAAGTGTCATTTGTCGAAGCCACAGGTCATGGTCATACCTGCAGCAGCAGGTAGTTGTTGGGGACAGCTCTGCAAAATAAAAGGCTGCAGACAGACAGAGCAGTCTTTGGACATCAGAGGGAAAACCAGAGGACATTTTTTTCTCAGTAAAATATGACCTGGTTTTACTAAAATTGCTGCTTCGTGCAACGCATTAATGTGCATTGTTAAATTTCAATTTTTGAAGCCATGTGTCACGGTCAAGGTTACGTAGTGTTGCTTAATACAAGTTAAGCTGTTAATTTGCCAAATAAATAAGACTTCTTCAGAAGAAAGGGGAAGAAACGAATTGCCTTAATAACCATTTTTTAGAGATGCATGTAAGCTCAGGCCCATTCTGTACATGCATACACATACACACATATGTAGACACACAGACATTTAGGTTATTCGATATAATCCAGTACCAGAGGGAAAGATAGAGAATGACATAGGCACTACATAAAGCCAGGCTCCTCTTTCTGGAAACACTATCGCTTACATACTTTTGTCATAAAAGGATTGTACCAGATATTTGGCTCATTATTAAGAGTTTCTCAGTAAACCTAAAAACACATGACCCATCTATCCTAAAAGAACAGACTGCTGTAGAGAATGGATATCCAGATCCTGTGACTATAAGCCTTTTTTCAGTGCTGTAGGAAAAATGATTGCTGGAGTGATGAGTAGGCCTCCACACAGACTGACTCTTCCCTCGAGTCCTTCATTCTTTCTGGAAAAGATGGAGATGTTAAAAGAGCAAACCAATCTGGAACATGACAGGCGCCATTCCCGCTACCATTTTCTCTTTGACAAATGGCAGTAGTAGGGGTATCACCATAACATATCCCCCTTTACCCACATAGATGTCGTACAGGGCATGGTGCACCTGCTGGGCTGGTGGCTGTTGTGTGGGGGGGCTCTGTCAATGTTTTGTCCAGCTGTTGGACTATAAAAAGTGGGGTACACAGGAAGAGGAAAAGCACAGTGGTTGGTAGTTTAGTGGACTTAACAGTGGTATTTAGCTTGGTTTATGTGTGTATGCATTAGTGTGTATATTACAGCCACACGTGTGTGTTTCCATGTTTCTGTGTGTGACTGAGTGAGTGAACGTGTGTGGTGCTGTTACTCTTCAAGCAAGGGCAGGTGCAAGAAGTACATAAACACACAGCTAGGGGCCAAAGGCTATGGCACTCCATCAAACACTGCGAGGGCAACCATGGGCAGCTGGATTAGCCATCCCGAACGCTCGGGAGAGTGTGGAAAATACTGAGGGAAGAAAAGATGGATAGCCTTTAAAGAAATACTGAAGTAAGAAAGAAAAGGGAAAAAGAGAAAGCACACACTGATGGGGCAGTACGGGTTGTGCAGGCTGCTTTTTCGCTTTCTGCATACCTCATTGGTTGGTGTGCACATGTCTGAGTATGTCTGTGGGTGCATGTGTGCGTGCAGGACATCTGCAGACTTGAAAGCCATGTTTTACACATTCCAACATGTCCAGCTCTTACTGCTCCAAGGAACGGTATGGGAAAGCTGTCTGCCTATAACGCCAGACAAGGCGAATTGACATTTAAAAACAAGACGCACAGTTTTTAGGCGACATTTACACAACACACTACGCAATTTTTATTTCTGTGCACTAAAATATTTTTTTTAAATGATTAAGCCAGGACCTTTTCATGGGGACAATGAAATGTCACAAGAAGTAAAAGGAAGCAGGGGAAGGAGTAAGTTTTTCCATTTATGTTTTTGAACAGAAGAAACACCAAGGGGGAGACCATTAAGTGCTAACGCAGCACCTGTGGTAATGACTACGAACTACCAAAAAGCTAATGGTAGGTGCAAGAAAATTTTTTTTAAAAAATGCTGAAACAGATATGGAAAAAGAAGGAGGTACAGCATATGCAGAATGTGACTTGTGTTGAAACACACATAAAAAGAGCCTCATGATATAAAAGCCTCATAATGTAACAAGACAGACAATGAGTACATTTACACTCAGACTAGAATCTGTGTTATGTTCAGGTTTTCGGAATATCCTGGTTATGTATTGTGCATGTAAACAGCTAATCGAGGTGCCAGAAACCAGGATAAGACATTATCCCTACTTTGAGAAAAACCTGGATATACTACCTGGAGCATTCGGATTTGGATAGTGTAGCATTAAAACACCTTATCCTGATTTCTGAACCCTCTCATAGTGGCTGTGATGGTGAGAAATCAAGACACACCTGCAGGCAGATGATCAGAAACCTGGACACTGTTATGACCATGTATACAGGGAATGAATAGCCAGGTTTTTCATGATCCGTTTAAATGCCATATTCAGAATATAATGAAAAACAGGATAAGACTCAAAACCAGGATACTAATGCACATGTTAACGCAGAAACAGACAGAGAAGGAAAGAAAACCTAAAGAACTAAAAGCTTCAAGTCTGGCAGTGGGCCCACGGCAGTGAGGGGGCTGACAGAAAAGAGGTAGACATAGACAGGTTGGGTAGACCGAAAGCAGCCAGCTGAGCCATTAAGTGCTGATGCAGAAACAATAACTGTCTCTCCTAAATCAGGAGGGGCTGAAGTAGAAGCTGTAAGTAGGAGCAGGAGGTCCGCTGGCACCTTGCCCAGTACTGACACACAGCTAAAATACAGACGCATGCAGGGATAGTGGGACAGGAAAACAGACAAGGTGAACCAGTAGTGGTTTGTCCGGCAGTTAAGGCTGAAGAGGGAGCAGCTTTGTAATTGGCCAAACACTAACCACTTTGAAGAGGATTTAATTTTTGTACTACCAGAAAACAATTTTTGGGATAAAGAATCACTAAGTCAACTTTAGGAAGCCATTTGATGTTTAGAATCAGTCCCTTGAAGAGAGTTTCTCAAAGTTTTGTTGCTTTTTACCAGCAACTGACAGGCCAAGTAAATCAAACCAGTTGCAGAACAATTGGTGTCCTGACACTTGGTGTGGCTCATAATGTGTGCAGGAAAGCTTGACTGCACAAAAGAAGATATGGGTTTTACATTTCAGGTAGCAGCAACAGATTTTTTTCTTTCTTTTTTTTTAAAAATAGAAATTGGGCAGTTTGACTAAGAAAGTTACTGCTGCTAAATATCCAGATGAAGTCACACAAACATGCACACACACACCATACAGCTTCACTTCCAGGTTTGGTATATTTTACTATGTAAAAGAAAAGAGAAAAAAAAGAGAAAGAAATCCATCTACGGTCAATACTTTTATGCCCACACATACTGTGCAAACTAAGGTTAGGGCATTTGCGATAACCGCAAAAATGAATTACCGCGATATTAACAAGCCATCCGCGGAGCATGGTAGCCATCCTCACAACCGCACGTGACGTCACCTCACCTTACATCACATTCAGACAGAAACAATGGAACCTGCACGGGTACCTGACAGCTACGTAACGCTCGTAGACATATATACACACGTATATATCTGTACCTAAATACAATGTTACTTTGGGAGCATGTCGGCTTTCAGCCAAATCACGGCTCCTCTTTGCCCACGCGCATTATGTTTTCAGTCAAATAGCCAAGTGCGAGTAGGAAGACAACAATGACAATAACGGCGGCCTGCAGAGCTGTGTCTGTGCTGCAGACTCTGCTGAGTTTATTAATGATCCTCCAGCAAAATGTAGATTTGCTGCACCACCAAACTCTGAGAGTAGGTCAGAATAGGGCCACTATCTTATAATCCTGATGAGTGCCGTTCATGTATAATGCTAGTTTAATGCTACATTAACGTTAGCTACTTAGCTCCATTTTAGCAACACCACAGTAACAAGAAAACAGTCGCGTAATGTTCACTCTTGTCTTGCATCTTTTTATGTTACATTGCTCTCCTTCTCGGCTACAGACTTTAGTTTCTTTCCGGGAGTTTTTACTCGGATTGTGATAAAGGTGGTGCAATAATACCGCCCTATTGGGCCACCTTGAATTACCGCAGTTGGATTTTTCTTCACTGCAACAGCCCTAATAGAGTTTTTTTTTTAAACTACAGAACTCTAAAAATACAGTAAGGTGGACAGACAGAAACAGGGTGAACGACAATGTCTACACATACACACACAGAAACGTCTTTCCTTGTAATGCAACCCAGCCAAGCTGCTTCCAGTACACTGGGTAGGGGTTAGAGTGGTGGGGAATATAAGTGGTACTCGCTGCCTGTAAGGGTCGTGGTATAAAGACAGTGATGGGGTCTAAGTGCCAGTGGTGGTGGAGGCTGGGGGTCTAATTTCCATGATTACCATCCCCTCCAGGTGCTGCCTGCCTTTCTGTCTGCCCACTAAAGCAGCGACACATGTTCTCGGCACATTGAAACCTTGGTTCTCTTTGCCACCGAATTACCACAATTAAGGAGACTTCATGCGGAAGCAATTTGGCCAACACTAATGGGCCTAGGCAGTGGTGTTTGGAAGACGGTGAAAGAGGGGGGGTGGGATGCAGAGCAAAAAATCGAGTGAAGTTTTATAAAACAAGTGAGAAAGATGAGAAAGAGCAAAAGAAAAAGGGAGCGACAGATGTGCGAGAGTGATAGAGAAACATTTGCAGTGACAGAGAGGATTCCCACATTGCCACTTGTAAGGAGACAATTAGCTGGCGGTGAGATAGGCCAGTAAAACACAGTTCTGGATGAGAGGGCCTGCCTCTCAATCTCCCATATCCCCAGCCTAATGCTGCCCTGACAAATTTGGGTAGCATAAGAAACAGGGGCATTCTGGCTTTGAAGTGGCAGCCAGGATGGAATGCCAGTGTGGTTCCACCATGAGAGAGATGCTCGAAACTACAGACCGCAGCTAATGACGCTCAACCAGCCCCTCCGTCACTGTAACTCTGGATTACTGCTCTCGTCTGACTCCCAAGATCTCTGCGACTTTATAACTCATGCTTAGTCTTTTTCTCAGACTTAGAATTAAAGAGAAACCTTGCCAGGATTTCTTTATAGATCAATAATCCACTATGATCAATATGTGTGTCTCAGCTTTGCAGAGGCTGACAGTGTCTGTGTGTGGTGGTAGCCAAGACTGGGGTTTTGGTGCTGCCGAGGCACTTCAATAAGAGTTACAGTGAAAATTTATGGCCTTGTGACGTGGAGCTATGTGCTCAGTCGGCACTAGTTGCTACTCTTAGATGGGACGGTTGGCTCACAGCAGGGAGCCAGCTCGGCAGACACTACCAGATGACATAAATACAAACAGATTTAGTTGGGGCTGTCATTGATTCAGGGCTTAGTAACATTCCGAGCAGTTTGCTGCGGGTGCTTTAAAGCCCGTTCGACTCACAGTGCATTTTGTCTCATGTCTCACTGACGCTTTCTGCCTTGTGTACACATGAACTTTTTAAACATTTTATATACTTACTGAGCTACCTAATAATTTAGCAGATTTACTCTTCTGTCACTCACTGCTATATTCAACATTTCTGTTTTAATGCAAATCTGTCATGACATTATTTACTTTAAAAGTAAAAGCAGGAGATGAATTTCTCTCTTCTTTAAAGTCTTTACGGTCTCAGTGATGCTCCTGCCAATTTTCTCATGCAACAGTTACCTAACAACATTTACTGGAGTGACAAAAACATATTTAAAAACGTAGAGCCTTTATTATTCAATCCAACATTTATACCTTACTACAACTGCTCTGAACTCTTTACACGTTTTTTTCATAGGTCTGTTTTAGGGCCAGACCGATAGGGATTTTTGAGACCAATGCTGATATTAGGCAGCAGGAAAAATCCAATATCCGGCCTAAAGAATATATTTTATATTGGCTGAATGCGGTTATAAAATACTTGTGACAAAGATATGTAATAAAGGCGGGATGTCTTACATTTTAACAAACTTTTTGCCGAACATCAGTGCACTGAGCAGTTAACACTATACTTGGTTATTAAAGGAGAAGTTCATTTTTTTGCACATTAAGCCTTATAATAAGAATATTTACAATCATATAAGATGTTCCATGGCATTATTATGACGAATGGCGCAGTCCAGAGAGCTGGAGCTCATTGCTGATGTCACCGCTGGTTGAAAACAGCTGAAAACAACAGAGTAGCATGTGCACCCAGCTAATTCATCGAAAAACACAATAAACACTCGTTTAAAAAGACATGAAAGTCACCAAATGTTTAGTGGTGTCCCCACATGTACCAGCACTACAACAAAGTTAAACAATGGCTTGTAATGCGGAAATGGCTCTTTCAGCTACTTCAGGGAACAAACAAACAGCTGTTTCCTGGTAATATTTTGGTGTTTAACTTCATGTTTTGGCCACTGGTGACATTAGCAATGAGCTCAAGCTCTCTGCACCGCATCATCCGTCATAACAATGCTGTCAAACTTCGTACATGATTGCAAACATCCTTGTTATAAGGCTTAATGTGCATAAAAAAACAACTCTCCTTTAAATAACAGACACCCCCTGCTGGACAAACTACACATTTACTCCAGTCTGAAATCAATAGTATTTTTCTGGCCTTAGAAAACAGTTAAAAATTGGTGCATACCGGAAAAAAATACATGCTGATACCGATAAATCTGCGATAGGCCATTACCCGCCGGTAATTTCGACAAACCGATATATCGGTCGGGCACAAGTCTGTTCAATGCCTACGGGTCTTTACCATGGTAACAGTTCATAAACCACAGCTGTAGGGGGTTTTCATATCATATTTCAGTTTACCATTCACGGTGAAGACAGGGGACTCAAGTGTTGCAGCTCTAACTGATAAAAGCTTAAATCTACAGAACCTATGCTCTACCCAAGCTTAGCCAGCTAAATAAACTGCCCGATTTAACTACCAACAACCAGCCAGAACTCTAAACCACATGACAGATTTTGAGATTGACTACCAATTTAAGTGACATACTGAGCCAATACTATGGATTTAGTAGTAAGTGGAAAGATGCCTACAACAAACCAACAATGATTCACATCAGAGAGCAAAAATCAAAAGTTGGATGTGAAACTCAGGCTTCCTGATCCTGTACTGAGGATCATCTATGTCTTCCAACATGTCTGGAATCACATCTTATTTCCATGACAAAAAAGTGACTACAAGAGAGAAAATCCTCCTCAGCTTACTTTTGATTTCTTTTAAAAATCTCTATCTATCTATCTATCTATCTATCTATCTATTTATCTATCTATCTATCTATACATGTGTATGTGTATGTGTATGTGTATGTGTATGTGTATGTACATGTGCAAACCGTTGTTTGGTGAAAGTCTCGAGTCAACATGAGCAGTTGTTTGACAAAGTAGCAGACCTCAGGCATTTTATGTTCCTATAATCCCATTAAACATATAAATATCCATGTAATCTGATGCCCAATTGTGGGACCACACAACACAACAAACTTCTGTTTTGCATCGACTCAACCGGCTTCTCTCATTAACTCTGGAGTGATGTAAGCGACAGAGAAAGAGCAGAGAGCAGCAGGAAGACAAAAGAAAAGAGGAAGGCCCGAGTCTGGATTGACTTAAAACATCATCACAATCTGCCAGGAGTGGAGCGAGGGCCGTCTGTAGCTCATTGAAGTTTTCATTGACAAGAGCCGTCTCAAGTTCCATCCAAGATTTATTTATCGGTTCTCTGATGCTGACACAACGTGTTTTTAATGTCAGAAATAAGGTTGCGTATGGATGAAAAAGCTCTCTTTCTTTCTTTTCCCTACTGCTTTCTTCCTGCCCTGATGTAAATCCGTGAAGCAGACAAGTAGACAGGCAGAAATTTCCCTCAAACCAATAAGTTACCTCTTCAAAGAAGCATGGATACTTGATTGAGGGGCCAGGCCACGCGGAAACAGACATCTCAGGGTTTTCATTAAGCTTCTCATCTCTTTACTGACATTTGTGACAACCACAGACCATGAAAAAAGGCTTATGCCTTTCCTTTTTTCATTTTCATTGTGGAACAATAAAATAGGACTATCAAAATAATCTCCATGAGCTAAGTGTATGGGGCCCATTATATGACAGGGCAAAGCTGCATGTTCCTCTGGCTTGTCTTGATTAATAGATGGGAGACATGAAGGTTCTGAGTAAGAGGACTATGTCAGCCAAAATCGGCAAAGGAATACAGTGGAAAACTGAGCAAAGAGCACAATAAGCAATCTCCCCTGTTTGGACTCGTAGCCAGAACTATGCTACCAACAGCTGCGTTATGGGCAAATGAGAGAAAACACAAAGGAGGCTGAAAGGGAGGGAGAAAAGACAGACGGGTAAGTTCTGGAACCAGACAACAATAAATGCACAGCATACCAAGGATTAGTTTACAGAGATGACAGTGATATGAAAATGGAGCGTCTTCCTCTCCAATAACAGAGACCTATTACCGACACTTGTTATGCCGCAGCGTCACAAGGGGATTTGCGTCAGACCCCTGCTTCTGAAGCCAGCTAGATCACAGGGATGTGAACTGCTGGCCATGACATTAGCAGCTTTTTCATGCAGTGCAAAGGTGCGTAAAAACTGTTGTTGACACGGTCTTCTCAGAGACTGCATTTGTCTCTAAGCAATGGGAAATATCAGTGCGAAGAAAAGTATACGTAAGTCTTACTGGTGTAACCTTAAATAGTCTTTTCTCCACTCTGCTATGTTTTTTTTTAAACTTCCCCATACCCCCAACTCAATGCGTATTGGGGAACTTGTAAAAACAAAAGACTTGTTTAAATAATGATACTGTTTTGAGTGAGAGCATAAGTCCGGGGCCATTATTATCAACACGCTTCTCTGGTCGCTATGCAGTGAGAGCATAGGCTTGCTATTTCTAAACATTCTTGCCGTCATTTTCCTTAAATGGGATCGTATGCCGTGAGTTCAGGAGCACATAAAGGATTAGCTAACGATGGAGGCAGGCGTTCATCTGTGCATATTCACATCTCTTTACATGTGTGCGTGTGTGTCTGTGCGTGTCTAACCTGACACTCAATTAGGTGCAAAAGCTGGGTTTAATAAAGGATATCAATGGCCGGTTGTGTTTCTGGGCACTGAGGTCCACCCCACACTCTCAATCTCTTTATTTCATTTTTTTCTGTCACTTTTTCCTTCAGCCTTCATTTTCCCTCCCTCTTTCATTTTTCATTCTGCTCATTAGATTGTTCACTCTCTCCCTTCCTCTTCTTCTGTTCTTTTCCCCCCCGTGTCTGTCGTGTTAAAGTTATGTCACAGCTCGTATATCACCCAGCAATCATCTAGAGCACGTCTGGTGACCACCACCAACCAACTTCAACCAGACCGCCCTCCTCCTGTCCTAGTCAAGACCACCACAGAGCTCTTTGGCAAGAAAACCAGCTGTGGGAGCTGTATTTAACCTGAGTCCATCACTGGTGGAAATGCCAATTTTATGCTGATTTAAATTACCTTGATCTTTTTTCTTCCAAAATGCAGCAGACACTAAAACATGGCAGCAAGGACCAAAATCAAGCTTAAGCCTTTTGGCTCTGCAAGGCAAGAGCTTAGATTGCAAGAACTTAACAGCATTGGCCTAAAATTCTGCTCTACTTCTTTTTGCCAACTTGGTTGGAGATCCTGCACAGGTCGTAGAGCGGTAAAAT
Source organism: Naso annulatus (assembly GCA_029783625.1). NCBI lineage: Eukaryota > Metazoa > Chordata > Actinopteri > Acanthuriformes > Acanthuridae > Naso > Naso annulatus. The sequence continues at coordinate 24,087,441 of JAPZDX010000024.1, forward strand.
TAGCAAGGACAAGGACATTTAGCTGTCCAGGAAAGGCCCAGTAAGGCCAGTCAACAGATAGGTCTGGCTCAAATGCAAGGACAAAATAACTGATTCCCTCATGCTCACTATATGTGTCACACTGAAATGGCAAGGAAACTAAAACCAATTTTCCTTCAGATCATTTAAGTTCATCATGTATTCTTTGTATTCTTTTATTCATGTAGTCTTTGTGGAGAATGTAGGTGACAAAAAAAATCAAGGAATCAAACATTGCTCAGCTACACCGCACTTTCAGGCAAACAACACAAGCAGGAAAAAACAGGCTATGAAGCATTTCTACCACTGGCTCTGTTTAAAAGGAATGGACAGGCACAATCATCCATCTTTTATAATGAGATGTCTTAAGTTACTTGAAGTCTGGAGCATCCCAGCCTCTCTGTGTGTTGTCTAGAAGGTTTACTGCCATGTAATGTATGCAAGGACACAACAAAGATTTCTAATTTCTGTCTGATAAGTGAGATAGAGGGTGGAAACACAAAAAGCACCCACATACAGGCATGCATGCAAGTGGACCAACGCACATGCACACACAAAAGCACATACCATTTCACAATCACATAGTAATATTATGCTTATTATTTATAATCCATGAAGAAAAGAATACTGGGTCATATTCCCTCAACCAGAGTCATACCATCTGCAGGTTTAAGAGCTCTCTGTAAGTCATCACTATGTACTGAGCTATAAATAAATCCATTGAAATTGAAAGTCTCTGGTCCATCGGGGACCTAAGTACATGAATCAAAATCCAATAAAGCTATCATCAACAAAGAAAGAATGAAAAATATAATAAGAAAACATACAGACTCTGCATGCTCATGGCTATGCTGAGATTGTATCATTTGATTAAAAAAAAAAACTTAAACTAGTATCCATGATGACTTTTGACTGTTTGCATTTACTTAAACATGATATGGCAGATGTGCACTAAAGCATGAGCAAGAAGAAAATGAATTGGTGGACTCAGCTGACACTTTCACCTTCCCAAAATTAGATACACCCTCTCCTGCGCAAGATACTGTGCACTGACAAATGCATGCAGTTTGAGTAGTGTGTGGGAGGTCACTGTGGTCAGTGTGTCACTGATTCTAAGGTTAGCAGCGGCTTGAAGCTGGAGGAATTGCTGGCTTCTCTCTACTACAATTACAGCTACTGCTAGAGCTATGGCTGCTACTGCAAACCATGAAAGCGTCCTGCAAGTATAAACAAAGAGAATGTGTAAGATGGGCTGGCTGCTCACAGTCACAGGAGAGGAGGAGAAAAAAGGGCTAGATGAAGAAAAATGAGATGGAGTGAGACAATGATTTCAGCAGTAAATAATCTAAAAATGATCAGTGGAAAAGAAAAAAGAAGGGGGGCAGGGTATGCTTGTCTGAAATAGAAACGCATGGAAAGACAGGATAAAAGTTTAAGTAAAAAAGCAAAAGATTCAGTGACATATTAGAAACAGCAAAAAGGCGAACATAAAAGAGGAGGTTTTGTTAAGGCAAAAGTGGCAGTTATGAATAAGGGACTGCAGCAGGGCAGAGTTACAAAAAGCTGCTTACACGGCTCAGTCTTACAGGGAAAATACTGTAAAAAAGCATTAATGTCTGCACATACAACACACACCTCCCTGTAGATCACCTCTCCGTTTTCACCAGATTTATAATACATGACATACTGTTTGCTGCAGAGCTCACCAATAAAATGTAACACTAGTGTGAGCTCTGCTGGAATGCAAAAGCAGAGGGCTGGAATAAAATGTCACCACAGGAAACTCTGCTCGCGTCTCAGTCAAACTCACTGCAGCAGCGCTGGAAATCGACACTGTCCTACAGACAGCTGTGTGACAAACCAAGACATCACGCAACAAGCAGTGAGTGACAGCATTTGATTCTAAAGGAAAATGAGATTTTACGGTTTGTTTTCTGATTTCACTCAATCATCCCTGGCTTGCAGACCAAACGCAGACTACACAGCACATCCTCTTTGCTGGGCTACTGCTGTAACAGTGAGCAGCACTGTAACTCGAAGTCTTACAAGTCCTTGCGGGTGTGTTGCAGGCAGCTGAAATGATCTGAAGTCTCTGGTTGCTGCTTCAATCTGAGTCCACCAATTACTTGGAATAACTTTTATGGTGTGTTAGTACCTTGAGATTTAATCTGAAGTTTTGTTGAGTGTTTTCTCCTTCCTTTGGACAGAGAATGAAATCTCAAACCCAAATGGCTCCCTGCGAAGGACACTGACCATCTGTGTTATCAGCTAGACTCCGATATGAAACACCTTCCACTATTAAAAAACCCTGTAACATCAAAAAGACAGAAGGAAGGACAAATTCCCAACGAAATAAAAAAAGAGCACATGTTCAAAGTGAACACTTTCTGTTTGCCGTGCTTGATGTTTGGCATCAGCCTCTGCATGTGTCCGTGTGTGCGAGCTCTGTATGGGGAGCTGCTAGTTGGTGACACAAGAATGAAAAAATGAGCACAGAACTCAATTCTGGATCCAGGATTAGAATCTTGCAAGTGTTACAACAGACTGCAAACACTTGCAGGCAGTCAGTCGGTTAGTCATACTAGAGGAAAAAAACTGCCACTGCTAACACTGCAAACAATTTTACTGCAAAATGGCCCAAAAAAGTGACACACTGTCAGCTGTTAAAGCAACACTATGTAACTTTGACCGCGATCCGTGACTTTGGGTAATACGGAGCATAAAACGGCAGTTTTAGTAAAATCGAGGTCACATTTTCCAGAAAAAATGTCCTCTGGTTTTCCCTCTGATGTCCTATAACTGCTCTGCTTCAACTCTGTGATTCGAGGAGGTTCCTGAAAGCAACATGTAGGCTGACAAAGCTGCAGCTGAGCAGGGGGTGGCTGTTGGGGACAACTTCGCTAAATAAAAAGCTGCAGACAGACAGAGCAGTCGCAAGACATTAGAAAAAAAAAACAGTGGACATTTTGTCCATAAAATATGGCCTGCTTTTACAAAAATTGCTGTTCTGTGCAGCATATTAACGTGCATTGTTTAGTTTCATTTTTCGAAGCCACAGGTCATGGTCAAAGTTGCATAGTGTTGCTTTAACACTTTTGTCATGAGGCAGGTTTAAAGAAAGTAAAATAAAGAAAAACCACCTCCACTGGGCATGAGGAGAGGAGTGAGTGTGAAGGCAAATCGTCTACAAAGAACATTTGTCAAGGTCACATCATGATATAACAGTGTGGATGAAACCACAGTGCCCTCAGAAACCATTAATGATTCAACAAGGTTGCACTGGGTGTGCAGGAAGAAACACTAGACAAAACACAGTTCAAAACAGTTCACAACATTTTACACTGCTTCCAACTTCACCCTCCTTACATCTCCTCATTTTCCATTTCTCCTTCACACTTAAGCTGTCACACAAAAGATTGAGGGGGACTGGGACAGCTACATCTTCCTTAAGGCCTATGAGTGTCACCACAATTTCAAAAGCAGATACAGCACTCGACATCTTTGGTTATCTCATAGGAATTATTGCTGAGTTTCTTTCCCCACAAAACATATACTTACACAACACATCACCTATTCCCTTTCACTCTCTTGCCTTCTAAAACCCAAAGTCTTTCCCCCACTGCTCTTTTTCTAACCTGCCAGCACACAGACCAGATGTGCAAATGTTTCTCCATGTTGCTATTCAAGCCCTGTTCCAAGAGAAAAGCAGAGTGAGGGGAGAGGAATATTTGACTTCACTCCACGGGAGACCAGTTTCATAAATTTTGGCGGCTACACAACGGTGAAAAAGGTAGCTTGGCTTGCTTGGCCGAGGGAGAATGTTGACGGCATACCAACAACATGATCCTAATGAGTTGGAAAATCCCTGGCCCTCCAGAGGACTGTCCAGATGCTACCGTCATGAGAAACGCTACTGTTTTATTGAATTCAGGCTCCCCTCCCTTTCCTTAACAAGGGGCAAAATTTATTATTGACCATTAAGGCATCCTAGGCGACATGAAGCATAAAACTGTTTCAGAATTAATTTGCCCTTGGCTGCAGGTCGAGTACCCCACACTGGGCACAAGACAAACTGATCTCTGTGCCAAAGTGTCTCATGTGAACGTGCGTATTTACAGACCTCAACTTTTGGATATGTGCTCGAACCTACTATAGTGTCTGCAGCCTATTTGCCTAGAGCTCACTGGCTACTATCAGGGTGACTTGTTTTGGGCAAAGACAGTCTGGCACATGATGTGCTGAGCATGACAAAAAAAAGAGGATAAAAGCTTTACTTTATAGAGAACTAAACAAACAGCACAGTAAATGTATTCCATGATAAAAAAAACAAGATTTCAATAAATCAGTTCGCTCTTTGTTTTACAAATATTCATGGATGAAATCCTTTTAAGGACACATTAATCTTGTGTGAGGCCCCCCCCCATGGGTCTGACTTACCATTACGGAGTTATAATTGCTACTCTACAACAACAACTGCATTATGAAAACAACTGAAATGAAACACAAGAGGCTTTTATCATGCC
>JAPZDX010000024.1:24165162-24175842 GCA_029783625.1 Naso annulatus
TTAGTTGGGTTTCCATCCACCTGTTTTTATGCAAATTGTAAATTTGCACATAAAAAAACTGAGTGGAAATGCTGCAAAGTTTAAGAAAAAATCTTCAGAATATCCAAAAAAAAAAAAAAAAAAGGAAAAAAGATTTTTCAAGCTTGGAGGAGGTGGAAAAGTTAGTGTATCAATATGGAAAATCTGCTGTTTATCTTGATGAACCAACAGCAGTGGATGAAAATGCAAAAAAATTGCATTTTCTTCTGCCAAAATTCTGAAAATATGGTTAAAATTAGTGACACATTTGGACGGAAACACAACTACTGAGTGTGTCTTTGCACAAGAAGAAAGGAGGTTAAGTTGACAACTACAAAATACTTTCATCCCCATGATCAGTCTCTTGTTACATACATTAAGCTCTTAGACATAGAAGAGGACTTAGTCTAATTTCACATGGAGATGTCTATGCTAATAATTCGGCTCATATATGAACTACAATGAATAGCATTTTTGAACTTCAGCTAAATAGAGAAACATAAAGACAGAATTATCTTCATGTACAACAAATCTGTGTTAAATTTTAATATTAAATCCGTATTAATAAATGCGTATTACAGAAAGCCTCTGTGGTATCTAATCCTGACATACCAGCCTTAACATAGTCAAAAAGACATTACACTTGCTTCAGAGAACTATGCCTCTTTATGACGCAAAAATACACACATAAAACCTGCTGTATTTTGTTTGTAAATGGCTTCCACTTTGTAAAATAAATGTCAAAAATAAGCTGACATCATCTTTCTATCACCATACATTTTTGCACTACAAGTTCTCATTACAGCTTATTTTACGTAATTACACTGTCAGCAGGAGCTGTAATCTCAAACTGCTGCTAAATGCCCAAATTTCCACATTTTCTGGAAACTATAATTGTGAGCTGCTATTGGTGCTTTGCAGATGGGCTCTATTGAGCAATCTGAATATCCCTAATATTACTCAGTTCCTCTCAAGGGAAAACACGAACATTAAAAAGGTCCAAATAATTCCGGTTAAATTACACAACCCTTAATGAACTTCAAAAGACGTACGGATGTTTTTACAGGCCAGCGCTCAGGTTTTAACAGTAATTGTGAAAACAAACCATATTAATGATATCATTTATCATTTCCACACTTTGGCCACATGAGGCCCACCAAAAAGTTCCTGTCTCAGTTGGACAACAGAAACTCTAGTAATCTACTAAACTTAAAATGTAAGATTTTCCAAACACAGGTCAGTTTTTTTCAAATCCTGTGGGCCTTTACCCAAATTACTTGAGGGCTTCAGGGGAAACTGTCATTGCCCATGTTTTGCATGCACTGATGCCAAACTCCCGGCATCTTAGCTGGAATCTAATTAAAACTGGGCCGGGGCCTGACATGTATGTGAACAGGATATTTAAGCTCCAGAGAAACATAATCTTGTTTCTGTGGGCTGACCAAGGTGGGAAACTGCTACCACAAAGAAGACTTGGGAAATATTGCTGTTTTGAACATTCCAACAATCTTACAATTATAATGAAAATAAAATAAAGGAGATATAAGTAATCAGAATACACAAATCTCCTATATATGAGCAAATTGGCTGAACTTTCTTGGCTAAGACACAGTAGTCAGCCTTCTGCCTCAACTCACATATAGGCGAAAAGTGTAACCGCTCATTTAAATTCCACGTGTTAGGACTTCTGCTGTAAGTCTGGCTTCACTCCAAATCATGTCTCTTGGGTGTATATAGCACTGAATAATTTGTCCAAACGTCATTTGCAATTCCCAAAAAATCTTTTCTTCCCTGGAAGCTTTTAGAAAACATCTGTAACAAATAGTTGTTTTGAGAGAACATGCAGTACACTTGTACAGGTACGTGACCTTGAGCTGCATATAAAGAATAAAAAACAAGTTTAAAGTTCCATTTTAAAGTTGAACTGGAAACCTGATCACATAAGCAGTAGCCACCTGCATCGCATGATAGTTACCATTAGCTCTGGGCAGCTCAGGCTCATGTGTTACAAATCTTTTTGCCGCAGTCTATATAATTAGCTGTAATTGACTTCCCTTAAAATGTGTTTCTTCTGGGACATCTGGCCTTGAAACTTCAAACTTCCCATAAAAAGGCTGAGCTACACTTTCAATTTTGCAAACAGCATGGGTGGCAAAGGTAGGACCAGGCTCTTTAGCAAAAACAAACCTTAAGATGCCTTTTATAGAACAGACTTCAAAAATGAAAATACATATAACTAAACTAAATACAATAATACAAATATTTCTCTTAGGATAACTGTTCTCAGATTTATGTCCATGATAACAGGAACTTAAGTGACATTTCTTGCCTGTAATTTACAAGGTCAAAATGTCTCTCTCGCTGCTTAAGGTGCCAAGTGGAACTCTCTTTTAAACGAAAATAGTTTATGTTTAAAGTCTGTATTACTCACCTGAACACACTGTGTGGGTCCTTTAAGGTCTTACTAACATGTTGAAGGCATTTCCATCCACATTAAACATTTGTGAAGCTGGTTTGTCTTAAAAATTTTGGAAACTGAATCATTCTGCATCACCTGCATCGTTTAAGCGTACTACCTTGCGTGCTTCTTTTTTCCTCCCTGCCTTTGTTAAAGCACTGCTGCATGAGACACAAAGTCTAAAGACTGGGGGGGCCTAATCATTATAAACTGCTCCTTAGCACTACTACAGGTCAAACTCTCCACAGGGCTAACAAAAACAACCTCTCTTTGTCTATGAATATAATTCCACAACTTGTTAACAAGAAGCACGGTATCACTTCTTGTGGACTACATGAAACAGAGACGAATGACGTGCTTAATCCAGAGGTGGCCGAGGGGTAAATATAACCATACGGTTTATGGCCAATGAAACTTCCCCATTTTAAAAAAACATGCCAAGTGAGAGTGCTCTTCCTTCTGGGAAATATTGGCAAAGTAAACCAACCATATTTACATGAGAAAAAGATGCAGAAAACAATAGGTAATGTATGTTTTTTTTTCTGGAATTAATTTGCTGAAAAAATGAATGCATCTCTTGATAAACTGAAAGAGCATTTGCAAATACTTAATTCTGGTAGAGGGAATGACATCACCCTTTCATCCCCAAATTCTGACATGTGCTCCTCATTGCAGACTGACATGACATCACTTGGCAATGCCATTTTTTTTTTCTTTAAACTTTTTAAAAAGTAAAAAGGCACAATTCATAGGTTTCCCTCAGTAGGGGAGTAAATTATTGACTGCTGGTTTCTTACGTTCCTCTAGTCCTTAATAATGCATATTTTGTCAGAGTCATTAAAAACAGAAAAAAAGACAGAAGCAGCTCTGTGTCAAATTAAGCTTTAAGCCCTGTCTATGCAGTAGGCAAATACAGTTTAACTACATATACAAATTATATGATTTAGTTCTGTTGTAAGCAACTACAGCTGCAATAAAACCAACCAGCAAAAACCCAACTAATAGAACTACGACTCATTTTAACATCTTGATGCCACAACATTACAGATGGAAAGTTTTAATTCAGAAGTGCCAGGCAAGAAACAACATGCCATATTTACCCAAAGGAGCACAAACTTTGCCCAAGCACCAATCCAGCTGATGGTATTTAAATATTTTTTCTGTGATCAACTTCTTATTTTAAAGTTAAAACAGAAAAGACATTACAGAAACAGCAACAACAGTGTGGCGCACACAGCGTTGTAACCACCAAGTAAAGTAAATAACAAATGAAGTGAAGAGTCAGCGGCAGTGCTTAATGAGATTACGAGGCAGACATTTTCAGGGAAAATCCAAACCCTATTGGACCAAAAACAAGGAAACAAAACAACACAGGAATCAAATCATATGAGTAAAGTGCAACCCATTTCATTAACTTCATGAGCTGGCCCACTTTAGGTCTGATATGAACCAGCATGGAGGAGTGTGCTAAGGTAGGAAGCCCTTCTCTTAAGGTGGTCCCTAATAGAAACAGCGATGTCTGACCATGCTTGTACAGTAGCAGGTTTGGCTCTGTTAAGCTGTGCTGTTATACATCCAAGAGACGCTTTAATCTGGTAGGAAGCTAACCAGTATTCAATCAGTGGTAGAGTGGGACGAAACCACAGTGTCAGCCGCAATGAGGGCAGCCAGCAATAAGCCACACTTATCTAATGTTGGAGAGAGAGAGAGGGGGGGAGAGAAAGAGAAAGAGAAAGAGAGAAAGAGAGAGAGAGATAGAGAGAGAGAGAGAGAGAGAGAGGAGTAATCCTCACACAGGCAAAGGCACAGATTTGGTACTTTTATATATTCAAGTAATTCTTAAAACAATTTTAAAAATAGGGGTCCAAAAATCTCTTATCAATTAGCATTCCCTAAACATATACAGTGTTGTGCCTGGCACCTGGTACTTAGGGCTGGGAACAAGTTTCATTTTAAAACATTTTACAGGTGTAGTATCTGCCCTGTGAGCCATCTTGAAGAGCATAGGCTGATGTGCAAGATTTTTAGAGGTACTACTTTTGCTGGACAATATCACTCTGATGGTATTTAAATATGAAAAATATTAAGATTACCTGCAAGTGACTGTTGCAAATGCAAAACCCCATAGGGAAACAGCAATTTCACTACAGGGTGAAGTTTGCTAGAGTGAATTTCAGCATGTTTATTGGTTTATTTAAAATAAGGGCCCTTACGTTTGTTTGGGAAACAGAGAGAAAAAGAAATGAAAAAGTTTAACTTTGACATGTGAAAGAATTTTACATGAATAAAGAGAAGATCTAATGGTACATTCCATATGATTTTGGAAGTCAGAATTTGCAGATTCACAGTCAGATACGTCATCAGGAAAGCCCCCTGCGGTCATAACTCCAACTCAAAAACTCGGAGGACCTTCAGTAAGCCTGAGATCGAAATAAAACATGGCAACTCCGTGCATTAAGAGTGAGAAAGCTGCACATTACACTGTTTATTAGGCAATAAGTCTTGTTTTGTGTCGTTAAATTGGTCAAACTGACGGTGCTGTTCAACTTCAATGTTGTTTTGTCGTTTTGCATGCAAAAACTATCACATAGTGTGTTGTTATTGGCTGGTAGCTAACAATGCTAACAGCAGTAGCTAAAAATGGCTCCTCGTAACTGGAACCAGGTCAACTCGGATTCAAAGTCGCTTGCAGGTCCAAATTCCGACTCTCGAGGTAAACGGAACACAGCATAGGATAACATGTTTCCCATACTACTTAATAACTAACCTGGGCTCCGTCCTTCAGCTTCAGGATGCACTCCATGGTGTTAATGGTGATGACGACAGGCTCCGAGCCCAGCTTGGTCCAGGGTACGTGGATACGCAGCTCATGGATATGACCGCTCATGAATGTAAAGGGCAGCTTCAACTCCTATAAATAAGCAAAGACATACAAATATGGAAATAACAGAAAGCTACAAAAAAGAATAATAGAATAATATGTACCATAGTATTGCATCTGTGTTGCAGAAAACAAGGATATGTGGTGATATAACTACTGAGGCTTCAGGAACACTTGGAACCTTCACCCATCCATTTTCTAAACCTCTATTTGAAACTAATATTTGAAGAAGACAGGAGAGTAAAAACAACAGCTACAGATTACATACTGGTCACGCTCTTAACAAAATCAGTCAGATTTTCTCAGAGGCAGACAGATCACTGCTCTGCATCTTGAACTACTCTGTGTGAGAACGAGTCCCATGAAACCAGACTGCCTACACTCAGGCTTTGCATGTCTCCTCTGTAAATCTCAGCCAAAAAACTCAGAACCAACATATTTCAGAGGAAAAACTGTCATGGACATGCAGTCTATCTGCTCGAGAATCCCCACAATGCCTTACTAAAAATTACTTTTTATATTAAGAAAATTATTTCTAATTGCACATTTCAATAGATGCTGTCCAAATGAAATGCAATAAATCAAAGGCAAAAGGAGGATAATAGCCAAGGTTTTGACATAGCGTTACACATCAAAATCCTAATAGAATTCCCACTGTCGGCTGGCTTAAAGCTGCTTCCAATAAGAACTTTCATCACAATCTCTGTTGGGTTAGATAGTGTTTTGGTTTGCTCTTCAGAAGCAGTCAGAACCCACTCAAGAGAAAAAAAAATTCTTTTAACTCATGGCAGACTATGTAATCCAATCCAGACATTACAAGTGTAAAAAAGAGCCCTGTGTCAAAATAACACTGCAGCACAAAATATCTGAGTAAGTCTATCAAACTCCTTCAAACTATAAAAAAATGACAGTAAAGATACTGTGTTTGAGGATGGCTGAACAGCACTGCTGCATTACCCATAGATAACAGTCTGTGCAAACCTGATATTAACGTGCGTTCTGAGTGATTCAATAACAAGTGGACTGCTCTAAGTACAAGTGTGAATTCTTCCCATGTGATCTCAATGCACCTTGAAATCCAACCGCTCAGATCACCACACTGAGGTCCTGCCTGACGTCTTCTGCAAGTACAGGCAAAACATGGTGCCTGCAAATGCACCGTCTGCTTCAACTGATTTCACTATTACCCTCAGACTGCCACTAAAAAAGCTGAGATTTAAGAGTTGCTGGGTGAGAAACTCAAGAAACTTTGTGATATGGCTGCAGAAAATTCTCAATCATTCATGCCTTCTTTTATATTCAACACAAAGCGCAAAACATTAAGTTCCTTCTTTCCTGTTAAAAATACATCAATTTGTCGCTGCACTGACATCTCACCTACACTGCATAGTTCTGTAAAGATTAGGCTGGCTATTTAGCAGCTGTTTGAACCCACTGTTTCAACTGATTTCACCATTTACATTTAATTCAAGAAAAAGGACAACATTTTACTGACGTTAAGCCTGTCAAAGGTAGTACTCTGCAGGTTTGCCGTTTTACTAATATCTCAATACAACTGAACTCCCACTCCTGCAGCAAGCAACATCCTTCTGCTCATCACAAACTGATTACCTGTGCACATTGCAACAGGGAGACATCAAAGCACCGTTAGCAGTAGGGATGCACAATATTATCGCCACGTTATCAGTACTGGCCAATATTGGCTTCAAAATTAATTAGCAGATATCTGCCAGTACACTGATATCTGTCGATATAATAACTGATAATAAAACAGGCTGCTGTTTCCTTGAGTAAACGCCCGAGTCGTTGGCATGTTTCATGTGTTCCCTGTGGACAGACGTTACGTTTACTGATATTTTCGCTTGTGAAACAGGCCAAATTTGTCCTGGTTGTGGGTATTTTTATGATACTCTCAGGGAGGCATCATCAAGTTTTAAATTGGATGTATCTTACTTGTTTTGTTTAAAAGCATTTGTCATAAATAACATGACTTGCTTTACATAACATAAGTTCAAGTGTGTTGTTCTTTTGCACAAGGAATATTTATTACATAATACTGAGCTTTGTATTTTATGCCTGCATTTGCCAACTAGGTAAGAGTATTTTTACTCTGTAGCACTTTGAGATTTTCAAATGAAAAGTGCATTACAAATAAAATTTATTATTATTCTTATAATTATTACTGTATGTAAATTTCACTACAGAGGAGACTTGAGGATCTCTGCAATTAGGTGTGGGGAAAAAATATACATATCTATCAGTATCCATCATTGGCCAATTGAGTTATAAAATATCAACATATCGGATATCAGCAAAAAATCCAGTGTCATGCATCCCCACTTGGCAGAGGAGGCATGGACAGTGTTGTGGAAATAAAATGGCTAAGATGATCTGAAAAGACGCTAAACCTAGTGAGAAAGTCGCCAAATTCACAACACTGTGGGTGTGATAATGTTTTGATTCAGACAGAGTATGCATAAAGAGAAGGAGCAGGAGCATTTATAACTACAGTTACACCAGCACTTATAGGAGGTCCCAATATACTTTGAAGCAGTCAAACTCATCTAATACCAGCAGCAGCAATTAAAAAAAAAATAAAAAAAGAAAGAGAAAAAAAAGGTTTATATCAGCAACGTGGCCAATCGGTATCACCAACTCAAGCTACTACTTTTGGTTCCCAGGTTAAACTTAGCAATGCATTTGGTCCTTGCAAATGGAAAGATGCAGATATTTATTTGCATAAAGAGCAGGGAAGTAAGATCTGATCAAAAGCTGTCACTCACTAGGGATGACGGGACGCATTGTACTACAAAGCGCAAACTGATGTACTAGAGCTGTTCACATGTGATCAGATTACCCATTACAAGGTATACTATAAACAGCCTCAAAGATGGAGATATGGCTGATTGGACAAAATTTAACAGGTGGACACAGGCTTACTATCCAAACCTTTCACTCTATAATATATTGCACTGAAACTAACGTTCTTACATTACTGTATACTCATTTAATATAAATATTTATCCTATCATCAGTACTTAGCACTGGCTTATAACTGTCATCTATCATAACAGCATGGAATTCCTGCAAACAAGAAAACATCTTGCCTGTTATGTGCCATGAGATGTCAAACTGTCATGTCTGTATTGATTTGATCTTTTCAACGAAAGACACATTTGACATACAGTACCTGTTCCAGCACATCCAGCTTCAGGTCCAACTTGCTGAGCACCACATCTCCTCCCCAGAGAGACAGCTGAAGGTCAGACGGCTTCAGATTTTTAATATACTTGTTTACATAGCTCATCAGGAGTGGTGTGACATAGGACTCCAACATCTTGTCCCTGTCCTGAACACACACCAAAGACAGAACAAAAAATTGTCATTATTCAATACTGTGTGTTTACTTGTACATTGCAGTATTTGTATTAAAACTCCATTTGGCCAACATTATTCCAATATATACCCCAATATTACTTTTGAAACATAGCCATTACCAAGTATTTGACTATTGCAACTCCCTTTCCGCTTGCCTAAGCAAGACTTCCATAAGCGTTTTTGTTTTGTTTTATTTTGTTTTGTTTTCCAAACTGACTCCCCATCAACTTTGGAGTCTAGTTCAATATTTTCGTGATCAAGTTTAGAATCTTGCATGGTCAAGTACCAGCTAACATATAAGAGCCCCTGCAGCACTACTTCAGAGAAGGAATCTGAGGTCATCTCATCAGGGTTTGTTAGGTGTTCTTCCTCCAGGCTCAAGAAAAAAGCAAACTTTAGCAAGGAGACTTTTTGAATTTTCTCCCACTGGACTTAAAACATGAAGATACCTTTAAGATGTAGCTAAAACCCCACGATAAGTTGTTCTGTACTTTTTACTTTTGAGTATTTGTCCTTTATTGTAAAGCAGTTTGCAGCAACTGCTCTTAAAAGGTGCTGTATGAACGACATTACTTACATATCCCATCAGGGAAGGATCACGTTTATTATGTGCGTTTAAAAACTAAACAAATATTGGCCAGGTATTTCATCTACACAAAATAAAGCTATAATGAACCTCGTTTGGCTAAGTTAAGCAGTTATGTCTAGATTACCATTACCAGAACGAGATAACTGTTCTGCGTGCAGGTAAATGTGTAGTTACGTAAACTTTTATGTGAATTTCTGAGGTTCAACTTCTAACTGGCTCTATTTTATTCACGAGTGCCAGGTGAAGTCTGCTGTAAATGTGCCTTCACTTTCTATGCGTGCGACCCAAAGAGAAATGTCAGCAACTTACAAGACTCAATTACCAAATGTATAGCAATGTACCTAAATATAACTTTGTGATTTACATGAGGAAGAGCCGTCCATAGAATGAAATGTAACATAACGTTACTGCGGAGTAGTTAGCCAGAGAGGCTAGCCTTTCTCTGCTGTCATTCTAGCTATAACGTTATACACCACAGCAACACAGCTAAGCTAAGCTAACGTTAACTGCTAAGGAGAAGTCGCTCTAACTTCGTTTCAGCTGGTTAAAACGTGTGACCAAGGGTAAAAACGAAGAAGACCCTCCTTACTTGACTCCTGTTGTATCCTACAGAAATTTCTTGAATTCGACGTTTAATATAACATATTCATTCCGCTTACTGACGTTAGCCACATCGCTCTACGACTTCAGCCCAAACGTCATCAGTAAACACCAACGTGGCTTCCGTATGCCTGCTGTTGCCTTTGCTTCTGTCGGAAATGTGCACTTCGGTTTTTTAGCGCACTTGTAGGTAGGTACATCCCAAAACAGAGGCAAGAGTGACGCTCGGAATTCCCTGTAGTGGTCTGCAAAACTGGTCGAAATGTGACATTCAGAAGACCGATTTTCGAGGATCATAATAACATCAAGGAAGTGCCTTATGTGGGGGCTCACCGGTCTCTTAGTTCTGACACTGTTGCAGTGTCGTAATATCAGTATTTTTTTAAGTAGTTTTAAACACAGTATATATCTGGTGTTTTTAAAGTCATTTTATATGTAGTTTTTGTGATTAAAATGTGCTTGTCGTCACACCCGGTCACGCCGCCAACCTGTGTCTTTGTAAGCAAGGATTTAAGAAGAGCACGAGAAGGCATCATCGCATGTAATATTCGGAATCTGTTTCGCACACCCCCCAACCCTTATATGGCTTTAGCAGCTCTCCTTTCCTTTGTTGCGAGAGCACAGAATAAACTTCTCATGCAGCTGCTGAATAGTGTCAACACGTAGTAAGCCTATAACTTTTATATACATGCAAATATATACATACATATATATATATGTATGTATATATTGTATGTCTCTCTCTCTCTCTCTCTC
>JAPZDX010000024.1:24178256-24189956 GCA_029783625.1 Naso annulatus
GCTCAGTCGTTTTTGTAAAAAATAAACTCGCTGCAGCCGTTACACTTTGTTGCCTTTCCATTTAAAAAATAATTAGGAGAAGCCTGCCGTGCGTAAAACTGTGCCATATGGCTAAACGGCCTTTCAGCAGCAATGAGCGCCGTTTTAAATCTTCTCTTGTTACTGTAACCATTTATTCCAGACGGCTGTTTTTGTTTTAACCCGTAAAATATAAATACGATTTTTTTGCAAACAATTAATTCCACCGTCAGGTTAAAATCAGCTTTAAAAGGACTTTTCAGTAACCAATAACGGCTGGTGAAATCATGACACAACAGGCCTGAAGGCCAAGTAACACAGACAGACAGAGAGATGAAGAGGAAGTCAGAGGAAGATTTGATTTTGTTTGCAACGAAAAAAAAAAACAAACCCCAATCATAAAAAATATAATTCACCTCATCACAGCCTGTCAGAGCCACCGCTCTGAAGGTTAATATTCAAGCGCATTTTGATCCATTCGGTGGCCGACCAAAGGTTATTTGGATAAAATCCAAATCTTGGAATTTTTATAGGTAGTCTATTTACACAAATATATCTAAACATGAGCCTTAAAACATGAAGTTTAAAGCGCTCACTCTCTTCCGTGAAGGTGCTCATAATAAACTGTATAAGCTTCTTGAGTAGCCTGAATAAACCGTTTAAAGTGTAGCCCATACATTTATGATCAAAATCGAGATGCACTCTGTTTAATATGCTCAGTGTGTGTTTTTGCTATCTACAACTTCTCAGCTGAGTGCTGATGTTGTAGGCCTAATAAATTACAAATATGCCCATTCAAAACTGATAACAGATTGCGCAGGTCTGAGATTAAGACTGAAAAAAGGTTTTAAAAAAACAAACATTTGTGTTTTATTTGTTGCTGTTTTGTAAGTAGTGAATTCACCTAATGGACCTTGATCATTACCTGAAAAATAGTCACGCTGTGGACCACGCCTCATCTCGTTATATTAAACCGCCTTCCTTACGCTGATTACTCCATCTGTTGCCACGCGGGCTCGTTATGAGTAGTGATATCAAAGGTGATGTAGATATCTGAGATATATCGATTAATGCGGCTAATTTATCAGTTATAAGCCGCTGAGTGTTGAAGATAAAAGATAATAACGGAAAACAATATTTCCCACCCTTGCAAAAAAGAAACAACTGGCTTTATATGTAGGCTACATTGCAGAAAATAAATAATTACATAATGATTAGCCTACAGTATAATTTTCTTTAAAAATAAAAAAGAAAGAAAGAAAAAAAAAGATTGTTTACTGTAGCCACCATATCAATTATTAGGCTGCTCTGAAAGATACTGATGACTTTCCATTTTAATGACTTTCCTGTCAGCAAGACTTGTCCTGAAAGACATTTCATGCTCCCTCGCTGCTAACTGATATGTGCTGGCCTACTATAAAAAGCTCAACAAGTCAGCCGCACTAAGCTCCCACTGACTGCTGGCTGTAAACATATAGACTCTTAATTTGATGGCCATGGAAAAAAGTTTCCTCCAAATATCTCTTTTTAGCTTTGACATTGTGTCTCGAGTCTCGCGGCAGAGAAATCATGAAAAAAAAAGACAGAGCAAGTGCAAATGTATAATGGAAATATTTATTTCTAAAATACAATTTAACATACTTTAAACTTATGACTGTTTTTGGACATCTTTATCATTTCAACGTCAGAGAAGAAAATAAAAAAACAAACAACAACAACATTATGTACACGGTCTTGATATTTACAGGTGGTGTGAAAGCTGGACTTGGCCGTGGCTCCGCTGCTGTCCCTGTTGAGGTGCAACCAAATCCCACTCTGAAATGTGCTGCAGTAAACGTGTCCTGATTTGGCGATTGTCTTTGAACATGAAAAGTCGCTGACTTGTCTTTCCGCGTTTTGTCCTTTGTTTTTTTGTAAGTCTGTCCAGGCTAGTAGTCCTGATGTGGGCTGTGCGTCAAACTGTGCCGTCGCAAGTCACAGTTGCGCCGAAACACCTTTCCGCAGCGGCCACAGCTGTAGGGCTTGATGTCTGTATGGGTGAGAAGGTGAGTTTTCAGGTTACTTCTTTGATTAAAGGTTCTTCCGCATGTGGGGCATTTGTGGGGAGACTCCTGTTTAGATTTAAAGCAAGCAAAGGATTATTCCCTTTAATTGTATGAAACGTCTAGAAATTGTAACTTTCAGTCATCTAAACAACTCCACTGTTGCGTCAGTTATAACTCACACTGATTCACACAATATTGTTGTAGCTCTTTTATGTGTTTCTCTCTCTCCAGTTTTAGTTTTAATTTGGTCATTGGCCAAACGCAGTCGCTTTGTGAGACTCAGCCCAATAAAATCCCCATGCATGCAGAGCGTGCACAACAGGTGAATTACGACCATAAGGTGTTACATAATTAAGTCAGGATAAAAATTAATAATATTTTCAGCTTACCTGCATATGTAAGGTTTTATGGACGGCTAGAGTTCGAGACTGACAGAATCCCTTCCCACATTCTTGACATTTGAATGGTTTTTCCTTGGAGTGGATGTATCTGTAAAACAGAAGTAACACTTAATCAAATGTCCGCTCATGCATGGATTTGCTTGTAGCTGTGACAAACCTCAGAGTCATGGGGGGAAAAGCTCCACTGTGCAAATTATGAGCGGCCAATTTTATGCATAAAAGTGCTTTAGCGCCCTCATGGAGAAAACTCCAGGAACAGGCCTGAATATTTGTTATTTAAAAGTACAAAAAAATATTTTTTTATTTAATATCAAAGCCTGAAAAGATCATTTAAATGAATACATACATATATATTTAAGATTTTTATTGTAGGAAAACTCAGTTCTACTGTTAGAAATTTGAACCCCCCTTCTAACTCAGTGGGCAATTATCACATTATCTGTTAAAAATCTGTCCTACCTGTGGTCTCTGAGATGGTCTTGTCTTCTGAAAGCCTTGTGGCAAATATCACAGGTGTAGGGCCGCTCGTCTGTGTGGGTCCTCTCGTGGATGAGGAGGTTGTAGGACTTGGTGAAATGCCTTCCGCAGAACTTGCAAATAAATTCCTTTTTAGTCTTGGATGGGAGCCTGCCCCGGGTGGGTTTTCTGTCCGGGGACAGCTTGCTCAGCTCGGAGATGGTTCCCCCTAGTCCCGACGCCAACTTCGCCAGATCCGCAGTTTTCGGTGGGTCCTCCTGAGTGGCAGCGAGGGCCAGGTTGGCGAAGTCAAACCTCGGCCTGTCTTTGTGCAGCGAGGGGATGCCGTGCGCACCGCCGCCTTGTTTTGGATGGAACAGTTGCGCTGCGGCTGTGAAAGGTAACGCTGGGAAGGGAATCCTGGGGTCCACTAGACCCTGGGCGGCTGCCATCTCTGTGATCGTCGACCTCAGTCCTTGGATGTGCGGGTAACCAAGAGTCCAGTGGTTCATGTGCATGGTTTGCACAGCGCTGAGGCCGTACAGTCCCTGCAGCTGGTCAGCGGGGAAAGTGTTGACGGCCTGCAGGAAGGAGTAGTTTGTGAGCTGGAGGGCCGGGTGCAGGGGGATCGGAGCGTGCAGGGCTTTACTCCCCATCTCGGCTCAGACCTCTGCAGAAGACACGGTGATAACCCTGGGGAAAAGAAAGTTAAAAACAATGAGTGCTGTGTGTAAATGTAGCTTTTTAGTTAGCAAAATAACGGCAAACTCCCGTTTAGTGAACATTAAAAAGCTGCTTTTGCACTATTTTCTGACTGTTGAATGCTCAGGGAGATTTTAGTACACATTCTAATCGAGCACGATAGCACATTTCTCAGAAAAATTATGTCCAACACAAAGGAAATTATTTCCCTCAAATAGTCCAAAGTGGGTCATTTCTCTGAGATTAAGGCGCATGTTAATTTGGCTTCTTTCATTTTCACAATTTCCACAAGACGAGGGCGCTGATCGGGTAAATAATCTTCACATTTTAGTTAAGATACACCGGCATTGTCCCACACTGATGATGATGAGTAAAACCTGGCTGTCTAAGGCTAAACCACAGAGCATATAAAGGCTTATTTTACGCCAAGGCAAAAACAAAAAATGCCCCATAAAAAGAAGTTGCTTTTCAAAGCAATTTCATACAACAAATCAGTCATCGAAACTGTAATTAAATTAAGTGGGTGTAAAACGACTCATGTGGCATCTGTTAACACTGTAAATTAGCCTACATATCCAGATCACTCGGAATAAAGCACTAAATCTGAAACGAGGTAATTAAAGACGACACACTGTTGTTTTTTTGACGGCTGTAGTTTGTGTTTCACAATGCAGAGCAAGTGCTCTGTATGTAGACCTGCACAAGTCTGCAGTTTTACAAGCAGAGGTCACAACAAAACAGCAGCGCTGGCTGTTACGCACAAGAAAGTAACTAAGCTGGAAATGCATGTGCTTTTTATTTGGCTGCGGACAGCAGCCAGTTGATTTTTACAGGCCTAATATTTTGCTTTTATGCTTGTTTATTTCATACAGCATGTTTATGTACGAGGTGGGTTTCCTCTGGGCATGAGAACATGGCAGCAAATATCCTCTGGGCATTTTAACTCCTTTCACAAAGAAGAATGTTTGCGTTCATTTAAAGCAGCAGCTATCTAATCTCCACTGTGTAGTACAAATAAGGTGAAGGGACAAGCGCAAGAAACTAGAGGGCCTTGCTCTCTGTTTGTGGGGATGACAAGTTGTGTTTTTCTACACAGAAAAGACGACCGTGGGGGTTCAAGATTCCGGATAGTGAAAGCTGGACTGGCAGCAAGCCAGCGGTGAAACGGCGAGCTGACCTTTAGATTTACACGAGAATGAAAATTAGAAAAAAAAGGCTCAGTTTTCTCTTTTTGGGGAAGACAGATGTAAATCCTAATGCTCGGAGCTGCTTAACGCAATTTGTCGCAAACTTGCAGAACCTGAAACTTTCTGGAGATTAAGGCATTATTCACACTTGCTGAGGGCTCGCAGGCTGACAGTGCTGGGTACATGGTAGCCGGGAGGGCTGCTCTTGTCTCGGTCAGCTCGTTATTTGTTTCACGGAGCTTTTAATTCGGTCTTGTTGGCTTTCAGGCGGCAGCGTTAAATGTAATTTTGCACAGGTGCAACATAAGTCACCACGCCGGCACTTGTTCTTTGCCCATATGTACAACTTTGTTCAACCTGTTCTTCTCTCAATAACCTTTGGACTTCATTTACACCTTGACAGCAGTCTGAGTGCCGTGTCATGTTCTTCAAATCCCTGTCAGTTTCTTTTGAAGGTTTTATTTTCATAAACTCGTGACGAGTCTTTACAGAAGTGAAGGCCACTGCCACAGTGATATCAAACGTGGACAAACTGTGACCTCACGCTGGAAGGGCCACCACGAGGCAATAATCACCTCCGGAACTAACAATTATTTTAACTTTAATTCATGAAAAGTTTACATTTTAACTAACCGTTCGAACTGTACGGTTTACAACTCAACCAGCAGCCTAAAAGTTGGTTCTTTTCTTGGATAAAAGTTTTAACAAGTGAGTTGAGCGAGGCTGGCTCCCTTGACTGAAACATGCCCTGTCAAACAGAATCTTACCCCGATAGAAAGCTGCCAAAGGTCCCGCGGTATGTCAGTAATCCACAGTAACTATAAAGGCGACGAGCTCCAGTAAAGCGCCGCTAAATGTTCTCCAAGTTGCAAGTCCATGAAACTTTCATGAAGCCATGCAGTCAGCTCTGGTGTCTCGGACCTTTGCAGAGATGTGACAAGTTGTAAAAGTTGTGGAAAGAGGCGAAGAAGTTTGGAGGAGAGACAGCAGCAGCGTGGGAGTCCCGTCCGGAGCTGGGGCTGGAAGTGTGCGTAATGCGCACCGGTCCTTCACTTTTTAGGGCTCCGGGGCTCTGGAGCGCTTAGCCCGCCCTCCGACACGCCTCCACCCCCCTCCTCTATCATTAACTCCAATGTTCCTCCTCTGTTTATTTGTGTTTGGATAGCAACTAGGGCTCCGGACCATGGTAGAGAAACGTGTTCAGCTAACCTGCCTCCTCTGACACCTCTCACAGAGGCCAGGCTGATACCTTCTATTGGAGACATTATTGGAAGCGCAAGAGGAAACACTGATCGGTTTTTCCTCTCAACTCCACGCTTTTGAAAACGTGCTCTGGATACTTGAGCAGCTTACAAGATTTTTCTTCTTCTTTTTTTTCTGAAACCATAGACCTCATATGCGAAAATGGAAGGCACATGCAAGAGCCACCACACTAAATAGTTTAATTTCTCTGTGGTAAGAATAAAAGAAAAATTACGAGTTTGTGACAGAAAAAACAACATGAGATCAGCAGCATGGTGAACAATACAAAGTAAGCAGTTAACGCCACTGGTTACTCTTCAGACAATGAGCTTCTTATTTTTCTTCTGGAGAGTTTGATGTCTCCTCATTAATTAAATTGGCTCATCACACCATCATGAGACGTCACAGAGATTGCTTGGGCAGTTTTATCTGTGTCATTAATGGTGAGATAGGATTTTTACCACACAAGTCACCCCATATGTTCACCAAAACTGAACTGACATCTTATTATTTTTTATAAAGTGTGTGCAATATTATAGCCCGTTATATGTTGATGATATATATCCTACTTATATGTGCTGACATCAGCCGTAATCAGGAAAAGTTCTTTTAGTTTTAAAGCAGATTCTAAAATGAGGTCTCATACTTAACATTTCCAATCTTTTTATTGAGTTTAGGAGAAGTGACAGAGTCTAGTCTATGAGTGCTCTCTAATGAAACCGGGTCTTTCTGGCCATATATTTAGGAGTAAAGCAATTAAAACTGTTGACAGCCCGATTCAAAAGTTACATTGCGTCTCTTTGTGCTATAGAAACACACACACAGAGTGAGAGAGAGGGAGAGAGGAGAAGAGAGTGCGACTTTACGCATAACAGCAACAGGTTGTTGTCTAAACGAAGATGTCAAATTTGTCAAATTTTCCACTAAACCGCAAGTCACTTAAATACATTGAATTACAATTTAAATAATGACTACTTTATATTTAAAGCAATGATGGAAAAAATATTTCAGTGAAATGTCAAAATGCAAAAATGAGACACACTTGGACCCATCCTGTGTTTACTTGTTTTATCTTGTTTTTCATGATTTTACCACGCATGACAAAACAAGTGGAGGATCATTTTGGTTTTTAACATAAATATACAATTTATAATGTTCAGTGGAACAGGGCTGACTGAGGTTTGCAGTTGCTGCTGTTCTTGTCTTCGCTGGTCAAAGTTGTTGGGTAGAATGCAAGTCTGTAGCGCCGCCTATTGGAGCTTTAGCAAAACAACAAGCTGTTTCCTCCTAAACTCAGTTTGCCGCTGCTGAACACTGTCTGTCAGAGCAACTTTTTATATTTTCTACCGACATCGCTGTAAACAAATCATTTATTCAAATCTGCTGGCTTTTCAGGCTTTTAAAATAATGAATTTGTAAAACAAACAAACAAGCAAATTTAGCACAATACACTAAAGACAATAACAACACAAATATATTTCATTACTGTAACCGGTCATTGGAGATTCTAAATTATTCATTTTAAAGACCAGAGAAATTTTTCAGAGCACAGATCCGGACAGATCTCAGCTCCTTGTGTGAGAGATAACAACTAAATTACAGTAAGACGTTCAGTCTGTTCAAGAGCTCTTGTAGCCTAATTTTCGTTTTCTAAAAGCTGCAGAACATTTTCTGCACACAACATGCCTGTGGTTTTTGTTCGGTTTCGTATCGCCCAGGCGTCTATCTTCAGTGTCAAAACACTGAGCAACTACA
Organism: Naso annulatus; assembly: GCA_029783625.1. Taxonomy (NCBI): domain Eukaryota; kingdom Metazoa; phylum Chordata; class Actinopteri; order Acanthuriformes; family Acanthuridae; genus Naso; species Naso annulatus. The sequence goes on from JAPZDX010000024.1 coordinate 24,186,063, forward strand.
GACAGATTAGAAGACACATAAAACCCGACATTTTTACATTACAGATGATGCTGGCGTCTTCTCAACATGTCTTTTGCACTGGTAAAATTTATAATACTGTACATTGTGTTGATTTTGTTTCTTTGGCGAGAGGCCATTAAAACAAACAGTAGCCTACGTTTTTATCTCGGCCTGTCCTAAGCTGCTCCATACAACAATAACCTGTATTTCAATTTCAGTCTAACAATCGAAATTTAATAAAAATCTTACAAAAAATGTATAATATTCTTAATACCAACTGATGAGGAAACCAGGCTTTTTAATTTAATTTAAAAAAAAATTTTGCTTAAAGTTTAAATATGCTAAAACTTGCAAGCCTTATTTCTATAACATCCACAAGGCATTTAAATATTTCAGTATAATTCTTGTGATATGGACACGTGTCTGTGGTACTAACATTTCATATCCAGTTAAATTACCTAGTTGTTCATTTTTACATTTTGTGTCATCGGCCTGTGACATTGCTAACTAATAATAATTCTAACATAGTAATCATAAGAAGAATTATAGGCCTACTTTTATTTTGTCTTTTTGTGCTTGTATCTGCTATGTCACACATACACACTTAAAAATATGACTCCAATCTTCCATATTAAATTTAAAGTGACCCCAAAAACTGTGATTTTATCTCTTTTTAATAATCCTGACAGGACATTTTCTGTGCGGCCTCCAGTTTAAGGCTTTTATTTTACTGTTAGACCAATCTGTGGATAGGATTACCGTATTCTTTATAGTTTGGGTAATGTCAGAGCCTGAGACTTAGTGCCTTGCCCTTTGGCCCTGCCCTGCAGCCGCCATCATTCTCTATGATAATCTGACTCCCACAGAGTATCAGTGTTGCAGCTCAGTGCAGCTGCCAAGCCTGTAATGGCCGACGCTCCTCTCCCAATAACACTGAGTGACAGAGGAGAGGACCAGCAGAGATGATTAATAAAGAACCACAGAGCTCTCCTGGGTTTGCACAAAAGATTTAGATACAGGAAATGACTTTGGAATAGAATAGGCCTATTTCCTGATCATAATTCTGATGTATAAAAAGGGGTTATTAATGTGTCTTAAAACATGTCCTGGTTTGGTCTAATGGAGGTTTTAAAATACAGGTTTTCAGATGCCAGTCCCCTCAGGCCTTTTCTTAACAAATGTAACAAAATTCTCTCCTCACTAGGCCTAAATAAATATGGATTATTCTCTGGGTCTAAAAATAAAGTTTAACTACAGAGAAGTCAGAAATAATAAAATCTAGAGAGTAGTTATAATCTGTTTCTCTCTTTCTTTCTTTCTTTAGTGGAATAAGTGTGAAATGTGGAAATGCCCTGCTCTTGTTATGGCACAGTAGTGGTAATTTAGCTTTCCGGTGTCCCAGCTCCTACACCTGACAACGCGTATTTGATATCATAATATAATATTCAGCAGCAGAACACAGATTTTGACCTTTACATATCCTGTCATTTGGTGCCCCCCTTACCTCCGTTATACTCACATGTAGAGTCCTTGAGAGAAAATGTGGAGCTGCTGGCCTGTCACCAGTCTGACTGGGTCTGTTTGCCTCTCTGTGTTGCTGTGTGTCTCTGCATGCTGGCAGACAGGATGTCAGGTCCATACTACGTCGTATAAGAACAGAGGGTGGTGAACCTGTCACTCTTACCTGCTGTGGTTTCGAAGCCCCCACATCCCCACCTACACTCTCACTCATCCTGTCCCAGCAGCAGCTCTCACAGACCCCAATAGTCACATTTTCCTCCACATCACACTCTTTGACCTGAAACTGTGCATTTCCAAGAAAAGGGGTTTAGGCCCCTCTTTTCTCATGGGTTGTTTCTGTTTTTGAGCGAATCGAAATTTTGCAGTGTCTCTATTTTACTCATTCATTCTGTTTTAAGTAAATCCCTCTATTTTGTTTAAATATTAAATTACAAAATAAAACATGCTAGATTTTTTTTTAGCTTTCAATTTTCTTTCTCAGATTAATACTGACGTTTTTGAATAATTATTAAGGAAATAATTTATAATTATCCAAGAAAATAGGAAAACAGCAAACACATCTGTTTGGCATATAACTTTTCTACTATTACAACAACATTAACAGGCTGTTGCTTATTTTTTCTGTTTAATTTGTAAAGTTCTTAAGACTTTTCACAACAGTAGTGCGGTGTATAGATGTATTTGCTAATCTGTAGTGGCTGCTATCCTTTCTCTAGTTTCGCTGTAAGCATTGACAGGTGAAAAAGTCTTTTTTTAAAATTCCTTTGAAGAGACATTCAATATTCAATAATATCAGTTTACCAGTTAAAATAATTGCAGACTAATCAGAACTTGTTTCTTCATTTTTGTTTATTTTTACAGATATGAGATACTACAATTAACTTTTCTTAGGATCTTCAAACTTTTAAAAGCTGTTGGTAACATGATGCTGTTTGTTTTTAATCAGACAAACAAATATTGACAATTACATGACTAAAAACATAACTGACCCAACACGTAATTCCTCTGGTTTAAATCGGACACATTGAGTGAATACACCGTCTCAGAGGTTTGAAAAAGCGGATGATGGTGAGTGTCACTTTACTGGACAGTGCAGTCCAGGCTGCAGTTCAGCTGTGACAACCACATGTTCTGCCCTTTTACTTTATTGTACAAGATTGCCCCCTATTGGTTTACCCGAAAATTACTTTTTTCAGCAGCCTTTCATGTTGTATTATTATAAGCTGTATTATTCAGTGACGAGTGTGTTATTGTCAGCTTGGGAACAAGAATAAATGGGACATCTTTTATGATCACATCACAGAGATACAACGCACAGTTTAAATTCAACTCCTGTGCCCTTTCAAACAAGGAAAATCAGTTCTCTTCTCTTCTGTCTCTTTTATCTTTTCTGGAAATGCATGATGTTTTGCACTCCACTCATAATGTTAAACATGAGGAAAAACCAGAGGATAGACTCATCAAATGTTTGTGTGAGCAGGAACAAGGGACTGGCACTGTGCCGGGTCTATACGCTGCATTCCTCTGTTCTCCTGCGTGATCTCTTCTCCATCTGCTGTCCATTGCCACTCTCTTCACTGGTCTCCTGCCATCTGTTTAACAGTGCTCGGCACCTTTGCGTGACCAAATGCCTTTGCTCCCTGCAACGTCATCCACTTTGCCAGAGAGGCATAAAGAAGAAAACCGCCATGATATCGTGCTCCTTCAACCAATAAAACCCACCAGTTAATGCTGCTCAAGCCCAGCACCAAATCCCATTTGTCAGCAAATAGCTTCCTCCGCTTGTCTGTTGCGGGCCAGACGCTTCTGTGGAGCTCTGTGCCATGAATATGACATCTTTAGTTACTTGTTGTCTGGTGTGATGGCAAACAGAGTGAGGAAGAAGTAAAGAGAGGGAGCAAAGAGAGCGATCTGTGCATAATCATAAACGTGTCTGATCACATATGTGATCTCTGTTGAATCATCAGCAGGTTGGTAGCCTGAAGTCAGCACCATGTCATAGTTTCTCTATGTCCACATTCATTAGATTTAACGACACTCTTTACTAGCACTTTTGTTTGGGTTATTTTGTTTGTCAAATGTGGTAGAAATGATAGGTAACTAAGATTTGAAGGAAAAATAATGCAAAGAAAGGCCCTTAAAAAAAGAAGAGCTGCATCAAAGCTTTATTGTAACCAGGTAGATAGAGTGGATAGAGTGGTGTTACTGACTTGTAGAGTGTATTTGTATAAGGAGAGGAATATTTTTAATGAATGTATATACTTAAACAACAAATTGCCATTTTGTGAGAAGAACTTTTTATGAACGGGCATGCATATATCTTTTTATAATATATGTATGGCTTTCATGTGACATGTTCTATGGTGAAACCAA
>JAPZDX010000024.1:24229618-24240527 GCA_029783625.1 Naso annulatus
AGTTTTAAAAAGTGATCAAAAGTTGTCAAAAATAATAAGTTACATTACTTTGATAAAGTAATTGAAATAGGTGCATTACTTATTACATTTTAAATAGGGTAACTAGTAACCTGTACCCTATTACATTTCCAAAGTAACCTTCCCAAACCTGGCAGTGGTAGATGCAAATACACACGTGGGTGTACATGTACACACAGAGGAGAAACACGCAGCCACACACACACAAGGCTCGTATAGAACTGATTCATCAGCAGCTATTAGATTATACAGCTATTTTTGTGCGGACGTGTCAGTGACATAATGCACTACCTAAACCTGACTCTAAGCTTAATGCTTTAACTAATATAGCTATTGCCATTTAAAAGGTCACTTTAACTTGTGGAGTCCCGCATTGAACCCCACATTTGGCCGTTGGACCTCACAAGTGCAGTCTGCTACTGGTTGTCGGACCCCATAAATATAGTAAAACAAGCCTACACACCCTCGGGAGCCACACAGGAATTACACATTAGCATCCATTAGATATGGATCTGCTCATCACCAGTAACCTGCAGCTAGAAATCCAATAGCCAGTCATGTGACTGAAGTCTGGCAGTGCTTAGCAGCCTGGTCCCTAAGTGCCCACTATGTGTGCATGCTTTTTGCATGCGTGGGGTAGTGGCTGTATCTGTGTTGCATATTACTACATATAAGGTCCTGTGTATTAAATGTCCTCAGGCGAAGCAATGCAAAAGGTGTGAAATAGAAAGCTGTGTTTATACTCCAGCCCTCTAGAAGTGTAAAACAAAGACATTTATGGATCAAGTTTGAGGTTAAACATCCACAGTCATGATAAACTGTGTGGTCAAAGTACTTCCAGGTTCCTTCATTGCATTGGTCTGTATGAGGAAAAGCACAGATTTCTGTGTACCTGTTGTATATGCAATCAACAGTCAGTTATACAGACAAGTAAACTGCGGTAAGCCATAAGTTATACAGTGCTTTTCCCATCACAAAATACTCCAATATGTAGAGCTATCCAGTCCAGACTTTACATAAGGGGGCCCTCGCCCTATAATCAGTAGCATCGTGAATTGTGTAGTTTCACAGTCAAGGACACTGTAATTGAAATACATTCAGTCTGCCTGCCTCCTCATTGACTTTGAAGCTCCTTTGGTATATACCGTTCTTCTCTGACATGAGGTAAATAGGGAAACTAAAAGCTGATGTAACATGTTGCCCACCCTGCAATCAGCCACTTACTACTGGGACGGACTCAATCAATGCCTGCCTGTCAGCCTGCCTGCCGCCCAGATGTAGCCTCCGTCTTAAGCCCCAGCTTGTTTAAGAAAGCCCTGTCCTGGAAATTGGTTTTGCAAACCAAGGCTTTCTCTGGAAATGACCAATTAGGGGATAATACAGACCTGGTTTCTTCCGTGCCAGTTTGAATCGGTGCGCTGGCGTTATAATGTGATATGATCTGAGAGATACATGGATGGAAGTGGTTTGGAGTAGCATGAAATGGCTCCCCTGGCCTCCTTCCCTTCCTCTTTTCTCTATCCCCGCATCCCTTTCTCTCTCCCTCTCCCTCCAGGAGTAAATTGGAGTACATAATTACTGCAATACCATGTGAGCCTAATTGATTACTGCTCCCCCATGGCCATTGGCAGCAGATTGTGTGTCTGAACAAATCTTTAGTGACCACACATTCAGTTTGGGCTGTGCTGATCTGCCTAGGATGTAATTTCAGTACTCTTTTTCTTTTTCAAGAAAATTCAGTTTAGCAGCAACACAGCATGTACTATGACCTGCTGTCCTAAAGAAATTGATGTCAAAATGCACAATGCTGAACTCTTGACCTAACTCAAATTGAATTTTAAAGGGCTGTATGTTGCAATGCAATATGACTATGAAAGATTCATGACCAAAAACTACTTAAGGTTGAGTTGCATCTTCAATAATCAATTTGAAAGGACTGGAGCAATGATTTCTGTAACAAGTCTTGCTATTTTAAAAACATAAAATCACATTTCTGTCTGCTTTATTTATCTTTGTTCAACTTATATGCAGCAAATGGCACGAGTAATGTGGCTTCATCTCCTACCATTGGTCCTAATGAATGTGTCAGACATGTGTTCATACAGCCGTCCAATAAGGACCCCGGCCCCTGGGCCCCCAGCCCCCGGCCTTGAGAGCAGTGCTGGGGGAATCGGGCTGGTGGCGAAGGCAATGAGGCAAATCTCCCCCTCCATCTCTTTTACACTTACACACAGTCATGACAGGCACAGTGTTGCATGCATGATTTCACACACACATACACACTCACACACACACACACACACACACACACACACACACACACACACACATGTCTTTGCATACTGTATGTTCTTACACATACACACACAAATGCACATCAGAGACCTGTGGATTTGCCATAGCTCTTTAATAGGCATATGAATGTGTGGGAGGTGTAGGATTTTATCCTCCTCATAGGTATCATAGTCAAGATTTTGGAGTTTTGATGGATTGCTGCAGCTTCCTGTAACCAGCAAAAGGTTTGAATCTGTAGCCTAAAACAGTGACTGTTGTTACCATGACAATGACATCATCCGGCCTGGGCTCTCATCCCTGAAGAAGAGGTGAAAAGAACTCCACTTTGTGAATCTCATCAACCCAGCTGCGTGAAGAGCAGCCAGCATTACCCACCATGTCAAAGACCAGAACAGCTTTAGCTCATACCAGTTTAGCTCAGCTCAGCCGATTTCAGTCAGGCCTGTTCCTCAAGACTCAGCACACTCTGGCCAGACTATCTCAGCTCAAATCAGCTCAGCCCAAAATGCGATCGCCCCAACAGTTTCACTCGATAAAGAAATACCTGCTCAATAATCCAAGACAGCCTTTTTTTTTTGTTACTCTAGTTCAACTAAAATCATCCCTGAACTTGGACATTTATCACAATTCAGGTTAAGTTTACAGTCTTGAATTTGGCACAGCAAACACAGCCAGCAACAAAGTTTCTCCCACCACTTTCCTCAACCACAAATTATGTTTACAAGGGTGATCCTCACAAGTTGACTGCCTTTCACTGCCTGTCACTCTCAAAGAGAACCAGACTCCAAGCAACAGGGAATAGTGCGAGCTGCTGCCCAGTCAGAGTCTTTTCACACCCTGATTGAGTTTCCATTTGAAGTCAGATCCAAGCCGCCTAATGTCCTTTAAATGTTTTTTCCTATACACAGCAGCGGTAGTCCTTGCCTCGGAGCAACTTCAAACAGCTGTCTGCAGAACGTTGTTGTTGCACGTAGCCAGGAGAGTAAAAATCCCCCTACCCAGAGAGGACACTGCGATTGAGGCTTGTGGCTGCTGTGGGAGATAGGAAAGAAATTGAGGGCCAATGTCGGTGTAGCAAGCCTGCCTTCATCCTCTAGTTAGCATAAAGAATGATGTTAATGTCTGACCACAGCTGTCTGGACTTGAGTAAGCTTTAAATCTGTGCTAAATCTGTGCTATGAACAAATGGTGGTGAGAGGAATAAAATAAAAAAGGAAGGCGAGACAGACAGAGCGGGATTGTTGCCAAAGGGACTGAAGGAACAAGCATTAAATGATGGCAGAGAAGAACTTCAATTACTGCCTCTTGGTTGTACATGTATACTGCCGCCAACCAATCAAGTTAAAGTTTATATCCATGTCTGTTCAGACTTGTATAATTTATGTTGTGAAGACTTTGAAGAAATTTGATAAAAGGGATTTTTGGGGTAAAAAATAAAAAATTTATGATTTTAGTGAATAATTTCTAGTGAGAAACATGCTGTCTTCAATTTCAGAGTACAAAGGACTAATGAAGTGCTCTATCACGTGATGCTGTGACAATCTTTTGAAGCCCAATACCGGTTAACTAATGAGCTTATGATGGACTACAATGCTTTGAACAGGGATCTTGCGGCAAAGAACCTACAAATTTTTAAACGTCGGCAGCAAAGAAGATCTCTGCCATCATCCCAGTTTCAGAGTGGGCACCCAAGGTTAGTGTCATCAATTACATTACCCAACCAAAAGTTCAACTTCGATCTTTATCATGTTATCCTAAGTAATTAGTAATTTTGTCATAATTATCATGTGAATTCTGAGATTTGGCCAAAATGCATTTTGTAAAGGCGGAGGGGGGAGTATAAGGCTGGCTGGGCCACCTGCTGATGTTATTACAGTAGAGCGAAAAGTTCCTCAAGGTGTTCTGAAAATATCCTAACCACGAGAATGGGACGTGCAGATACAGACACATGGAAAATTTGAAAACAAAAGCCCTCAGCCAAGGCTGTCTCCTGCACAGGGGTGTAAAAATTGTAGTGTCGTGAGAAGAGAAGATCCACTTTTCTACAGTAAGTAACAAATACAGTTGAAACCTTTACTCGTATGGGGATGAGATTGTGCAGTAAAAAACAAAGCCAGACAGTGCAGAGTTGGATTGAACAGCACTTAGACAGAGTGGAGAAGCAGTTCACTCTCGGATGAGATAGAGTTGGCGACAGTGGTTAGAGATGATGACTTAGAGGAAAATGGACCTTGCAGAACTTTACGAGTCAGCATAGATACATACAGGGAACGAACATGTTATGAACTTGTTTTGGAACATCTCGCCATAGGAGAGCCAGGGTTCAGGACATGCAGACACAGTTACGTGTAGAGTCATGGAAAAGTCACTGCTGACTTTCCACGGCCCATACGACTTATGATGAAGTGACTCTGAATAGCTGCTGTACTCCTGTAGAAGTCATCATCTTGTTCTGGTTCAGTTGGGTGATTATAGCAGCTCAGACAGTGAAGGAACAACTGGGAGACTGGTTTAATTCTTGCTCCTTGTTCAACAATGTGTTCATAGAGTTTGTTACATGGATTTTTTGGTTGCAATTTCACCCCCCACCACTAGATGTAAGTGTTGCACCAGCTTTTGTTATGCTCCTGACATAGGACATGCACTGAGTTATACCATTTTGAATTGACTGTTATTGACTTTCTTTAGCTATATTGTTCTGGCAGAAGTTGTCCTTAAAATGGGGAACATGGTAAAGTGGGTGTTACACATCAATGCTTTCCCTTATCTTTTTATTCTATTTTATTTTATTTTTTTGTTTTATTTCTTCTTTATTTCTTCTCCAGCAGTTTGTTGTCAGTGAGTGCATGGGAGCCAAAGCAGGATGTACAAGGTGGGCTACAATTAGTAAAAAATCACAAGGGAAAGAGAACTGGGGGTGCACATCAGGAAAAAATCATGAAAAAGAACAAAGGTTGGAAACACGTCATCTGTCCTCAAAACATCATGTTGCTTCTTTGTTTCCTGGCCCAAAGCTGCTGGCACTGTGGGTGTTTCCTGACAGCTATGTGTTAAGAGTTTCACTTAAATGTTCAGTGTGAAGTAGAGTGTGTTTGTTTGCACCAGGTGTAAATGACCCATTCAGGCAATCAGTGTATCCTCACAAGTATTGAATAACTGCGAGAACATGATTACTTCACCCACCACCTCCCGATAAAGAAAACAAAAGTTACCTCATTTTTCAGAAATGCCACCCACATCCGCGCTGTCAAGAACACTGGCCCACGTAATCAAACTGTATAGTTTTGAGCACAATGACTTAATTGTCCTCTTTGATTGGGGAAAGAACTAAAGTTGGATGATGACAGACAGCATGAAAAGCAATAGAAGACGATGTTCTTTTACATTTCAAAGACTTGCACGAAAGCCTCTGGTGTGTTAAGGCTTGTTAGAGAGAACTAGAAGTCTTATTTATCCAGCAGAGCTTGAGTCTCTGATAAGAAGGTTCCCTCTGGAGAGCAGCTTTATCAGTTTGTGAGAAATGGACAGTGACAAACTGCTGGGAGTTGACAGTGTGATTGGGTTTTACTCACAACTGTGCTTTCTTCCTTCTTGTCTGCCACTTTTACAGGGAAACAAAGCTTTTTTTTTACCCCCTCTCTCAGCCACTTTATAGTTTCCTTTGTCATCAGAAGTGTAATTGAATGGTTTTATTTTTCAGTTTTAAACTGCACAATAGCTATTCGCCTGAGTTCATCAAGGTCAAGAGAGACAGACTGCACCAGAGAGGGAGTCAGTCAGAAGGAGTCAAGAAGATGTTTCTCTCGTATCTTTGAAAACATGCGAAAAAATGAACCATGTGATTTCAGCTTAAGGAAAATAAACTTTCTTGTCCACAAACAAACTTTGTCTTAAGGCACTGAGTGAGAAACTCATGAATCATGAGGAGGAGAATGATGCCAAGTGGGACAGAAATGTTAATCATCACAGGCTCTCCCCCGTCTGATTATTTTTGTTGTGATATAATTTTGATTGCATCCTCAGTATGTGTTTTAAAAAGTCACCTCAAACTTTGTTTGCATGAAAGAGTTTACAGCCCTGAGAGTGGCTCTATGAGGTTAAAATAAGTACAGGTGCTTTGAGTTAAATGCTCATCCTCACAGTGACTGATGTGCATACTCTCACGTTTATCAGATACCACTTCAGCTAAGCATGTTCGCACTTAGCACTGAACACAAAGTTTTGAGGGTAACTCCACCCAAACCAAAGTAATGGACAAATAAAACGTCTGACCAGATAATGACGCAATTAAAATTTAAAGAATCACCCGTTATTGCAATTCACTCTGTGGAGAAGAAGAATGTTTGTTCTAAATTTTATGCCAAATCATTCACTAGCTGCTGAGACATTTCACACGAAACCACACGTCAGTCTCATGGTTTTGCTACAGGGAATGATCAAGGTCTGCAGGATACACGCCACAGGAACAATGATTATACAAAAACTGAGGCCAATCCATCTTGTTCCAGATGAGTGAAAACTGAGCAGGTGTAATAAATCCATTCCAGTCGCCAGAATAAGGTATGACAGGTACATTTCTTCAAACCACATTTGGGTTGAAACGCATTGTTCGCTTAGATTGAAACTTAAAGTTTCTTTGCATTTCAAAGAACCTGGTCAGTGGTTTTGTGGTTAGACAGCACACCCTGAGATTGGAAGGTTGGAGTTAAATTCCTGGCTCAGTCATACTAAAGAGTATAAAAATGCTGCCTGAAGCCTTCCTGCTTGGCATTCAGCATCAAAAGCTCGACGGGGGGTGAGTTCTTGCGACATAGCGTCATGTCAAGAGGGTGTACTTGTTTTCTCCACAGCTGGAGAACAACCTGACCTGTTGTTAAAAATATCCAGTTTTATTGGTTAAAATGATGATCAACGTGGTCTTAAACAGTTTCCTGCTGATGTCTTGCTCAGCTGTCACATCACCATCTCTTTCTCTTCCTCAGGGAGACTTTAGCTCAAGTACATATAGCTATGTCGCTTTGATTGGTACTGTAGAAATGTTGCCATGATATTAATGAAACCTTTGATTTGTGAAAAAAGCACAATGCTTACATTTAATTCCCCCCGACTGGGCTGTGGATTCAAAAAAAGTAATTGGGATTCATCCTTTTGAAACTATGGAAATCTTCAAAAAACATCGAGTCCATTCTATAGTTGTGGAGATATTTTAGTGATGACCCACTGAAAGACCGTCATTCTTACCCACAGTGTGATCGTGCTGCTAGCATAGCTAAAAACAACAAAAAGGACAACACATAAGAAATATGAAACACTGATCCATCCATTATCTGTAACTGCTTATCCTTGGCAGGGCCGTGGGGGGCTGAAGCCAATCCCAGCAGACATTGGCCAAGGAGTAGGATTCACCCTTGACAAGCCACCAGTTCATCACAGGGCCAGTACATGGAGACAAACAACCATTCATACTCACATCAACGCCTATGGGCAATTTTAGTCGCCAGATAAGCTAACCTGCATTTCGTTAGACTGTGGGAGGAAGCTGGAACACCTGGGGGGAGCCTATGCAGACATGGGGAGAACATACAAATGCCACACAGAAGGACTGAGTTTGAACCCAGAGCCTTCTTGCTGTAAGGCGACAGTGCTCACCACTGCACCACCGTGCTGCCCTTTAAGTATGCATGAGGACAAGAAGTTTAAGTTCAGAGTAGAGGTCACCCTCCCTAATGTTTTATTTTATTTTATTTCATTTCATTATTGCATCATGTTATATGGAAATACAAAAATAATGTTCGGAGATTATAATTTCATGTTTACTAAAAACTTTTTACTTATGTATTGTTTTATAGTAACTGTGCTCTAGTTTTGTGCAATCAGGTAGAGTACAGAAAGTCAGGTGTCATTGCTTTCGTACACCATAAGGGGGAGACGCCCTGAAGTGAGCGCTTCTGTCAGCGGCACGGTACTTTCACTGTATCTTTGTGCTATCAGGAAGACTGTCAAAACATAACGGTGGTTTGCACTATGGCCTTATAGCAAACGGGTCCTGGGTTTCCCACCTGAGGTAGGACCTTTTTATGTAGAGTTTGCATGTTCTCCCCGTGTTCACTTGGGTTTCCTCCAGCTTCCCCCACCATCAAGACATGTATGTACATCTGTCAGCACCCTTGACCGAATAACTGGCTCAGAATCTGGAGTTGGTCCCTGGACACTGTGGCTGCCCACTGCTCCCACTGTTAAATGCAGAAACCAAATTTTACTGTATGCTGTATATGTGACCAATAAAGAACCTTTACCTTTACCTTAATGTGCTGTGCAATGTGTGTATTTTGCAGACACTGCAGTAAAGAAGAAAAACTAACTCACACTCTGAGTTTTTATTCAAGTGTGCAACATATGAAATATTACAATTTAAAGAAAAGACTATTTCGCTTTTAATTATTATTCCACTTTTGCTAAAAATAGCCTTTAAAAGTCAGAATGAATCATTCTTGAGTAAAACCACAGGAGACAATCATACTGTACCTGCTGTGTTCAGTCAGATACATTTGCAGCACATGTCAGGCTGAATCTGCCTCGTCCTTCTCTGTCTCCACCCTTTGGGAGAGGAAGCAGTCTCTGGTATGTGGGACCCATAACATCCAGTTGAGGGACTCTCATGAGCATCTATAGACCTGTTAAAGCCACTCAGCTCTGCACTGCATTCACACATATGAAAGCTCCAGGGCCTCTGAATGGATTACCAGCTGGACTGTTTCCGGTTATGGTTTTTTTCTGACACAGGCAAATGTGCCAAAAACGTTTCTGTTGATAGTTTGGGTTATGGCAGAGCTGTCTCATTTATATTGTTTTCCTTTATGGTTCTTTTAATGTTCAAGTGTGTTATTTTAGTGTGTGGTTTGCTATTTACTGGAAGAAAGAGTAAAATAAGATTGCACCCAACTGAGAAAGCAAAATGACTGTCTGCGGTCATCTTGCTGTACGTGCTGCAAAATATACACAACATCCACTCTGGGAATTTTATAATTTTGTTGATTCCCTAAATCTTATTTACAGTCAGCCCTGAAGAGACATTAGTGTGAATGTGTGCATTTGCACCTTGTGTTCCAGTGAGTAAGTCTGCATGTGTTTGCACATGCACAGTGTTTTTGCTCTTGGCGTACACTGACTATATGTGTGAATAGAGCGGTGCGTTCATCTGTGTTTCAGCCTGAGGCATCATCTGCTCTGCAGCGTCTCTGCCCCTTTGGGTCTGAGTCACTGTTTGAGGAGTTTGCGCCAGATGTTTGAAGAAATAATTGTGATGTTCCTTGGATCAGATTTGGTGGCCTGCTGTACCAGCACCTTCTGTACAGAGCTGATCGACTGCCTTTGGCAGCTCCCATACCACCAAGTCGCCAACATAATGCAGCAATCAGCAGTGTTCTACCTCAAAGTCATGTAACCTCCATCAGGTAGGCATGAGTCCAGGAGAAGAGATGGTTGAATTGATAGTTTAGGAAGGGGAAGGATAAAAAGAAGAGAAAGAAGAGAAAAGAGGCAGAGAGATCTGGCAAGCTATTGACATGTTTTTGACACAGTACTGCATACACATAAGTAAATATAACAGACATAAATGGGTATGCACCTTTTTATTGCGTTATATCAACAGTCAGATTGCTTTGCTTAGTACACAGTGTTACCCTTTCTTCAAGTCTCTGATTCATCAGCTGTACAGATTCAACATGACGAGCAGCAAGCTGTCACTCCTCCATGGACAAAGGTAAAAATAGTAAGGAGAAGTGAAGTTTATACACATACACAATCACTTATCACAGAGTGGGAAGTCAAAAATGGTGCCAAATGGGCATCAGAGTTTCTCCTCAGCATTCATATAAAAGCCAAGGTCGGAGGCAATGCCAGAACAGAAAGAACGACAACAACAACAATAGTGGTGCCAGGCTTATAGGGATGATCAATGATTCACTCTGTGCTAACAAGGATTCTTTTTTTTGGATAGTGAAAATGTTTGACACATTTCTTTTCCGACTGCTCATAAAAAACTCCCTGCTGTGCAAGTCATCTCATGGTAACGTCTCCCGCTAACTGTCTTATGACTCTTTCAGTTGCTATTTCATGAGCTTAGATGATTATAGGTAAGGGATAGTAGTTAGGCTGTTTAAGATTTTGCAGAGTCACACTTGTGTGAGAATGAAAGAAGAAACCCCCCCCGTCGTGTAGACACCACAGTACAATACACCTAAACAATGACTGTCATGCTCTGGAAGATTCTTAGAAAGTGTGACATTCAAACCCATTTTTCTTTCTCAGTCACACTATGAGTTGCTGAGGGGAAACCCTGCAAGTATCACCAAAATGTCAGCTTTCCAGGAAAAGAAATAGCTTTGTTTTAAGCTTGACAACCATCCATTTTTTATTTTATATAAAAGCATTGCAGGGTGTTCACAGGCCCAGGGGTATGTAACTTTCTCTCAGCCTATGCATGAACAAAAATAGGAGTTACACGATTTTTACCTGACAGCCTCGTAGAAAATCTCTATTTCTTGTTTACGCACACAGTCCCACAAACTGACTTACTTATCACTTCAATCACTCG
>JAPZDX010000024.1:24377909-24388884 GCA_029783625.1 Naso annulatus
TGTAAAGGTTTTCTAGGTGCTGAATTTTCAGCTGGCAGGTTTCTCTAAGGTTTCTCAGAGGGTCTGTCTCTGGGCAGAAACTGTTACTTAAAAGGCTCAGTGATGATCAGCTTGCGTCAGGTTAACTTGGAACTTAATGGATCTTTTCATCACGCATCTCTGCACGCATGATTCGGACAGTTTCTGTGGACCATACGGATTTCCTTACAGAACTAAAGGTGAGATTTTTCTGTGGGTGTTGTGTCCCACGAGGTGTGCTTTTGGTTAATAACAGGGCCCCACACTTCACCTTTATACATAAGGATGGGCTGAATGACTTTACTGAATAGTTTTAGCCAAACTTTAACTGGAGGTTTGATTTTGTTGCGTTTACTTTTAATGCTATAGTAGGCCCTGCGTGCCTTATCTGTGAGGGAATTAATGATTACACCTAAGTAATTGTAACCCATTGTATGTTGAAGTGTGGTCCTGCATTTCTGCGACCTGGCATTTTTCTGAAATAACGTAAGCTTGTCTTTTTTTCAGTTGAATGCCCAGTTTTGACAGAAGGTCTCCAGCAGTGAGAGGTTTTGCTGTATAGGCCATGTTCTGATGGCGACAGTATAACCAGGTCGTCTGCATACATGAGGAACTTAATTTCTTTGCCTTGCTGATCTAATCCAGGGCTTTAGGACTTTTCAAGAAAACTGTCCAATTTATTTAAATAAAAGTTGAAGGGGAGAGGAGATAAGTTGCACCCCTGATGCACACCTTTTTCTTGTCTGAAGAATTCTGTTCTTGTATCTTTACACAACACTAGTTGTCAGAATATTTTGATTTAATTACCAGTTCCACATTGTATGAATTGTATGAGTTTGGGTTCCTGTGTTTTATGTTTGACAGTTTCCTCAGGTTTTATCTGGATATGGCACAATCTCGTCAAACCACAGGTTGTTTGGTTTTGTGTTGGATTTTTTTACTGTATAAGTATTTTTATTTTGGATTCTTTTGCCAATTGAAAGAATATACTTTTAAGTGACTTGTGGCTAAATTTATGTTTTCCCTGTCAGGCTTACATATAAGGGGGACGCCTAATTTTTTTGTGAATTTTGAAGATTCCATCATTAACATAAAACATGAATGAACATGAATGAATCGGGAAAAATTCCCCAAAAAACTGGAATATTTCTTTAAAAAAATGGCGGAATCATAATAATAATAATAATAATAAAAAGAACATATGTGAATGCTTTCAGCATTCAGCATGCTTTCAGCATTCACACAATAATAATAAAGAATTTTGTGCGTAGAAAAACAATAGTGTGAATGCACAATAATCCCATAAGCATAATAAATTCCCTACAAATGTAATAGCAGTTGCCTATTGCAAGCGTAATACAAAATTTTCCGCACTTGCATTTGCAGGGATTTGTAAAATTTGTGGGAAGGTAAAACTCTTTAGCTTTCAAAATTGTAATAACTTCTCACAAATATGAAAAATTATATTTATCGCAATTTCGAATTTTGTGAAAAACTATTAAAATTATACTCTTCCTTTCTAATTTTCACCAATCTGCATGAGACTGGGTATACACAATCTATAGATCAGTCTACAATTCCATCTCAACAGAAGTTTGAAATAAAAAAGTAGTCATCACAAGCCAATGGAAATTGCAGAGGGTGTGGCTGTTCAGAAAAAGGTGGCTACTATTTTATGAAACTTGGTAGAATGAGAGAGGGTCAAACCACAAAGCCATGGTCCTAATTATGGCTTAGGCAATTATAATAAATGATCTCTAGATGGCGCTAAAAACTACGGACTGCTTCCTTAAAACCCTCTGGCAGCCTGAAGAAAGATGTTATGTTCTTGGGAGAAACTTGTTTGGAATTAGGACATGCACATATGTACAAAATTTCATGAATCTGGGTCAATCGGAAGATGAAAAATGCCTGCTCAAAGTTGCATTTTCGACTCTTTACTCTAGTGCCTTCCTTTGGCCAATCTATGAAAGATCAGGACCTTATGCATGACTCTCTACCATTCAAGTTTTTTAAAACAGTTAAGTTTTTCTGAAAAATCATGCCCTCTCAAGGGGACACTGGCTCATAATGGCACTGGAATTTTCGAGACTGGACTATAGCTGTTGCCTGCATTAGCAACGTGGTGTTGTTGTTGTTTTTGTTGTTGGTGGTTTTTTTTAAAAAAATTTACGATCAGATTTAAATGCTGTGACCTCAAATACAAACGTCGGGTTCATGAGGCTATATGAGGAAAACGACTGACTGGGAGGAGTGATGCGCCCCATAGCTGCTTGCAAGATCGGAGCGGAGTGAAATCAGTGTTGAGCAGAGAGCGGGATGGAGCGGAGCGGAGTGGAGAGGTGTTGAGCACGTTATGTACAGCAAGCTGTGAGTGATGATTCGTCCCGATCGTCTCCGCTCACATGCTCTGGTTGGAATATCTCGTGACCTAGTTCTGGGTCTTGAGAGAAAAATGGTCCATGTAATAAGTGGAATATGACTCAAGGTCAAACAGCACATTAGATATGCCTGCTCAAAGTTTGCATTTTCAGCTGTTTGCAGTGGCCACTCGACTCCCAAATCTCGCCAGTCCAGTGTACCAAATTTCACAACTTTTCACAGTACGAGCATCCCTAGACTCAAATTGCAGAATAAATAATAATAATGAGAAGAAAAGATTCAAAAACAATTGGGGCTTTGCAGCTCAGCTGCTTGGCCCACTGCTTGGCCCACAATAAACCATGACCACAAATATTTTTTCATATCATTATGTTTGTGAGAAGTTTTTACAATTTTGACAGCTGAAGATTTTTGACCTTCCCACAAATGTACCAAATCCTTGCAAATGTAATATGTATTACACGAAAAATTCGTATTACGTTTGCAGTTGACAACTGCTATTTGTAGGAAACTTATTACGTTTATGGGATTATTACGTTAAAAGCTGCGGATTTGTATTACGTTTGTGGTTTATTATGTTTGTGGGCTGTTGTTACGTTACAACTGTAACGTGATGAACTATGGTTGGAAGCCTGTTGGCTCGAAATGTCACAACGAAATTAAAAAAAGTGCCGTCAATGGAAACTTTGTCTAGTGCGCGGATCATTCTGTTTTTCTATTGTGTTCAGCTGATATGATCCAGCACCCAGTTTTACGTGTTTTGGGATGTACATGTTGCCAAGTTTTTTTGTGTTTAAGAAGTTTGTATTCCAAAAACACTGCTGGAGTTTCACAGGGAAAAGCTGCTGCATTAATCTTCCAAACAGCTGAAGTGAACGGTGACCAATTTTCAAACATTAAAAAAAAAAACAACTGTAAAATGCCTCCATACTTGTCAGAAGTAATTAATTGTCCTGAAACTGACGAGTTGTTTTGAAAACTTCACTGAAACCATCTTCTTAGCCTTACTGTATTACTTGTAGCCTGTGGCTTTTAAGAAAGGAACTTCAGATTATTTAGAGATGTTATTACGAGTGACGCAAAGTGAAGGGAGCCAGTGTAGTAGACAAGAATACTACCATGTTATTATATGTTTAAAAAAGCCAGCAAAAATGCTTTTGCAGACAAGGTTTGAAAGATGTATTCAATACAAAGTTTCTGTGAAATACAACACATAAAATGGTAATATGTTTCCCCATCTAAAAATAAACGGAAAAAAAAAAATTTTTTTTACTAAGTTATGAAGAAATGTTCACGTTTGTTTTTTTAAAGTTGTTTTGACAAGAGGTTTGACCCAAAAGAAGAACTGAAAAAAACAAAAACAAAAACAGAAAACTAGAACATCGCAGGTCCATTACAACTTACCTTGCGAGACAGTCAAGACCAGCGTGTAGCGAGGATATTCCAGTTATCCCAGGTGACCAGGCTAACAGCCAGTATTCATTCATCCTGCTTATGCCTTATTGGTGTAGTCAGCGTTCACTCGGAAGGGAAATAAATGTGTTTTCCACCATCTTCTGTGTTTTGCCTTACCGTAATAGCTTGCACTAAATGCTATTAGATATTGTTATTTAGTAAATTAGACTTGTTACTGTTTACTTATAACCATGATTATTTTTGTAATAATTTATGTGACGGTCATTTTCGTTGTTATGCCAATTGGTGAATCATGTAAAGACTGCTGGTTGTGATGCTATAATTGCAGTTAACACGCAATTAACGCATACACGTTCTGTCTAGCTGGGCAAAAAAAAAAAAGATTTATTAATGCATTGCAATTTTTTTTTTTCTAATAAAACCCTAATCATAACCCTACTAGCACTAATAAGCAGCAGATGTTTGCAGTTAAGTTACAGTGAGCTAGAAATATAGTCAACAGCTCAAATCAGGTTACGAACTAAGACACTAAGATACTTTACGTTACTGCTTCTTCATCCTCCCTCCATTGTGGTGCAGGTTCAGCTTCACCAACGCAAAGGAGAAGCTAAACAATTTTAATTGTTTGCTTACCAGCAGTCATTAATACCGCATTACATTAGATTGCACTGCATCTAGGTTCAGTTTTCAACGATCCATCGGCTGACACTCGACGTGTATAAAAGTTGTTTCAAATTCCAGACAGGTTTTAAGGTTCAAGTCCACCGTGAAGACCTTTGTTCAAAGTTCTTGTCACAAAAGGTGTTGCATAAACAGGATATGAAGTCTCTCGGAAACAGAGGTCTGCAGAGTGGACTCCGTCTCATGTCTCTCTCCTTGCCTTCTTCTTCTTTGTAGGCTTGGGCGCTTGGTTCTCCTCAGGTTTTTCTACGGAAGCATGAAAAGGGAGAGGGATATTAGTCACGCAACTCCAAACATGTGAGTCACAGTTTTTTTTTCCAAAATGAAGGCTGAACAGAAAGTTTTAAATCAATCAGATCACATGTCTATTTGATTAACAGCTGTGAACAGATTTGACCAACGTCTGTTCTAACCATTGTTTTTCAAGTGTTGCTCTGACATGACGGCTCACAGTGACGCTCAATAAAAAAAATAAAAAAAGAGCACAATACAGGAACAAAAAGCTGAAGCACAAGAAATGAGCACAGACTTCTGACAGAGTTTAATTAATCTTAAATTTGGTTCAGGTTCCACGAGAAATTAAGCAGCATTAACTGATTCTTATGGTTTAAATTAAAAAAATGGATTTTTGTAAATTCATATTTGAAATCTATATAGTAAAAGAAAAAGTGTCTTGCTCAGCTAGAAAGCCTGTGACCAAATTCACAGCAACACAGATGGATATTAAACAACGGGCATTTAGGGGTCTCATGGCAATGTGGGCCAAGACACAATAAACAAAACAGAAAAGTAATTAGAGACTTTATGTTTTTACATGGGCGATATTACACCTTAATCTATGTAAAACCAAGCGTTCTTTTGTTCACCAAATAGTTGGTGTCATTTTGTCATAATCAGTGTGTGAATTTTCCTCCACCTCAATGAAGTACAATCCCAACCTTTCAGACTGAAATATCTGTTAACAAGCTGGGTGTCATCATTGTAATATTAGTATGGTGTCATTTTTTGTGTGTGTTTTCTCTGGCTGACAGCTGGAAGCAAAAAAACACAGCCCTGACTGAGCAATTCATTTCACAGTCACTGGCCCAAACTAATCTCATTTCTCATTTTTACCCCTACCCCTTAGAACTGAGTTACAAGGGGACACCTCTTGTACAACACGACTTTATGCACCTCCAGATGATGTTAAACATCAAGACATGTTTCGATGAGTTGGACCTCCACAACTGATACGGTGCTAAAATGTTACTATAATTATTATTATATTGTCCATAAAAATGGCGAGCCCCTCTTCCTCCTGACATCCCCACTTTGGCTGTATGTGGAAACAGACAATGTCTCCCGTCTCTGTAGTTAAAATCACAGTCGTGTGTCTGTGTTTGGGTTTGCACGAGTGGTGACACGTAACCTGGCCAGTATGTTTATTCCCCAATTTGTAACACTGAACTGCACTGAGACATGCATGTGTGGGGGGGATGCAGAGAATGAATAAAAATAACCCAACAAATGAAAGAGACTCTGGAAGACCACAGCTGTAGCCCAGATGTGCATGTTTGTTTTTTCGATGACAAAGAATTCAGAGAAGAGCTGCTGTCTCTCATTCCATTAGAAGGCCACACCACTGGGGACATCAAATTTCCGAAACCGAAGGAGTTCTTCTGACTGCATTCATTGTCATTGGAGAGGACTAACCTAATTGTGACAGATGCTCCCGCTATGGTGGTAAAGCACAGAGGTCTGGTGAGCAGACTGAATTTGCTTTTTTCCCCAAAATGCACGGACTGCTTTGCCTCATCCTGAGGTGCAGGAAGTTATTAAGAAAGTGGTGTGTGTCATTAGCTTTGTCAGGGGTACATCAAGCACCCTGCATTGCATTTTACAACTTGTAGCTAAGTCATAACAGGCCACCCATGATGAGCTGCTACACAATAACATGCACTGGTTAGGCAAACACAGCCACTGACCACCTTGCCCATCTGTGAGGCAAAAAGTTCATGTCCAGTCTAGTATTTTTAGCAGACATATTTGGCCACCAAAACCATCTTAGCCTGCAGCTACAGGCAAGAGACTAAGCCACCGTGAACATGACTGAAAACTTGGGGAGTCATTCACAAGAGACTGGAGTTGTTAAAGCTGAACATATCAGCAAGTAGACTCATACGGATCAGTACACTAAAAAAAAGAGGTACCAGACAAGTGACAGAGCTGATATTGAACTTTATCAAGCAGCTACGGGCAAACCTAACTTCTAGTTTTGAGGACTGTGCTATCCCAAAAGACATCATTGCGTTTGTATGTAACCGGCACACTCCAGCAGGTGGAAAAGTGAAATTTCAGCAGAACAAAGAGAGATGGCAGCTCGAAGTAAAATCAGCTCAGTTTGGACGAATTTTGATGAAAAAGAAGGTAGTAACAAGGTCGTGTGTGTGAAACCACTCGACAGCACAATGAGGAACTACATTCAGCTGAGGCCTCTGAACGTAAACCTGCAAGGAGAGCAAGCTACTACTAGCAACACTCGGTGAAAATATATACATTTGCAAATCCAGCCTACAGATGCTGTGATGCATCAGATCAGAGACGACAACAACTCATCACCGAAAATGACTGCCGTGATATGCTGTCACTAAGGCAAAAGCTTCTCCACGTTAATGCACTATATGATGCCTGAATACACGTTACTGAGTCACAAAATCTTAACGTCCCGATTGTAGCCCAGCCTCATGTTTTCTAATGTGTGCAATCTTAACACGAACGGCACACCAAACTGTACATTACAACAGTATTTAAATAAACAGCTTTGTAATTGTCTTGAAGAATATTTAGGTTGAATGGCTCCTAAATACAAGCAAAATGTGCATTTTTAACATTTTAACCTCATAGAATAAACTGTGCTCAATTGAGATGGAGTGTTTTCTTGCTTATAGACTAGTCAACAAGTTGTAAACAAAACTTCTGTTTAACTGTCAGGGAAATTTGTCTCCACGTGCATCCCTGTGCACAATATGAATCAACTGACATTTAAAAACCTGAAGAACTTCCTGTGGATTAAGGTGACATCCAAACAAATAGTGGCCGATGGGAGCTGCCAGTTTTCACACTGAGCCTGTCTTTGATGTATTTCATAGCCGGGCCAGAAGAGATATTAATGCTGGTGGGACAGTTGTGGCTCACGGGCCGCCTGCTGGCAGCCACTGTAGACCACCAAAAAAGTCCTCAATTTATAAATCCAATATAAGTCAGAAGAGTCTAAGTCAGACATTTCTTCTGGATGATTTCTGCTCCACACTCAGGATTTTGTGTTGCCTTTGATTTGGCTAACGGCTAAGCTTCTACTATGTTGTGTTTGAGCAGAGAGGTTGATTTGATCGGCAGTGGACTCACCATCGGTTGGCTTCTGTGGCACTTGTGTGACGGGGGGTTTCTGGGATATTCTTTCCTTCATTGGTTGCTCCACTCTGGCCTATAAGAACAGGAAGCATGATTTGTCAACTAGGGAAGAGGAATCCATAAACCTGTTGCTGCTGCAAAGTACTGCCTATGGCCAATTTATGTTTATATGATTAATCTCAGCGACACAATTACATTATTACACATATTATTCCTTCCTATGACATCACAGGCACTGCTGTGTGGTTCAGGCAGAACAATGCCTTTGAGATCATCGGCTCTTTTATCAGATATTCGCACCACTGACCTCAATAGCAGCTTTGACGGGCTGGACGGCAGCAGCGTTCTCCTGAACAGGTTGCTGCTTCTTCATCGAGGCAGCAGGTGCCGCCTCCTTCTCTGGCTCCTCCCCCTTCATAGGACACAAGGACAAGTTCAGTTTACAACAAACTGTTCAGTGAAACCCAAGAAAATTAAGTCTTTGATTAGACTAGATTAGAGTACTTTATTGTCCACACAGTTGAAAAATTGTCTTTGGCTTCACAACAATAAACATCAACAATTCCAAAGTTATGAGTTTAGCTGATCACATGATCACACGGGCCAAGAGACATCTACTTGTCTTTCATAACATACGTAGAATTCAGCAAAATATTATTATTGCATTACTCAGGTTAGATGCACTCTGTAATACATCTGTGACAGGAGTGTTTGGAGCAGTGGACTACTTTGAAAAAGATGGTAGAAAAATTTAAATCAGGTATGTTTTTGTTGTTGTTGTTGTTGTTGTTTTCGTTTTGTTTTTTGGCACAGTCTCTGAACTTCCTGATTGCACCTTATAACTAGTTGCACTACATTTAGGCTTTCTTTGATGCTGATATCTCAAAATTTGCAAAAAAAATTGACTCTAGTCACATATGTCTGAACTCCTCTGTGTGTGTGTGTGCGTGTGCGTGTGTGTGCGTGTGTGTGTGTGTGTGTGTGTGTGTGTGTGTGTGTGTGTGTGTCTTCTCCCTGGCAGTTACCTGGCCAGCTGCCTCCTCAGCAGACTTCTTCTTTTTCTTTTTCTTCTTCTTAGTTTTAGCTGCTCCATCAGCAGCGGTCTCACCCTTGTCCTTTTCATCCTCATCATCATCCTGACAGACACACACAGATACAACATGACTCAAAATTATTAACTCAGTCATTATTTGAACCTATGAAAACAGAAAATGAAATCTGGGGTTAAAGATTTTAAAGAGAACGGACCTTACAAACACTCAGTGGTAATGTCCGTTTTATTTGATCCTTTTTGGCTGGACCGCGTGTTTCAGTGGAAAATTGAGATGAGCATTTTTGACATTTCATGGAATAAATGATGACTTAAACACGAAATTAATCAATTAAGAAAATCATTTGCAGCGCTAAGCATAACCCAGGCAAATCTCCAGTGTTATTTTGGGAAGGTTAGTACCATATTTTGATGAGAAATAAGAATGTAAGAAAATTTTAAAAAAAGGTTATTTCACTGTTTTTCTGCGATGGTGGAGCTTGACAGTTACTGGAAGCCCATTTGAGGTCTTTCTGCATGTCACCAGTAATGTGTGCGTGTACCTGTGGGTGAGGTGTCAGTGCGTAGCCAGAGCCCTGCTGTTTTTTTAATGGGATCATCATCAAGGGAAAGAATGTTCTCGCAACGTTGACAGTGAATTTTGGGAAAAATTGAAATAAACACTAGCGTTGATAAACATAATCTAGAATTATTTCATTTAGTTTACAGCTCAAATAACACGTTTGTGTGCAGTGCACCTGACCATAATCAGTATACATCCACTCAGTCCTGACAAGTGCTCTGATCTGCCAAATTAAAGAACACATGTTGTGTCCCGTGGATGTGCACTGATCTGTAATATTCTGAAGAGCAAAGCACCACAAAGGCTCTGCGTGTACTCAGTCTTTGTGTTGAGTTACTACTATGAGCAGCAGGGCCACCGTCAGGAACCAGGACAGCTGCCCTGGGGCCTGCACCCAGAGGAGTCACCAACGACTGGGCTGTTATTTTTAAAACTTCCAGGAAACTCTCTCATTACTTAAGTTTTATAGAAAGCTGGGGCACACTTACAGCTGCTCCAATTAGCAGATTAACCTTGGCAGGTTCGGGGAGGGGTTGCTCCTGAGCTGCAGGGGGCTCAGGGACAGGCTCCTCATAGTTGCCCCAGACTTCAGAGGGGGCATTCCAGTCAGAGCTGGGGTCGACTGAACTACCATCTACAAAAAAAGCAAAAACAGAAAGGACGGTCAGAAAAGTTTGAAGGGTGAAGGTGTATCATAACTATAAAGTTACAAAGGTAAATGCACAAAAAGAAACTTTTTGCTTGTGATTATTAAGGGTGGGGGAAAAACCAACACAGTGTAATATCACAATATTTTGCTTGACGATATTGTATCGATTCATAGACACCAAGTATTGATATTTTATTACATATATTCATATTAAATAATGCACACAAACTCATCTTTTTGGGTAACAGAATAACAAAAATCAATTGACCTTTCAATCCACTAGATGGTGCTAAGCATCTGATGACTCTTATTAGATGAAAGAGATGATGCTGACGAAGTTTTACTTTTGGAAAATGATTCACAGTTTAAAGAAGAAAAAAAAATTGCACTATATGATCTCGCAATAGTCAACATAACGCAATATTATGATAATAACTTATCGTGACTTAAGTATTGTGATAATATCATATCATGGGGCCTCCGGTGATTCTCACCCCTATTAATGATATGATCTCATTTTATGCCAATGTCACTATATGACCTAAGCAACAAAACTGTCTGTGAGAGGTCACCTGGTATTTCCCTAACGTTATTCTTGTGCCTTCCATTGGTTTGTTTCACCGAAAATCACATAAAACAATTTATGACACCAACACCTGAAACTCTTGTGTTAATATTACCCAGACAAAGTTTGGCAGTGAGCAGTCCATTAACCAGTCCCTCTTTCACTTGCTTCTAACACAAATGCCCGCAACACAAAAAACTACCACTTTTGTCCACAGGGGCCACCAAAATCAAGACAAAATGAAAGAAATAGAGCGGTATA
>JAPZDX010000024.1:24420934-24432802 GCA_029783625.1 Naso annulatus
AGACGGCATTACTTTTTGGTCTTTCAGACAGACTGATAGGTAAGAACACAATAAAAACATGCAGAAATGTGACAGAGACCACCATACTGAAGGTGAGAACTAAGTTTCAAAGGCACAGGTTAAAATGAAACATCTTCTTGCTAATATTTCAGCCTTTGTTACACTATAAATTTATGGTAATGTTTACCTCGACAGCCATGATAATAATAGCAGCTTTCTTCTTAATTGTGGAGTTTGAGGGGAGATTGGCCAGAGAGTGAACCCCCATTCCTAAACTGTTTATAGGTGGCAGATCCAACCAATCAGGATCTCGAATTCCACCCATGCAGTCTTTGGCCATAGGGTATATTGTGCCATTTCCATCTCGAAGAATGATTGGAGATTCCTGGAGTAAAAATATATCCAACATGCGAGGTTTTTTAGTGAGGTTCTCTATATCACGTCATGAGCAAAACATGTCACCTATTGAAAAATTAAGAGGTAATCTCACCTGTCCTGCAGTGAAGATTGCAACATTGCGCTCACTCTGCCCCAGAAAGGCCAGGTTGCTAGTGGGGAAGTTATTCTCCTGTTCAGCTTTGCCTGTGGCCAGGTCAAAGATACAGTACCTTACCCAGTTACCAGTTTTCAGCACTGCATGGACTCCTAGAAGATGGAGGAATATTACAGGTTTGAATTACAAATTGAAAGAAATTTAAGACACCAAACTAAGGGTGTAATGTACATCAATGTGTATTGAACCGTAAGGTACACACACATGATGATTCAGGCGCATGGTACGGAGAATAAACAGTATAATTACACAAAGTATAATGTATTAAGACTGATAAACGTAACGCAGAACCAAATTTACATACACAAGTTCCACTCAGAAACCTGAAGCAGCAGTAAGCCTTTAGTTTAGCATTTGTTGATTGAGCTAACATAGTAGGCCTGCCTGCTTCTTTTAAAGCTTGTAATCGTGAAGCTTCTCTAGTCTTTCCACAGTGCGTGGATTAAACTCTGACAGTCAAACGAGTCATTTCACACAGGTTGTGTGACACTCAAAACAATTAATCCAATTTAACAATTAAACAAGGGAGGGAGAGGCTAGCCATGCCAAGCTGCACACAGGAAGTCACAGAGACAGCAGCAAATCCAGTCAATTTTCAAGATAAAACACCCTGTGCAGATCATTGTGTTTTACTAAATCATCTGTGGCAACCTATGATGTTACGATGTATGCAGGTGTTAACAGTGTTTTTTCACCTGAGCCAGGAGAAAAAAGAAAGATGGGAAAGAAGAATGATGCTATGATGAAGTTTTTGTACCAAACTCTGAGGTCTAAACCAAGGTCTAAACCAAGACTGTTGTGTACCGTTACACACCTACACCAAACAAATACATTTCTAAAGTATATTAGATATACACTGTCATGTAGAAACAAAGACACACCTTTGGAGTCAACATTCACAGCCAGAATCTCTGCCTTTTCTGGAATACACAGCTTTTTAGGTGTACGCTGAAAACAATCAGGAACTTTAGGAGTCCCACCAGTTTTGACCACCTGTCAGGAACAAAATGAAGACAAAATTATATCGATTTGAAAGTCAGGAGGATAGATGGTCCACCTGCACAGATTGATTAACTCTTAACTTCAGATACTGACAAGAAGACAAGAAATATTGCATCAATTTAGCCTATACCTGCAGCTCATCTATTCTCAGGAGCCTACAGTCCTGCAACAGTGATGATGGGTCGGAGTCTGGAGGAGCAGCGCTGCTCTGGTTGCTCATGCTGCTTGATGCCCCAGGAAACTTCACAGCAACATATGCACCGTCCACTTTAAGCACCTAGAACAAATGTGACGGTAATTAGTTTTTTAAACTGAGATGAAGAAAACACAGAAAAACCCACTGACAGACCTGGGACACATGATTGACAGCAAGGTCTCACAGTAGCTTAACACTTTTACACACCTGCATTACTTATTGTCCCAGATATTAACTATATTTGAAAACTTTAATCCATATGTTGCTTTATTTCAGATGCACCCACCTTTCCTACAGGGACATTTTTAACATCCTCCACGAACACCACCTCTCTGAGGGGCCACTGCTCCTCATTCACCTTCTCTTCCTCTTTGGGAGCTGGAGTAGAACGCCTTCGCTCTGCAAGTATATACAATCTTTTAGTCTCTGATCTGAGAATATTTTAAGAAAGACACTCCATATTTGTTTAAATCAAGGAATAGCAAATGGCTTAACACTCCTGATTAGAAAAGTAAAAATTTACTGCTGACCAGGTGATGAAAACTTTGGTGTGAACTACGAAAAATTAATTATCAGCACAGCCAGCCATATGGTTTGTATGATAAGAGGAGGTAAAAAGGCAACCATATACACCACAGTATACGCTGTGAGCTGGCCACATTTCCTTCACAGGAAAACGGGCAGGGGGAAAAAAAAAACTTGCTGACAAAAGCCTGTGCACCATCTGTTTCAAAGTCAAAGGACTAATGAGAGCACAGAGTGAGGAAGAAATTGGTTCTGTGCCTGGGAGATAGAGAGGAAAGTCAAGACTTGCATGTTGTTCAGAGCTAGAGGTTAGGGCAGAGAAACAGCGAGAGAGCTGCTGACTTACTGTAGGGCAGTGAGGCACTGCTAGCAATGGAGGAGGTATCACTGCAGGTAGACGCTGGAGAGGGAGGAGGACCCATCTCAGTTTTCACCAGCTCCGGCTTACTTTCCGTCCTATGGTGTGAGAGCAAGACAGTAAGATAAATTATAATTTAGATTTATAACGAGCACAACTTCACTCTGAAATCGACCAAGGCCACGTTTAGACAGAGCAGCCCCACTAAAAACTGAAAAGTCTTACCTTTGCATCTTTAAAAAAAAATCTGCGTTTACATGAACAATCGAAAATGCTGTAGGATGCATGTCAGCCCAGCGGTTGGCGTTATAAGTTTGTAATGACATACCGTTGGAGTTGCTGAAGTTGTTTACTTCCTGTTGCGACAAAGCCTTAAGCAGCTACAAATTAAAGAAATTCAGCCGTAGTTTGACTTCCAAAATTGTGCTACAAACACATGAGTTTGTCTCAACAGACTGTCTTCATGTGCGACTTGCTTTTGATGCACTGCAGAGTGTTTAATTGGAATTTGGTAGTGGCTACAGTGGAACACATTGACTTGTGCTTCAGTTAGTGTAGTCAGGAAGCACAGTCACCGTTTTCACAGGCTTTGAGGGTTGCCAGTTTACACCGCCAGAGAGAAGGTTGTGTTTTCAAAAGATTATACTCTGGAACCCAGTTGAAAACGTTTTTTCACACCCCTGAAACGCGATTTCAGGGGTGCCAGCACGTCATTGTCATGTAAAAGGAAGGACCAAAAGTGTGTCGTTTGGTGTGAAAACTTGCACCGTCTAAAAGGGGTCTAAAGTGTGTGTCCTCTAATTTCAGTCAAAAGGGTGCATACATAAAATTGTGAAAACTTATTCAGATCCAAAAGATGAACAATTTTTTCCAACATTAAAGGAAACTGACTTGATTTCCTGGGTCTTGGTGGTCTTCTCCATGTTCTTGAGGCTCTCTGGTGAACGCAGCTGAAACCTACAACTGTCGTTCATGTTCCAGACAGACTCTAACAGGACGCCCACTTTGGGAATTCCGGCACTGACAGAAAAGGCCACTGCACCGGCATGGTAGAGGGGGTTATTCCTCAAGCACACCTGAGAAAAGAACCAGTACATTTACTGATTCACATTAAGTGCAGGGCTTACATTGAGCTCATACAGTTAAAGTTAAAACAATAAAAATGTAAAAATCCGTCATACCTGTGTTCCCACGGTGATGTTGGGTATTGAGGAGATGCCAGCGCTGGACTTTGGCTTTTTGTTCTTGGCTCTGGCCTTTTCAAGCATCTTCTTCCGCTGACTAAAAGGCACAACACCCCTGTAGACAAACGCAAGCAGTGAAATGTCAAAACTTCACTGACATTCATATCTTACCCCAAAATATTACCTGTTCTCATTCTGAAATGACACGGTATCAATTTTTAATCCTTGCTAAATGGCAGTTTGGTCTTAAAGAGGATTCACATTGCTCGCTACAGCTTCCCATTTTGTATTTTGGCTAAAAACTTTCATCATCATTTGCTGCAGCATGATCTTGTTTAAAAAGAGGGCTGCTTACTGACTGATACACATTTCCACTGGATTTTACAATTAAGAAGACCTTTCTTCCTGTTAAACTGGGTGTCAACTTTCTGGCTATGTAAAATTTCACAATCACAACCATACTCTATTAACAGAGATGCCTGTGTGTGATTTACTCTTCCTATCCCTGAATACTACCTAAAAGTCTGAATTAAACGTGAGAAAAAAATCACAAGCATCAATAAAAACATCTTAAAAGCACAATAATAATGGTATTTTTCACAACCAATAACACTGTAAAAGAGAAAAAATAATGGACTATTATTTTGAATTTAACTTCAGTGATAACTCCTGTTACATTTAGCAGGATAAAGGCCTTTACACACCGGATGCATTTTTTTCATGCAAATAATTCACACGTCATTAATATTTTTTTGAACTGCTGATTGTGGATGAATATTTTCACAGAGACTGCAAGTATCACCCTGCAAAAAAGTGCCCTTTTCTTTTCCAAATATTTCTAAGCCGATTTTTCCAAGCTTTCGCACTGCCTACAAAGGCATCAACCAATCACAATGGTTGTGCGGGACGAACAACACGTCCATCTCCTACTGTTGAGCAGAAGTTTACATGGCAAGCACCGTGTTTTCAGAGGAATTTTAGGCTAAATTTCAGGAAAATACAGTTTTTTGTGAAAACTACACGTAGGAAAGAATAGGAGCCTTTAGTTTGAGTCATTCTACAGCTGTACAGTGGAATAACCCTGAAACTCAGCTATCCATAGCAAGCTGAGTCTCGCAGCCTTGATGTGAATAGTTTTAATGCAAAGTAATCGCTGACGAGTATTTAACATTTTCTTGTTGTTCATTCATGAAACTCCTGGTGTGTAACAGCCTTAACAATGTAAAGGGAATAGTGACATTCAGGAGCCAGTGTTACTGTTGAAAACAAGGTTCCCGTTGATTTTCATGTTTTCATCAAATTATGATTTTTTGCTCACCACCAGTAGAGGCTATTCTCCAGCTGTGCGCATGTGTAGAGAGCACAGCAGTGGAGTGACACCATACGCTCCCCCTGCAGCTCAGGAAAAGCCTGAGCACTGTGTTCCAGCTTCAGGGCCACTGTGCTCAGTGTGTCGTCCACCCAGGTTGCCACCTAAACCACAAACACACACACACGGTTGATTTGTGACTATAGATACATTTATTTACTCAGTCACTCAATCTTGTGATTACACAGGTTATCCTGTTGACAAATTCTGCTACCATCAACAAAGCAGAGCATACAATTTTATGTTTTCCTCTGTTATTATAATCTACCTTGTTGGTCTCTGTGGCTACAGTGGCTCTGATGCTATTGGCAGACAATAGGGTGATCTTCTCATTGGCCAGGCCCAGGAAGGGTACACGTGGGTGATGGATGGAAGGATTCTGATTGGACAAATGACAGATGATTAGATTTCCAGCTCACAACAAACAACCAGAGTTCTCTATCCATTAAGCATATTAAAATAACAGACGGAATCATGTTTTATTTTAGCAAAATAAAACACATCTAGTGCATTTTTTTGGTTATTTTATTCACATAGGTTTAGTTTTCCACCTGTGCATTCCTATAGGGTTCCGGTTCACTCCACTTCCACTGGTAAAGTTCTCCTTTGGAGCTAACAGCCACTAGCTCTGAGAACATGGCTCCAATGCTCACAAACTTAACACCATCCTGGAAAAAAAAATAAAGACCCCTGTAAATGTTAAGTGGAGCAAACCAAAAGGTCTTAATGTCCTATAAATTCAATTTCCTACTAGCGGATTAAACTCTTTGTAGACACATCGAGATGATCAAAGGAAGTACAAAAAACAAAGCTCCGGCTGCACTGTCATTCAAAAAATAAAAACACAATACCTTGTCAGGCCACCACTGGAGCTCCTCTCCCAAAGAGACAGGGCTCTGGACCGGGATGCTCTTCTTGTCCAAGCTGGGCTCTCCCTCACGACTGGTGGAGCCTCGCTCTGTGTCGAACGAGGCCCCATCCAGCCACCGGCGCTCGCGTAACCTCAACACAGACTCACGCTCGCGCAACAGCTCTGAGTCGCGCTCTAAGGGAAGAAGGAGAACTGGTATGCAATAAGGTCACACCAGTGGGATAGAAGTAAGCCACTCTCTGGGAAAGACCCGTCAACATAGTTTTAAGAATAGAGAGAGAAAGATAGATTCTTTAGAATCATTGTTATGCAAATCAAAATTGCAGTACTGAAGATTAAATGGGAGACTAATTAAACTGGTGGGTGAGTCAGTTTGCGCGCTCATGTTAAAATGCGAGATAGAAGAGGAAGTGGATAGACAGAAAGAAAGCATGCATATGGGCTAAAGGTGGGCTAGGTAGGTCTTTAGAATAGACTGCCTTAAGGATCCCTGTGAAGACAGGTGGGCCTGGCGGGCCTTTCTCAGAGAGCTCACAGTATGTACTATAGCCATGCAGCAAACTACATCAAACATTTACAGCCTGTAACACCAAAAACACCCATATTTGAAATCAAGCTTAACAGACTGAAGAGAAAATTTCCCAGCAAAAAAAGCTTAAACTTTTTTATTTTACGTTAATTTGGGTAAAGCCTTAACCTCTTAACAGTACATTAAGCAAAGAGGGAAATATTTTCTCATCTATAATATATTTTGCTTTTTGCATCAGCCCTACAAAAAACAGCTCTGCTTGTTAGATAACATTTATCTAAATCAAATCTTTAAAAAAAACAAAAAACAATAACACTGGTAGATTATTAAGTTTTTTCTTAAAATCCATCTCACATCAACACTGCTGTGCTTTTTCAGCTTGTCTACAGGGTTGTCTTCTCTTGGTGAGCTTTTTAAAGCTCCGTCCCACAAACAAAAGCCATCACCAGTGTTGTTCCCAAAGCCTCTCCAACACCCTGCCTTTCCTCTACTAGTCAGAGATGAGTTGCTGACTTACCTCTGGAGGATCCCAGACGAGACAGCGAGGAGCGCCTAAAAGAGGGGTAGCCAAAGTAGCTGATGTCCTCGGAGAACATGGCATCAGCATCAATAATCACACTGGGATGAGCAGAGTGAATGTCTGCATCCAACAGGGACATCAGGTCCTCTGCGTGGGACACAGGCACAAACGGATGAAAGGTTAATATGCTAAATACTGTCTGGACCAGTGCAGTGAAGCCTGCTTGTATCATGACGTGCTGAACTGCTACTAAGCCTGAACGTATTGAAATTAAGTCTTTTAGACAAACCTCCAGGGAGGTAGGATTCGCTGGCCGTGTCATCTCCATCATCTCCATCTTCATCATCCCGGCTCAGCAGGTTGTTGACGGCGAGGTTGACATCCAGGTTGGTCCTCTGGAGTTCCCTAATGATCACACTCCTGGACTTCCCCTGGAGGACTACCTGGGCCTGGGGGAAAGTAACAGGGGGAAAATCGGAACATTTCAGGGATATTAACTTGTGACTGCTGATCAGCAAGTAAATGTGTTGTTTTCCATCCTACAGTGTGTGCACTGTCAAATGTACATGGATTAAATATCATAGATTTCTTTCAGTCAGGATAAGGTTAACAAAATGCAACAAAAATAGCAAGACAAAAGATGTAGAAATATTAAGAGTTTGTTTTACCTGAGTAATGAGCTCTTCAGGGATGACAGAAGCCGGTATGACAGGCTGAGGCTGGCTACCTAGAAGGCCCGAGCCACGATCCCTTCCTGTGCGAATCACCCTAGTCTGTCGGCGGGAATCACGAGCAGCTGTTGATGACCTGCCCGAAGTGCCTCCACCTCCACCTCCACCTCCACTACCTCCTCCTCCACTGCTGCCACTTCCTCCTCCACCTCCCCCTGCTCCTCCTCCACTTCCACCTCCTCCACTGCCTCCGTTTACCCCAGAGCTCCAGCGACTCCTGTTACATACAGTGCAAGGCCATGGTCAGATAAAACTGCCAAAAAACACCATCTGACTAACAGAGCAGACTGAAAAGACGAACACATGTGGGTATGAAGGGATTTAGCCTTTGTGACAGCAGAGACAGGGCAGCATTTACAGGAAGGAATTAGTGATTATCATAATTCAGAAAAAGCTTCGATATGGTAAAATAAATGAATTACATAAACATTCTGAATACCAACTAGCATTTTGTTTAGGATGAACATTGAGTTGTCAGGGTGCAAGTTTAGAGGCTTAATCTTAATATATAAGAACCAAAAATAATATTTTTCAGAAGGAATCAATTCTCCAGTTATCATCAAGGCAAAAGCACTAAGAAAACAACAGCATACCGCAAATTTAGCAGTCGATTTCTATGGCCATGCTATTTGATTTATGTAATATGGTGGACACATTACATTTTACAGCACCCACATAAAGTTTCCTCTCCAGAATAAAGAACCCTGCGGAAATACACCCCAAACAAACCTGCTGCAGCGTCAGGCTGTGGGTTAAATGCTGAGCTTTCACAGGACCGTTTGTCTCTGCCAACCCTGCCAGAACTTACCCAAGGGTGTTGCCTGCCAGTCTGCCAAGTGTGTCAGAGCCAGACAGGAACCAGGGCGGATCACTAGTCCTGCCTGGCCTGGAGCTCCTTCCTGTCCCTGAACCACTGCTCAACTTTGAACTGGAAACAAAAGATGGGAGATCGGTTACAAACCTAAAGAAGTCCCACACAGGACAAAAAGACTTCTTATTACCTGGGTTGACAGAAACGAATGTACCCCAGGTATTTCTACAGAATAAACCTCTTGGTTCAGGATTTGTTTTAAATATTATACAGCAAAATGAGAGCAAGTATTTTGGAGACTAGCATGGCAACACCCTTGGGAATCAGAATTGGCTGCAACTCGTTCCGCCTTCAAGACTTTTCCTTATTTAAAAGTTCTTGGGGTTTTGGGGCTGCAACTGCTTTCTCCTATTTCAAGATGTCTAATAACGCAAAGCCTTCTATAACCAAAAGAAGTTCACTGCATGTCTAGTAGACAGTAGGTGTAAAAGATGTTTGACTGAGACAAAAGAAATAAATTGTGACAATTTTGCAAACATTTCACATAAGAGAGACTACAGTGACACTGAATTAAGATATTTCCCAACTAAAAAATACAAACACATTTAGTACCACACTTTAAAGGAGGAAAATGTAACACAAATTCAAATTATTCAGGCACATTACAGAGAAACAGCACATTTAAACCAACAGTCAAAGCTGACACAAACCATGTTCTTGTGTTACGATTCACAGTCATCAGGGCATAAGACCATGTTCAGTAAGCTAGCAAACTTTCCAAAGACAACCTGCCATCCTCTTTTCAGTGGCTTCCAAGCAGCCCACAGTGGTGCTGACTCAAAAGCCATTTAAATTTGAAACTCTCTCATCTTATTTCTGCTTATTTCTTAGTCTGCAGCGAGGAACAAAACGTGTGTTCTGCAGAAAAGTTGGGAGGAGGGAGCTCTTAAGCTTTTTACAGCCTGATTCACATGCATATTTAGCAACTAAAGGGGCCTTGAAAACTCTGAGGTCACTGTTGGATGTTGTTCTGCGGGCGGGATATCAACAACTTTCAATGAGACAGTCACCAAAAATACATGCTCATAGCCAAAACAAAACAGAGCAGCTAGTCAAAAAAAAAAAGTGTTTTTTAATAAGTAGCGCACACTTGCACGACCAAAAAGGCATCTGGCTTTCAGAAAGTTACACACTAGACTGCTGTTGGTTGTTTGGTGTCAAGATTAAAATAAAGCGAGAAGCATGCCCTATTTTTAATTGGCAAAACAACTATGTCCCTGGAATGAAGGTAACTTTGGGGGAAAAAAAACTCCCTGAAAGGCAACTCTACAGAGAGAATCACTGCATAGATATCATATTTACAAGCACACCACCAAAGAATCCAACAGCTGCATGTTAGAGGTATTTTCGGAACACATCTGTAATGTATTAAGACATGTGTTTCACTCCTTCTAAATGTAAATCTTTGTAGAAAAGAGCCAGAGCATCATTCTAAAAGTGGATACATGTCCAAATGCTTCATATTTAGCCAAAAAGGGCACAAATGCTTCATTCAAATTACGGCAACAACCACCAACAAAAAGTCTGAGCATGCTCAGTGCATCCTGTACTAGAAAACTCCCCAAGCAATCTGTTTTCCAACTCAGTGCCAAAGCTAGAACCGTTTCCGGGACAGATCCCATCATAAAGAAGTCTCTCACCCATCGCTGCCATCCGGTTTGCTGAGCTCCAGGCGATCAGGCTGGACAGCAAAGCTGATTCTGCACACACGTCCGTCCTAAAAAGAGTTGCATTTATGGTTTTCAGTGTCACACGTTTGACAAATAAAACTCTTTAAGACAGAAAATATGTATTGAAAGATTAAGTGCAATTTATCAAATGAGGACTAGAGAATTAAACTGTTACCACATCCTAAACGCAAACACTCAGCAACCATTTGTCTTTCACACCTGATTCTTTATGCAAATGATCGCTGCTCATTTTTCTCAAGTGATCATACAAACACATCAAACCCTGTGTCATCAAAATTAACACAACTGTGTGTTACGTTTGCTAATGCACAATAGCAGTGTAAATAAAGGCAACAACAGGTGACTCCACACATATCCTGAACACACTTTTATCTGCATGACCCGTTTTCTTATGTCAAAGCTGAAATAAACAGAGGTCAATTACTGACTTCCTCTTTTGTGTGTCTGCAGTCCTGTCAAACTGGATCATTCTAATTACAGTGGTGTCCCATACAAAAACATATTCTATCTAATGAGTCCTGTCTGTGTCAGTAATTTCTACACAACGAGAAAATAGAAGATAAGCAAACTTCCTTGTGGTTTTTGGCAAGTCTGAGATCATCTGATTAAAAGTGACCCAGTTCAAATCTTCCTATTTTCCTGAATTGTTTCTGGTAAGCAGCAAATAATAATAAATTTAGATCCTTTCGATGTGAGGTGTGTTGGTGTTCATGACCTGGGATTGAGATTCAACAATCATAATTCTTTCTGCAGAATCACTCAGCCCAATTTTATTGCTTGTTGAGTAGTGTCTAATGGCATTACCTCAAGAAGAAATCCGGCATGGTTTGGACCAACTACACACTGTTTTAGGGTGGCCTGCTCCAGCAGACTAAGGTGTGGATGACTTCATCAGAAAAGAAAAATAACAAAACACACAATGATAAATGAGAAAATATACAGGATAATTACCAGGATCCTGTTTACAACAACTGATCAAATCAAGCAAAGCTGCAAGCAGTTATAATGTTGACACAAACTTACCTGTTAAAGCTGTATTTGTTGAGTTTCTCTGAGACTTCACGTAGCCTGACAAAAAAATAAAGAACATCAAGGCATGCCTTTTTTAAGACCTAATTAATGCAGTTAATGCAATTCAAAAATGAACTGCTGACATGTGAACTTTAAAACATAACCCTCTGATTACTAGGAGTGGGAATGACAGGGTAACTCATGATACGATACGTGGCCCACAATAACGATACTATCACAATACAGCGATTCTACAATTAAAGATGTTCTGATACCATATTTTCCTTCCCATTACCAATTCCGACACCCAAACTTGTGGATTGGTAGATATCAAGTACTGATCCGACATTAGCGCATAAAAAAACAATTCCTTTCACATCTCCTTTGACTTTCCAGTGTAAAATATGGCAGAATGCATAAATTTTGCTAGCTCTGTCGGCTCTCTCTGTTCTTCGTT
>JAPZDX010000024.1:24602360-24614587 GCA_029783625.1 Naso annulatus
GAGCAATTACAATAGGGTCCTTGCCCTCCAGGCAAGGACTCCTCTAGTCCTTGACTTACGGGCTCGGTCCCTAAAAAAGAAAAAAAGGAATAGGTTTTTAATAGACAGCTACAGCCTAAACTGTGAATGGGACAAATGACAGACAAGTCAACCTGCAGCAATGAAAATAACTCCAATGTGACAAATGATTTTTAAACCGTCTGTAACTGTAACTTTTAACATTATACTTTAACTAATTCAGACTGTGGAAAGTTTCTTTGCATGTCATGTTCATTTTGAAAATAAGTAATTGGCAGCCTCTGGAGAACTTTTGGTTTCATCTTTTACATTCCAGCTGAAAAAAGAATCAGGTGGAAGCGGCTGAATTGGGAGGGAACTGCTGTCACTGTAGTGTTTTTTACTCCTATTTTTTCTTGAAAACCAAAAACGTTTGAAAATGTCTTTGTAGTCCTGTCCGTGGATTTAATGGCACCAGCAATAAGATGACTCCTTTTCTTTCTTATTTTTTATTTTATTATTTATTTATTTATTTTTATTGCTTTTTAGGCTCCAAAACAACATGATCATTACAACCTCAGACTCCCTGCTTACCATTTGAAACACCCTCACAGTTCTTGTACTCTCTGCTCTAATGAAAATGTTATTTAACATCAGGCTCAAAACCCAAACCTAAACCTGACAAAGCCTGCCATGTGAAAGAACAAAGGAGCTTAATGTTGCTGCTGTTTCTCATTGAAGATTCTGCTGTTTAAAGTTAGTCATTAGTGCTGAAAAGATTTGCTGAATTTTTGCTCACTATCGCAGTAGCTTTGATAGTTTTATATCAAGAAAGAAATCTTGCAACTTTGTTAAACTGGTTTTGATTGGAAAATGTACAACTTTAAGAAGGAATTGCAAATCAAAAAAGTTTTAAATGTAGTAAAAGATCAGCTGGGAATTGAAATTCTCATATTTTCTCCTATTCACCTTCATGCATTCCTCTTTTAAACTCTGACCTGAATTAGGCATCTCACACTTAGAAAACTGAATACTTTCCATTCACTATGTCACAATATCTCACTAATCAACTTTCTTCCTGCATTCAGTAAACAAATTGTTTACAGCACTGGTTTTTAAGGGGGCGTCAGCCAGTTGGCTAAAGACGATGCTAACATATTCTAAGAAAATCATTGTGAAAAATGAAATGGCTAAATATTATAAATACACATGATAATAATAGGCTAATAATAAATCAGTTGTATTCGCACATCCATCTTTGTTATGGCCTGTCAGTGAAAACATCGTTCATCACATCATAAGCTGTCAGTCAGACCTGGCTAGGTCTAGCATCTGACAAGCTAACTGCTAACCCACAAAAATGGACACGTCCTTCAAAAGAAAATGACCAAGACAAGTCTCTCAACAGTCCAGCTGGCAAAAGTACATTTGCCAGCTTTTTTACATTTGCAGCAGCATTTTCAATAGGCTGTTAAAAGACATCGTGCAAAAGGAGGGTTTCAACTTTGAGCTGTTATTTTGGGGATGTTAGCATGGAAACATTTTGGTACTCCTGGTTTACAGCACTGGTGTGGAGGTGTCTAGAAAGACTGGTACACTGTGACTGCCGTTTGTATGTTTACTGAGGTTTATGTAAGTGTAAGTCCCACAGGTGGGTAGGCTAAACTATGTAACCAGATACATGCCTCTCTCTACACATATGTTTGAGAGCTTTCCACAGTGACATCTTACCAGATAACACTGCTTTTAAAAAAGAAAGAATCACAAGAAAAAAAAAAGAAAAAAAAGTTGTCTTGTTTCCTTGCCTGCCAACATGGAGGCTCCAGAGCTGTAGCTGCTTCTTGGCTCAGTAAGTGGAGGTTGTCTGTTGGCTTTGTTCTCTGCTCGGCACCTTACGACTAAACCTGGCAACCTCAGCACCTAATCAGGCTGCTGCGCCACTGCGACAAACGGCTTGACAAGGAGTGATGGCAGGAAGCCCCAGTGGAGAGACAAGCTGGTCCAAAACTCGACAGACACAACTGCCAATGCCGAATCTTCATCTTCGTCAACATGTCCCACAGTAGCTCTCCATTGCCTGCTGCAGGATTTGACTTCTATAATGTGTGGACAGTCGGGGAGGAATGTTTAATTAAGTGAGCAGTTTTAACGACTTTATCTTTGATAAATTAAAAGTTCATCATTACAGTGTTTGGATTCAGCTGGTTTCACACAGATTAAATACCATTTACCTGAGTGCACGCGTCTTGCAAAAAACAATTCTCAGTGGAAACGTGCAAATTAGTTAATTTGCAACCTTGTGCAAAAATAAATGATGATAGAGTGTGAAACAATAAGTGATTGTTATATTTCTGTCCTGGAGTCAGCACAGATTCATATTATAATGCAGTTTGTAGCTTTAATTCCTTCTCTGCCACATTTTAATTATGCTTTGTAAGTAATAAATTAAAACAGCCAATGAAAGGCAACTGAAAGGCATTGCAACTGACTACTTCTTTTTCTAAACCACAAGTGAGTGGTTTTGAGGAGCTTTCCTCGTTGAATTATTCTTAATAATAAACTTGTATCTATAGAGATGATTGATATCAAGTGAGACTGATTTGTAGGCTACTTTTGAACATGCTTGTCTCAGGCAGAATACGTTTAATGAACACACATTAATCAAGTGGACACTTGCTAACATGTCTGTGTAATTGCTGTAGACACTAGAAAACTCTCTTTTGCCCTTTTTTTGGGACATCAGTACAACATTGACACTTGCTTCACCTGATTATAAACATAGCATCTGAACCTGCTATCATCAATCAACACCTGTGAATAATGCTCCCTAACCCACGTCACACCGCCCTAAACACAAACAACCAGAGAAAGGAATGACGGATTCAATATTGCATGTGTGTGTTTGCTTCTCTGCCTCTCAAAGTTAAAGGGTCATCAACACTGCTGCGTATCAAGTGATAATCTCCGGGGCTGAAAAATGAAGCCAATGAGAAAGTGCCAAAAACTGAAGAAACCCTCAAATGGCCACTTGAGGCTGGCTCCAGAAAGCGAGTCATCCCCATAGAGCGACACATTAAAATGGACAGCTTTACAGCAGAAATAAATATGTTTGCAGCTTGGAAGAAAACATGGTTTAAGTTTCTATAGGTCTTCCCTGTTCTTATCAACTGTACTAGGGTGAATTTTCATATAATTCATATGTGCATAATTAAGGCGTGGCCCCTTTGAGTGACAGCAACACATCACACAGCCACTGGTAACAGCATGTACTCTCCCCAGCTCCACCCTGTCATCCAAATGTGGTCATTTCTGGCTCCAAAAAGCAAGATGGCAGACCTAGGAACAGTATTTCCAAGAGTGAGCGAGTGAGCGAACTGCCTGTCTGTCTGTCTGTGTGTCTAGATAGATAGATAGATGGATAGATGGACAGATAGATGGATAGATATTGTCACCAGTGCAACATGGTCGCTGCTGTTGGTGGTTGTTTTCTTTTACCACACAGTTATATAAACAAGGATGCAATCGATCAATATTTCTCCAACAGCAACAGCAGGTCAGTCTCACCGCGGACCCACAATTTCAGTCACAAAAAAAAAAAATTCTTGAACTTGTCAATGAATGAGAGTTGAAGGGAATGTTTGCAGACTGTTTCAAGTGTGGCAGAGCCTGAGTCGCTCCTCTGAACCTTTCTCCCTTTTCTGTCCTTTTTTTTTCACTCTGTTTGTTAAGGACACTCCGTCTGTGCTTCTCGGTCTGAATTGATCTCGCTCCATCTTTCTCACTCATCACTCATTCTCACACAGACTCAAACACACACACACACACACACACACACACTGCATCTCTTTAATCCTTATTATCAAATCAATGAGACTCTTATTGTGAAAGTACCTCTGTCCTCTCAGTAAAATGTGTGACCCTGCTGTGACGGCGTTCGAGCCTGAGGCGTTGGGGAATCTTGTTGAAGGCCTTGACTTCCACCGCTTTTATTTTGAAAACTGTGAGTTTACCACACTTCCTGCATGATTGACTGTCTCATTCTGGTTTATAACTGATGACTTTCGTCCATGTAGGGGCGATAACAGGAAGTAACCTGATTTGTCACACAGAACCACCTGGGAGGGCATCCATGGAAACTCTTTGAAAAAGGCACTTTAAAAAATACTGGGCGGGTGATTGGACGAACCACCTGTCTATCATAGACAACCAATCAGTTTAATGGCCCATAAAACAAAGCAGGTAAATCAAAGTGCTGGATGCGGTCAGGAGCAGAATGAATACATCCGCTCCATTCTGAGGAAGAAATCTCCTTTTGTTCTGTATGAAGTGATGCTATAGCATCTAAGCTAACGTTTTATGAGCCGCCATTGTGTCTTCACACACACTCTCACTGGTCATCACACCTGAACCACGCCTGTAGCTGCTTGTTGTTCCTCATGGTTACTCAAAGCATGAAGCCTGACAAAAAAAATTCATGACATCACAGGATCTTCCAAAGCCCCGCAAAGTCAAGTCAGTTTTATTTACGTAGCGCAAAATCACAACAAAATTCTCTCAAGGCTCTTTACATGTGGAATAAGTCCAGACCGCACTCTATTATTAAAATATATTAAATGTGTTAGAACCCAACAATTGAAAGCATTTCGAACATTAGCAAGCATTGGTGACAGTGGCAAGAGAAAGCTTCTCTTTAACAGGTGGAAACTTCAGAGCAGAAACTTTTGGTGCAGCCTGATCACAATGAGTTGCAGCAGTCCCGCCGGGAAGAACAAATGCATGGACTAGATTGTCTGCATCTTTTTGAGATACAGTCTGCCTGATTTTTGCAATATTACGAAGGAGAAAGAAGGCAGTGCTTGAGATTTGTTTAATGTGGGAGTTAAAGGACAAATTCAGATCGAAAATAACCTGAAACACCTCATTAAATATTGTTCAGCTGTCTTCAGTCATGTCAAGTGCTTCCTGTGGTCCCAGTGGTCCTACCTGTCCAGGTCACTATCTCCATGTCTCCTCAGTGTGGTCAAAGAACAGTAAACCAGTCCACACCACCATCTTGAACCCTCACATCCACCTGGTCGGGGATGAGGCTGCCTGCATCGCTTACATCAGAGTCACACAATACATTGACGCCAACGGGACACCTCGCACGGCCCAATCAGAGGAGACCAGGGTTTGGCACCGTCGCGACGGGAAGTGGCAGATCGTCCATTTCCATCGCTCAGGCTCCCCCTCTACACTCAGCAAGTAAGAACTGTTCAGGCATCTTCATTCCCCGTTGAACCCGTCACAGTTGAACAAGCACAGCTAACGTTACGTCTGCTTCAGTAAGCCTTCGCTAACATTTGAGGCCATGTTATGTTGTTGTTAGTGGACATCAGCTGATTAATTTGAGTTACTTATAGCTATTTAGAGAGCTAGCAAGCCTGACCAGCTAAGCTAAAGTCTATGGCTGCAGTCTGGAAATAGCAGCTCTCAACAGTTTGCAACGCTAGTAACCTGAACTCAAACCTGACAAAATGCCCAACTTTGCTTTTAACGTTAACATACAAAGAGACGTGTCCTCCACTTGTCCTAAATGGGTCCTGAATCGTTATGAGGGTCCTTGTTTGTTTTCTGAA
The DNA here is from genome assembly GCA_029783625.1 of Naso annulatus. Lineage (NCBI taxonomy): Eukaryota > Metazoa > Chordata > Actinopteri > Acanthuriformes > Acanthuridae > Naso > Naso annulatus. Next base: position 24,607,976 of record JAPZDX010000024.1, read on the forward strand.
TGAAGTGAAACACAAGTTGAAGCGGCTGCACTGTGATCTGTAGCTTTAGCATGTATCTTTATATTCATAACTCTAACCTGTTTTCACTGCTGAGTCTCTTTGACTTCCTGTATTTATCATTCAAAGGCTTACTGCAGACCTTCTGTCTGCTTCTGTCTAAAATGTTTTTTGTTTTTGCAAAAATTAGACGATATTTCACCAGGGAGTGCAGTTACAGTGTGAGCTACATGCTAGCTCTGAAAGCCAGTAACTAAGGTGGGCGTGGCTTAGCAAAAAGGTTACAGAAAATGTTACTGACATAATGATTTCTTTTCTGTCCACCAGAGGCAGCACTGAGCAGCCTCTCCGAGCTGCACTGACGCGTCTCTTTCATGGACGTCTTATTCATCAGCTGTTTTTTAAAAACTCGTGTTTAAGAGAAACATTTAATGAGTCGAATCAACCAATCAGCAGCTTTACATATTAAGATTTGTGAGGCGAAACATGACACCCCTCTCCGCAGAGACATGCACTTTATGATGGAAAATAAGTATAATTACTTAAGTACTGCACATTGAGGTAGTTGCACTTGAGTATTTCCATTGTTTCGTACTCTAACTCTACTACATTATTCAAGGATTTTAATTATTTTACAGATTCTGATTATTAAAACAAAATAAATTCAAAAAATAAAAGTATTGTTAGAGGTTATATGAGATTTTATAGATCATTTGGGGAAAATTCACAAACTATCAAGCCCTAACTGAAGTTATTAAAATTAGCTCTATGTTTACCAGCTGCAACATTAAAGTGATACTACACTACAATAATACAACAGAGTATTTCTATGCTGTGGTACTGTTTCTAAAGTAAAAGATCTACAGGACTTCTTGCACCTCTGCCAGTATCTTCAGAGGAGTGAATAACAATTTAGGCCAGACAGGAAGAAATGAGTTTGATGATCAACATTCTTCACTCCACCAACTTTCTGAGCGGATCAGTGTCTGAAGTGTCAAAACTGTCAGTGAAAATCACTGTGAACGCTCACAAACATCAGAGGAGCCCCGAAAATTTGGTGACTTGTTGAACTTTGTGCCAGAATTTCTCCAGTACACAAAATACTGCGTAATGTTAAAGTTTACCAACCAGATTCAGTTAAATATTCTGTGACAGATTCAGACGTTTCAATCATCACAGAACCGAAGCTACATGAGTGACCTGCGTTTGAAGTTGTACTTTGGCTTTGTCCATCCGTTCGTTGCCATTGAAAACACATAAGTGAGTTCGAGATTGCACCAAAAATCATGCCATCAAATTAACATAAAAAATAATCCAGTAAAAATGAGCACACAGAGGAGTGGAGGGAAACATTTCCTGAGTTAACCTCCTCAGGAGAGAGCGAACAACAGTCAGTGAGACAAACACACACCGTCACACAAGCAGACTTGCACACACACACTTGCACACACACACACACATGCACACACACACACACACACACACACATGCACACACACACACAAAGACTTGACCTCCATGCCAAATTTCAGCCTCCTGGAAAAAAAACTGTGCCCACCAAAGAAAGGGGAATATTTGTGGACCGACCAACCGACAGAACAACCAACAGAGCGATCTATAGAGCTGCTGATCACAGCTAAAAATACATATGAATATAAAAACACCAATAGAAAAGTAACTGTCCAGTTGGTATCTGAATTGGTCTGATAAATAAAAAAACATGTGGTATAATAGTGGCCCCCAAAACAATGAAAACATAGGTTCTTGCATAAAAGTTAAAATGTTAAAAAAAAAAAAAAAAAAAAAAAATTAAATAAAAAAAAGCCCTTTTAAACACATGCATGCATGAAAAAGTAGAAATTGCTGTCAGATACTGAATGTAGATATTTATGAGTTAGAGTAACACAAAAAAATGTATTGAACTCAAGCGGCACCCTGCAGGGCTTGAAAAATGAAGCCATTTCAATGTGTCAGAACCTGCAGTTCCTTGAAAGGCCACTTGAGGCTTTCTCCAAAAGTGAGTTTATGTTGCTGTGGACTTGACCACCAGAGGTAATTAGCTGCAGGACAGCCAATCAGCAGCCAGACAGAAGCATGAATGAGTGTAGATGTGTTTACCTATGATTTAAATAACTGAAGTCCTATTTTTTTCTCAAGATGCACAAAGTTTACAAGATACAGTTAATTCTAGTGTCCTCATCCTCCATACATTGCATTCCAGCTCTACAGTCTACAAGGTTGCCCTCTTAAAGAAAACTTTTTTTTTGTACAATGAATTTCTAAATATTACATAATGATGTCAAAGATTTGTAAATTAATATGGTAATTCATCTGCCCACCTTTTGTGACCAACTGAAAAAGGTAGATAAATGTAATAGATAAAAAGTTTAAATAGTTAACAACAAGAAGATTAACATTTACAATAATTACTAACACCAGTTACCTAAACACAGAAATAGATAAACTTTTGTAGTTAATAAAAAATACATAGACATAAATATATATTTGGAATAACAAGAGAAGAGGACTCAGTCAGCTAAAAGAAAATGATTGCATGGTTCTACAGACAGGTGAAAGTAATGCATAAACAGTTTAACATTTAGCAAAAGATAAAAAATAAACAGCTAAAACAAATCCAACTGTTGCTCTCAAACATGACCAAAGCAGCCTAAATATATAAAATTCAACTGCATGTGAAAGTAAAAATCCACTCTTAAAAAAAAGAAAAAAAAAATGCCACATTGCAGATGGTTTTGAACAATAAGGATGTGGGGATGTGTGCAACAAAAAAGGTTAAGAAACATTGCCCTAAACTACGAGTCAACCACAGCGTCAGCAGGAAAATGTTTGTTTCCATTATCCTCAACAATGGCATTGACAGATAATGAGACGATGGTCAGCTGTGATCATAATTCATAAAAGCAATTCTTATAGGCAACATCTGACTATCCTTGTCATATGGGACACCGCATTGTGTTGTTTTCTTTGGCGAGTCTGGCAGTCAAAGCGGCTTTTCAGCAGCTGTCCTCACATCCCTGTGTGCCTAAATATTAATTTGTCTCACAGGATTTTGGTTCCTTCCAGCACAGCCGAGACAGAACGCAGCGGTGAGGCCAGGATAGCAAAACACCTCAAGGTTTCGCAGATAGCTCGTGACGTACAAGGCCCCGTTGAGCACAAGCAAATGGCCGTGAGAGAACGACGGCCTGAACATTCCCTAATTGGGACAGTGTAACATGATGTGCGGCACATCATGTCATTTTCCCAATCTGAGAGAAATGATGAGCAGGGATCAAGCTTAGAAACCAGTATGACTCCCAGTGCTCCTGTAAAATTTCTGGATGCTGTGTTACCGGACAGAAAGACAAAAAAAACCTTCCAGCAGTCTTTGTTTGCCAACTCTGAAAAGTCAAATAAGGCAGCAAAATGTACTGTTAGTCAACAAATATGTACAAACACAAATATTGGGATATGAAGAAGTGTTCCCGCAGTAAAAACTGTACTCATATGGAAATTATTTGTAATGTCTAAGTCATTTAGCATGTGTGAGGCTACACTTTGTTTGTCCCTGCATGCAGCTCACAACAGTGGAGCCCATCAGATGCCCTCATGAGAATGTAATTACTTTGTTTCCTACGTGAGACATTCAAAACAGAGTCATCAAAAGCCAATGAGTATTACATAGTCTGCAGCTTTTCTATGCTCCGTGTCCATAGCACAAGCAGCGCAGAGATCATACCATACCGCACTTCATGACAAACAGCTGGGAAGTTTTTCTGCAGCTTCAGCATCTTGTTTTGCTTTGAGGTGCTGGAATGGGAGGAGAGTTGGGGTCTTGTTTATAACTGTTTCATTTGGTAAAGCCCGATGGAAGAAATGTTTGTGTCTTTGTGGGTTCGGTGCTGCCAGATATCATCAGTACTCTCAGCAGGAACATAAAAGTAGCACCAATGAGCCGTGGGGATCCTGGTTTCGTTTAACAGAGGCTTGCATAAGCGGAGTGTTTCTGTGAAAGCAAGCGATACACACTCTGATTAGAGGGGAGGAGATCAGCAGGTCCGACAATGTAACACAGATAAATTATGACTGAGGAAAGCTCTCCGGAATCTGCATGTCTGTGATTTACTGCCTAAATGTGTGGCACATTATCATCAGTGTTTTGAAATGTGGAAAGTGAGTGAGGGGTGAAACAGTGGGCATGGATGCCGCACAGATGAATTGTGGGATTAAATGACAGCCGTGCATCTACTCATCTGGTTCCTATGTCTGTTGGAGAGCTTGTAAAGAAACAAACTCAAGCTTCTCAGCAAGTACCACAGCATCACACAGGACTGGTTCTCTGCCACTACAAATGCTATTTTTGCTTATAACCACTTTGCATTTTTTCCACACCATATCGAATGTTATGAACCAACAAACAGACTTCAAAAAGAGCCATTTTTCCTTATTATTTCAGAGAAATCCCCAAATGATGGCGCTGCTCTGACAACGTCTGAAAATGATTAAGATGTTCTGCAGGCCTGTTATCATTAATCTTACTTTTATTTATCGAAAAATATTGTTAAGTACTTTGGCCACGTTCCAGTAGTCTCAGAACTTTCAAGTAAATACAAATGTTCATACACTGAGGGGGTCGGCATTTGCAAATAGCTGTTTGCTATTTGTGATAGCGAGCAGTTGATAGTGAGGGAGGGAAAGCCAGATGATGGGAAACAATTACTGCTTTTACCAGCATTCATTATTACAGACTGTTTCTAACCAGCTCTGATGTTCTTTTCTTTAACAAGACTCTCAGTGGGGATGATGTGCACAATGAAACGAATGATTTCACAGCACACTCTGAAAAAGCCTCTGCGATGGGAGAAACGTGGCATGAATCTCTGGATTTAACACAAAAAATACAACAGTGTCATCCTGTCAACACAAAGCCATGCCAAGACCCAGATATTTCCCCAAATTACATATTATTTCATGGAAAGATGTGAAATTTGAAATGGTTTGCAGAGCCAACGATGTCCGGCCAGCTGGGTCAAATCACTTGAGATGCTTACGCACTGTAGAGTAAATGCTGAATTTACAGTGCAGTGATCTAAGATATGAACATGGTGATTTGAAGTTAGTCACAGTTTTTAGTAAGTATGTGCTTGGCTAACAACACAGTAAAGCTTTTCTACACTGGATATCTTCATTCTTTACTTTCATTGCTCTCATTGTATAGGCTTTACTAAACAAAAGTGTAATTATGCATCAGTGCTGTGGGGATCTGTGAATGAGCACGTGGATGGAAGCGTATTAAGTTTAAAAAGAGGACGTTATTACACATAATTTTCTCCATGAAACTGGGTCGATCCATTGTACCTGCTGTGAATCTGAGCCGACACAGCCTCAGCTCATTCGCACATTTTAAAGCCACCTTTAAGGCTACACGGAACGGAGGTTTTAAAATCCTTTGGATTTTCGTCCTACTTAATTTGGCATCACCCAGATTTTTTTGAAATGCAACATGTAGCCTACCAAGACCAAAGAAGAAGGATGACGAATCAATTCATAACTGAATGTTGGCAGATGTTTGAGGAACCACCTCGACCTTCAGGGCAAGAGTCACAAATAAGGAGGGCAGATCAAGACCCTAACATGTATCAGTCAGGCTTTAAGGCCATTTTTACATTTTAGCCAAACTGTGTAATAACTGTAGCCCTAAAAGATTTTCCCATAAGCTTACATTGTGGAAGAAGCAGCTAACAGAGAAAACATTTTTTTGAGCATCATAACTCAAATAATGATTCTTCTGCCATCATAATTTGACTAATTCAGTCCGATACATTTGGAAAGCCTTAAAGAGCAGCTAGATAAAATAGTTTTAATTCCAATTTAAGTTAGTGGAGAGCTTAAAGAGTCAGTGTGCATCCTGAATACAAAAGCAAAACAGGCACTTTTATCACACAGTCAACAAATTAAAGTCATTTATGAGGGCAGAAGTAGAAGCATGTCAAAATTGGAGCAAACTGAAGAAATTTTTCACTGACAATAGCATACTGTCGTTGGTGTGGCTGTAACATAGTTTATTGTAAACATTACCATATACAATATTTTATGACGAGGCTCCATTTTAGGAGAGAAGGATTGCTGGTAGATAGCAAAAAGAGTGAGGGAGACAGGAAGAAAAGAGCGGTAGAAGAGAGTGAATTGAAAAATAAATGGACTGAACAAGTAAAGGGAGGAGAATGTGCAAGACTGAGATGAAAAGGTAAAGAGAAGGAAGAAGGGTGAAAAATAATGAGAAGAAAAAGTTAAGAGGGTAAGACAAGCGACACAAGGAAAGGGAGGAGAAGAGAAGACAAGAGGAGGTCCAGTTCTTTTACAAATGCAGAATGTCATTTTAATGACATGGTTTAAAAAAAAATTACATGTCTTTACACCTCTTACCCTGTTCAAGAAGACACAATGGTCCACTGCATCCATTGCAAGAGGTCAGAATACATGAAACCATAATTTTCCCCCATTTTTAATTTCATAATGATAATATTTAATGAGTTTTGTATGCTGAACTGGAAACGGCCCTGGTTTTCATTTCAGAAATCTGGTCACCTAAGTGTTAGAATCAAAATAGCCCTG
>JAPZDX010000024.1:24631759-24647976 GCA_029783625.1 Naso annulatus
ATAAGTATGAGGGTTTCCCCTCAAACTACCACACAAAATAGATGATTTTTTTAATTATTGTACTCCTTTGATATTTCATGAACCTGTTTTAATAGACACTGTTTCACCTGTCAAAAGCTTTTCAGTGACAAGTAGAGAAACACAGTGAATTCTTCGTATGGTTTTTCATGGTAATTGTACAACATATTTGGACATTAATTAATTTGCTTTATATGTGATAGGAAGATGAAAATCAATAGGTCATTTTTACAGCAGACCTTTTTCTTGTCAGGAAAAGCACAGGTGTGACTAATAACATTAACAATGGCTCCATTCCAGTTAGTGACAACACTGTGCGTGGCTGCTACCTCGCTGAACTGCTGCAGCTCATGTGTGCAGCGTTCACACAGACCATCCTGCTACAACGCTGCGACTGCCAGCCTTAACTTTTTAAACATTAATGGTAAAATGTTTCTCTTATACAAATTTCTTTTATGTTGAAGTCAAACACAAAAACCATAAGCATACAATAAGCATTTAGTTGAGAAAAGAAAAGAAAAACATTCTTTTGACATTTATGTCAAACTCTAGTCTTTGACATGTGATGTTGCTGGTATGATGTCAACATAACAAGTCAGTTTCACTGTATATTTCCACATCAAATGGAAAAATAGGCTAATGCTAAGTGATAGATGACTCACTGCCCCAGCACTGCTCTCTTGGGTTCGTGGTGGCTAAATCCTGTTAGCATAGGTACCGAAATGAAAAGCAAAAAGTTGCTTGCATGTGGCTCAGGTAGGCAGTGCCAAGCATAGTTAAATGTCCCCATAAATTATGACAAAGGGACAACAATGCCAGTGCCTTTAACTTAAAGATGTTAAATTTATCCATTAGCATGTCAGATCATGTTTAGCCTAGCTGAACACAAAGCTAAGCTAAAGTAGAGGGATACAGCTAGCTTGGATATGCATTCTTGTGAATTTAATCTTTTTCAACATTATTTTGCTCATTCCTGCAAACTGACCACATTGACACATATGGGAAGTGACCACATATTCCCTGTAAAAACCACAAACGATCTGTTTTCCATTTTTGTTTAGATATTGGTTAAACAAATAATGACACATTATGTAAATGTGTCATGCTTAGAGTTATCAGTTGTATAACTTATGCTGAATCTAGACTAAACACATCATAACGTCAGTGTCATACATAATTCACACTCGTGAAGAAGTAACAATGAGATCAATCTTCAAAATTTCTTTTTTTGGAAAAAAACAAAGGTGATTGAAAGTACTCACTTCCTTTCATTATCTTAGCCTTCCCAAACCAATATTAGTACAAGCCCTCTTCATTTTTGTTTTTTTATATTACAGTATGGTTGAAAAAAAGTAGTTTTTCTCTGGTGTTGATTACACCCTGTGAAGCACCCGTGAACACAAACACAAACTTGCATAAGAAGGTGTGAAGCATGTCTATCTGTGAGCATTCTAGTATTTGTGAGTGCCTGTTTGTCAGAATTGCATTTAACAGTCATAATCAAATCAGCCAACCTCATCCAGCATTGTTCAGCTCTCACAAGAAAATCAATCTCTGTTCTTTCCAGGAGGTTCTCTGCATCTTTATTTGTCTGCAAGACTCTCGTCCGACCAATCAGATTTAATTGGAAAGTAATGAAATTTCTTTTTAAGGAAATGATACAAGTTTACGAGGATCATCTCACTGGGGAGGGATAGGATAGCCTTATCTCGGTTTAGTTTTATGCGATTGCAGAGCCTGCACCAATTCAAACAACAAGTGTCTAGTCCTTTCACAGTGCCTCTGTATGAAATTACTGGGCTTTTATATCAGCTCTACCATCTGGGTCCTATTACCTGAGCAACTGATAAGCCAGTCTAAAATGGTTTCATTTGTTTCTGAGAGAAGAATACTGTAGTTTACTCGTCAAATGCTGTTTTTGTTGGTTAGGGCCAGCTTGAACACACTCCAGATTGCTTGGATCCCTCTCAGTTGTGTTTTTCTCCTGTATTTTGAGACCTATGTTGAAATTATGGCCTCCAATCTTGTACAGTACATCATGGTGATACAGAAAAGAAACAGACTGCTGCTTTTGTGACTGAATTTGAGTAGACATCTGTCTTAAAACCTCAAAATATTTTTCAAATAAAGCAGAATATTGTATATTTTATCAATATTTTGGAATTTGCAGTCGAGTATATGAATAAGCTGTTTCATAGCTGCTCTTTGTGGTCTGAAAAACGCATATTCGCACAAAGCAACTCAAACATTCAAAGGAATGGTTTGTGTCAGGGCCAAGGATGTCATCTGTTTCAAGGGAAAGACAGTTACAAACGGGGGTCAAAGAGCCACAGAAAGCAGCAGGATGACACATGACAGCCAGTCAGAGAGGCTTTACTTGGCCTGATGTTGAACACTCACAGGGTTCACAACAGTAAATTGCCAATAAAATGGGGGAAAAAAGAAGATAAGCATAAACAACCTCATCTCTGCCATCTTCTACTGGATAACAATGTGAAGAACCTTTTTAAAGTTCCAACCAAAATCAGTTTAGTTCCAGCCTCAATTTTGCCATGCTAATGTGGTGGTTATCGGGAACGCAATGTCGGTCAGTCAGTGGACCACTTTAGACTGAAATATTTAAACAGAAACACTCAGAATGAGGTTTTCTGACTTTGATAATCCTTGACTTTTCCTCTAGTGCCACAATACGGTTTAGATGAGAATTTTCTATGTCTCCACAACTTGACTTTCCTTGTCAGATTGTATTATTTCTTAACTAAGGCAAGAAAGGAAAACGTTAAACTGCTGTAGATCATTACTTTACATAAGTCTTTGGCTGACTCTTAAGAGCTGGAAGAACCCCAGTAACTGTGTGGACTAATTTCCATACATTTCCATATACAGTAGTTCTGCTGACATATTTGGATGATTTGAGTTATGATACATTTGTCTGTTGACTTCATCATGTGCTTGTATGATATAAATTTTGTCATTTCTGGCAGTTTTTGCATGCTCTGTCACTTCTTGACCTGACTTAAGGAGGTTGTCCTCCATTTTTGCAGATCACAATCACCTGATGAATTTGTTTGGGTCTATATATTGCCTCCTCTGCTTTGTGATAACATTTGTAGCAGCTGTGTGTGTCTGACTCTTGCCTCCAGTTTTGTTTGTGAATCAGCACCTGTAGAAGTTTTTTGGATGTGTGCACTCTACATTGTCTTTGTCTTTGGCATTTTTATAACGATTCGTGTTGGCATTTTGATGACAGAATTTAGCTTAAAGCACTGCGAAGCCTAAATGCAGAGCTGCTGTCATTTTGGAGTTGTATCTGTCAATAACTGACTCCTTTGCTCCTCCTCTCTTTTTTCCTCTCCTCTGTTCTTCGGTCCATCCTGCTTCTGTCTGTGCTTCTTCTGTGTTTCCTGTTTCTCTGCGCTCCTGCGCTCCGTCCGGCTCCTTTCTTTGTCCTCCCTTCTACCTTTTCTCCTGCTCTTTTCGCTCCTCTTCTCTATGTTGCTTCTTTCTGTCATCTTCCTCTTTTTCGTCTGTTTATCCTGCTCCTCTTTGGCCTGTTCATCCTCTCTGTGCTCCTCCTCTCTTTTATCTTTCTTTGAATGCTCCTCCTCTTTATCCTGCCTCTCTCTGTGCTCCTCCTCTGTTCTTCATTTAGGCTCCCCTGCACAGATGGCTTCTATAGAAAGCTGTGAGTGCATGCATGTTGTTGTTTTTTTTTTTTTTTTTTAATGCATTCCAAATTCTGGGAGACTGTGGGGGACGGAGGCGGTTAAACTAGCCAAAATCTGTAAGGAACAATTACTTTACAAGAACAAGCATCCAATTAGAAGTACTTGAGTTAAAGCAGAAAAGCATGTAATGACAAAAACATTTAAGCAGCAGATAAATTAGGAAATAAAACGAAGAAAAAACACACACTACTCTTTACATAATCTTTTATTTGATTTTAATATGAATGCGGTTATTTCAATTACAGTCCTCCTCACAGTCCTTCCTCTGGCAAAGATCAAAGGGTGAACATATTTTTTTGTCATGAAAAGACACGCCAGGTTAGATTATCTGCTTCATGTACACCTGGATAATACTCCCAGTCTGTGTCTCTCAAGTGTGCTCACAAAGCATGACATTGATATTATACTCTGTTAAAGGCAAAGTGCACCTTTTTTGGAATGTAGCCAATTCATCCAAAATCCCTATTAAGTCACAAGAATTGATAAATTTCCCCTCTGTGTGCGTTCAGTAGGGCGGTAGATAATTGCTCAACATGAGCAGTTTTGTGCATTCAGTGGAAGTTATAGGAAGACGCCTTTACCGCCATCTAAAGCTTCTAAAACACATCCAATAACGCTCCATCTGCCTGTTGTGACCATGTATATTCACCGCGCTATAAAGACATTGTCATTGTGGGAAATGTACCGATATACTACTTGTCTGGGCGTAGTGACAAAGCCCCTCGGACACACTGCAATTATGCTCCGAAAATAATGACACTAAAATTATTTCATAGCGTGATGAATGTGCACCACAGGTTACTTGCAAATTCACCATGCTATGAAATCACAACATGCAGATGGAGCGTGTTGGAGATTTTTGGTTGCGTTTTAGAGGCTTTAGACGGCTTTAAGGACGTCTCCCCATCACTTCCACTGAACCTGCAAAACTGCTGGCAGTTTTTATTAACAGACTTTCTGAATAGACCCCCTTTCTTTCTATCTGTCATCTATCTACCCCCCCTAGATATATAAATAAATATAATATGAGGTTGCACTCAAATATCTGAAAATACTTCAGGATTTACTGTAAAACTAAAACAAGATTCTAATTTCAGGCACTGCATCCTCCCCTGTGCTCCATTCCCCTAATTGTCTTTGACACAAACACACAAACATACCATGCACAGATGCACACCATCCTTGCATAACCACTATGTGTTGCACTGATATGGGTGTAATGTTGTTTATCCTGGCTGTGTGACAGGGAGTTATTTCATACTCACAGGACCTATATAGACCACCGCACACACACACACACACACACACACACACACGCATCATATGAGAACCCAGAAAACTCAAAACATACACTCTGCCAACCACTGCTATGTTAGAAAAAAGAAATGCCTGTGAACACTAGAATACAAGCTTGTGTATTTTTGTGGTTCAACAGTTGAAAGAAAGTCTCATATGACTTTTATCTAAAAATCACTACATAGATGTTTAGATAAAATGTCAGTCTTCTGGTATGAAGTAATCTCTGTGCTGATTTTATTTTAGGAAAATGTGAAATGATTTTAAACCATTAGCAGAGTTGTTTATTTATTTTAAACATTTACAGATTCTGTACAGTTTTATACTGTTTATGCAGCTGTGGCATATTATGTAATTGTTGAACCTAAATACTGGCTGATTATTTTCCTTTGCAAGAAAACAGAGAGATTAAACAAATGTTATTACATTGCATTGTTGAGTATTCTGTTCTGACTGGTCAATTACAACCTTCTAAAGGTCTGTTATTTTTGAGTAATAGACTTCTGCTATGGATAACAGATTGTTGCTATGAATTTAGTTCTGATCATAGACTCTGGAAGACAATGTCCAATTATATCAATCCACAGAAACAAGCCCGGACAGAAATGTCAACATCAATATCCCAAAAGAAGTCTCATTCAAGTCTGGGTCCTCACCCTGGCATCACCCTGTCAGGGTTCTTTTTGCAATAATCATGACCTTGCTGGACATTAACCCTTAGTTTTTTGGAAGTGAATTCTACATAACATTGAAACTTGAAAACTTCTCATGCTCATTTTGGGGTCTGAAGGCTCTGGGGAAGGGATATGTCATACATCTCATCAAAAAAAATCATGTTATTTTTTGTGTTAAGTTTTTATTTGTAAGGCTTTTACCATTATGCTTACACAATGTAAAACATCACATTTTTTATTCTGTTTTTTTCAAATTTTAAATAACTGAAATCAGATAAAGGAAAAATCATCTCTCTCTCTCTCTGCACATTTGAATTCAGCATCCATTCACCTTGCCTACATGTGCTCATGTCCTTGGGTGAGCCATTCAAACAGAGGTAGTGGATGACTGCATGGGCTGATGTCAAACTCTCAGACTGTGCTGTCTTGTATTTCAGTTAGCTGAAAGAAAAATACCAAAAAAGTTATAAACTTAAAACTTTTTGCATATTCACTCAAAGAGTTTACTGCACATGCAATGTAAAGAGAACTGTATAACTCATCTCCGTCTACCTCTAAACCTTATCACTAACCATCATAGATAGCTTTTAGAGAACAAAGAAATAATCAGTCTGAAGAAGCTACTAAGCTGCTATCTTATTTCAATAATCGCGTTGAATGATTTTCATGTCCATGTAGGAATTTATTTTCTCTGTCATATCTGATTCCCACTTTCCCAGACATATGACATTTTCAGTTTCAATTTGCATAGAAACAGGATTCTGTGAGAAAACAATTGCAGCTCAAGTGTGAAAATCTGTAGCTATGAGCTATGAGACTTATCAAATGTGTACCAAATTATTTTCACCACACATGGTTTATTAAGAGGACTGTGTCTCTCTGCCCCAGTTGCTGAGAGAGACAGGACGCTCATCTGTCCTGCAGGTTCTGAGACTTATATAAGATAAACCTGATAACCTCAGTGACACTAATCTCTGAGAGGAGAGGATCACCTTCCTTTGCTGCACTCCCTCACCTCTTTCCCTGTCTCTCTCTCCTCACATACACACAGACACTTCTTTTATGATCCACAACCTTTTTTTAGGGGTGAACGGTAACAATAAGTCCAGCAGTCCAGCCGGGAATTGACGTCATCCCAGGCCACCCTGTTCACACAAACCACTGACCGCTAATGTTGTGGGCTAACCTTATTTGTTGATGTGGACTAGGTATGAATTTGGTCATCATGGTCATTTGAAAGGGAAGTTATTCAGATTACGAAATACAAAAATTTAAAGAGATACACCAACTTTCTTTCTTTTTGTTATTTGCTTCCCTCCCGAGTTCCAGACATGAAGATAGATACCATTCTTCCAGCTGTGCGTGCAGTAACAAGGAAGAAACGGGCAGAGCTTCCCTCCCGCTAACTAGCTTAGCTCAAATACTGGTAGTCAATGGGAAGTGTTAGCCTGTCATCAGATAACCTTTCTAACAATTTTAAACAGTCCTGTGTGCTTGTTTTTACTTTTTTATTTACCACGTTATGTCATTTTTAAACTCAGATTAACACTATATGACATTTTAGAATCAAATACGTTTACTGTTGTTATACTGTTTACTGGTGTGCATGTGCCCTGAAATTTACCTCTGGAACATATTTCATTCCAAAATTACATAAAGTGCTAATCTGAGTCTAAAAATCATGTACTATGTTAAATAAACAAGTCAAAACAGGCACGCAGGACCCTTTAGAGTTGTTGGAAAGTTTATCTGATGACTTCCGAGGCATGCTAGCGCTTTCCATTGACTAGCACTATCTGAGCTAAGCTAATAAGCAGTGAGGGAGCTCTGCACATCTCTGGCTTGTTACTGCATGCACAGTCGAAAGACTGGTATCTATCTTCTTGTCCAGAATTCGGGAAGGAGGCAAATAACAAGAAAAAAAAGCAAAGCAGTTGCTTTGGAGGGCCCTTTTCTCTTATCTCAGGAAGAGACTCCAAGATTGTTATATTGAGAACATTCCTGCTCTTCTCACTATAGCAGCAATTGTCTGCTGACCTAAATTATTCGCTTTTGTTCAGGACATCAGTGTAGCAAATGCCCTTCGTCACCTTCTGCTTTTTGCTCTTTACAGTCATTCACATGCTCTTGCAGGCAGACACTGTTTTCTCTGAGCAACAATATCAACTCCAGAAGTAAGCATGATCAGTGGTCCGGCCCGTTTTTCCCAGCTTGATGCAGCTTTATGTTTGTGTCCTCTGTAGCTCAGCCCACATTTACTTAGGCCAAATACTTTATCAATCACACATTCCATGACCTGCCTCTTCTTTCTGGTGTGATTTGTCCATACAGGCATCACTCAATATAGGCTATGGATGTCAGCTTTGCTTGCGGGGAAAATAGACCTCTGCACTTTCCCTCAGAGTCCTGCTGCTTTCATGCTCCTCCACTTGCTGATGGGCATGTTTCCAGGCCTGCATGCCTCCTCTGACAAATGCTCTGTCACTGACTGAAGGCATGTGAAGGCAAAATAAGGAGTGAGTTCCTTTGTTGCGTGTCCATCATTTTCTGTTTATGTCATCATTAGAGTAAAATATTTTGGGAATGACTTTTTGAATGGTTTGTTTTGGGTGGAAACCTCACAAAATAAGTCTGAACCTCTGGACTAAGGATGTGCAAATTAATCAAATGGATTTTGGGTGCTTTTGTTGTTCCTCTCAGTTATGGACCCTGTTCCCTGTGCTCTGATTCCTGCCGAGCTCGAACTTTGCCTCTCACTGACTATTCTCTTGCACTCACTCCCCTGCACTGACTTCTCTATCGCTGCACTCTGATCTTTTGCTGACCCCCATGTGCTTCTCAGCACTTCCTTATCACGCTGATGCTCTACTTAGGCCCTGCCTCACAGCCTGACAGCCAAACAATACAGCCAATCGGATTGTGCCGTAACAGTTGGGAATTTAGCATTGCTCCTTAAACAATGAGGCAGCTGTAATTTGTATGTAGAGAGAATGAGTGGCTGAGCAAGCAAGACTAAGTTACTGCCAGAAGAGTCACAGTAAATGATGGCAGACCGGAGGCATTAGCAGTAAACTGGCAGTTAAGCTGGTAATGTGCAGTGCGGGCTACTGTTTGTTAGTGAAAAAAGGCTGCAGTTCCTCAAGGTAATGGAGCTGTTCTTTTTTTTTTTTTTCTTTCTTTTTTTTGGGGGGGCGCACCCATTTTAGCCCAGTAAAAAAACAAGGACATAAATCGTATTCATTTTATTCTATACATAGCCTATCCTATAAGTAGGCCTGCATGAAGGCCTCAGCGCTTCAGCCCATCTCTGTTGTAGGATGATATCAAAAGCATCACTGCAGCAAATATCGTGCAAGATATAAGTACAATACAAGATAGCCTACAGCAGCGGTGGAAGTTAGTAACTATGCCCCAGTGAAGGCTATTATGACGGGCCTTTGGGCTAATCAGATACAAAGCACGCACGCACACACTTAGATAGGCACACAAAATTAAGCATATATATAAAGTACCAATCATGTGTTGGATTTTACAGTGCTACTTAAACTATTTTATTTGCAAAGTACACTCACACTGATTGCAACTGAACTGCCTGGTTCTGACTCTGTCCCTGACTGGCTGGGCCTGCATCCCATACATGCGTACAACACATAAAATACATATATGCATTTTCTTACAAGTTTCATCCAACACAGTTACCTAACGCTATGATTATTTAGACCAGTGGTAACTAGCTTGCTCCGATAGGCTTACCTGCTGCACGCTAGCTGACACATCCTTGGGGGCAGTGCTGTAGCAGCAGAGGCATGCAGAGACATGCCAGAAGGGAGCCTGTCCGCAGGCTGGTGAGTGTTTTTAAAAAACCCAAATGTATTTAATTTAGGGAGCTTCACCACTTTCTCCTCCTGCTCCCTTCGCTCCTGTCTTTTCTTGAAACCACTTTTGTGCTTGTATGGCATCAGCATGACTGCTGTTTTCACTTGCCAATCTTGTTTACTTGTCGCCATGTCACATGATCAAATAAAGACTTAAGACTGGCCAACAACATATACAAATTACCCAGCAATCACTGTTGCATGTGGATACTGCATGAATGCCAAAGAAAATAAGAAAACAACTTCTTCTTTCGAATCATTTTTAATAGTCAACCATAGTTTTTGTATTATTCTATGTGTAAAATAAATACATTGCATTATTCGTATTATTGACTAGTTTTTTTAATGTAATCATTGAAACCATAATGAAAGAAGACATGCATATATAGAGAGACATATATATCAAACTTTCACAAAACATATGTAGAAAGATTCTAATGAAGTGCATATTGGCCTGACTTACTTTGCTTAATTCAGTCACATCCTGGCCATGTATTTGCAGACTACAGCATCAGGGCCCTCGTAATCATTTGGGCCTCAGTGCGATCGCACTGCCTGCACTGCCTATATCTATGCCCCAGGCCTACAGACACACAGTGGATGGGTAGAACACTGAAAGAACAATATTTATTTGATACTTGTCCTTGAAAGTGGGGGGACCAAAAATCCTCTGGCCCCCCAGCATTCCGGCACCACTGCCTCAAACCCAGAGTGAGGTTCCCATGTGTTGCTTCCCAACTGCTGCAAAAGTGAAGGAGGTTAACCAATAAGCAAGAATCGATTTGGGCCCTGGAGTAAAATAACACGTCCCCTGCTCCGCAACTACAACCTGGAAATCAAGCAGAAAAAGGCTAAAGTATCCATCTCACTGTCAGCAAAGTTCGCTATAGCAACAGTTACAGGTGCTACAAGCAGCAACTGATATGATGTCTCAAGATGATCAGACAGACGACACCATTAGGCCAATTCTATTTCAGACAGTGAGAGAGTATGGGCTGTTATGCTTTACAGATCTAGACGCACCACAATGATCTCGCTTTGATTTACCTATTTGATTTTGCCTATTTAATCTATAATGTCTGGTTGACTGTCCACACCAGGTCAACTCTGAAAGCAGTCCGTCAGGAAAGGTCCTGGTGCTCCCAGCTTTGAGTCCGTGCCTGCTCTTTGTGTTTGTGCTCCAATTTTTTTCCTTTTCCACCTCATTCCTCCCAACTAAACTTTAACCGCATCCAGGATCCATAAATCACTCAGCTCTATTCAGTCATTTCAGCTCAGTATTTACTCCCTGAATACTGTCAGCTGAGGTGTACTTTTACAGCAGTTAATAAATCTTCAAGTGTCAGCAACAATAGGCATCAGCTCCCATCGCTCCCACTGACACCTGCTGTTGACCTCTGTTTCTCTGACCGTATCCCGTTTCTTTTGGGTTTCCCGTAAGTGCTTGACTACAGGTGTAACATTAAGAGTTGTCTTGCATTACCAGTGTTTTGACACACCTTCTGAAGTGAAAACTTTCCCAGCTTCGCTCATGTTTGACCCAGATCTACTGGAAAACATGTTGTCACAATCCGTCACCCCAACAAATGGGACAAAACACAGCAGAGCAAATGTCTGCGGATAACGTAATTGAAGCTATTATTTCTGTTTAAGTACTTATTATAAAAGTAACATTTTCTTCTGGAGTTGTTTCATTTCATGGTGGCATACTTATGATGTTTAGTAACCTGGCTCTGTAAAAGCAGTGAAAACTCAATAGCCTAAAAGGATTAAAAGTTGAGTTTAAACCTATGAACTTCACTTTGAAACGTAACTTTACTTCTAAGTAAACAAAATATTGACAAACCACTTTCCAAAAGTGCTCAGGCTAATATGCTGGCACACATCTGAAATTAATTAACACATCCAGCCTATATAAAGAATTATCAACACTTAAAAGGTGTAAAACACTCTACAGAGCTTGTTGGAGCCATTATCCATACTTGCCTTATTTTTATATCTATGTTGATATACAGTGCATCTTTTGAATTATGCCGATCATGTGTTGGTCTCGTCTGGAAGTTTTGGTTGTTTTATTTAATATTGCTGTTATAATGAAAATATCATCTGGTGGCTGATAGGTAAAAGAGATTGGTAGGTGTGGTGTGTCCTTTCATTACAGAAGCAGGTAAACAGGTGTTCACTAGAGCGGAAGGGCTAACAATTTTCAACCGCACAAATATGACTTAAATAGGATTTTACAAAGTGCTTTTTGATTTATTTAATTAGAACAACGTCTTATTATTTCGGTTGACCTATAATATATGTAATATATTATATATATATGAATTGTGACATTAAGAAGAGAGATAGTGTTGATTTACTGACCGCTCCTAACAGAGCTGGTGGGATCTGATCTGATCTTTAGCTACATCATCTGTGGGTTTGTCACTAACGGAGACACCTTTACATCAGAGACATTGTTATTATAAAGATATTGCTTCTGGTATCTTCAGATTGAGTAGGATCAAAGAAGAAGGAAAATTCTCCCCTGGAGAGAAAAGCCACCCAGACAGCAGTTATATCAATGAAACTCAACCGTGATAAGCATACATAGCCATGCCGCCTGATACAGTGTATGACATTCAACAAGGCCAGTGTCTCCCAGCCAGTAATCTCAGACAGATACTGTATCAGCCCGGCGCAGCCTGAAGAGCCTGAGAGGAATGTAATGTATCTGCTGATGTGAGTTACATGTGTGAGGCAGGTGGTTGTTTTGAGGTATGAAGAGAGCGAGGGGCCCAAAGGGCTCCAGGTGATGATGTTCAACCACTGGTAAGAAAAGTACCAAAAAACTATACTCGAGTAAAAGTACAACTGCTCATGTAAAGGGTGACTCAAGTTTTACAAAAAAAACAAAACAAAACAAAAACTGGCTAATAAATTACTAAATGTACAAGTTGTTTTCCATTTTAATAATATTGTGTATTTTTTTTAAATTATTTTAGCTTTTTTAATTAAGCCCAACAGACCGCTATAGCTTTAAAATCAATTATGTCATTATCATAACATCAAATATTCATGTTACCGATGAGAAATCAACATAGCCAGCGTTAGCTAGTTGACAATTTTACCTACAGTACATGTAACTTCAAAAACTGTCTGTGGAGTTGGAGGAGGAGTTTTAAAAAGCAGTGATCACAGTGTTTTTCAGGAGGCACAGAAAGAATTTTATCATGTTACTGTTGTAACTGTTGTAGATTTTGGGTGTAGAGGATATGCACGTGACATCACCGTCGGTGGAAGTTACTGTTGATACTCCCACTGAGTGGCAGAGAGACACTGAGTGTGCAGCGTTAGCGTACAGTTTATCTGCTGCCAAACACAAAAAAACATCTAAAATGGGGAAAAAAGCTGTTTTGAGATTGACTGCACAAACAGATTTAACAGAAAGTCAGAGATATTTTTTTATGGACTGCTAAAAGCTACAGGGAAAAAAGAAGCAAATGGATCACTGCATTTCACAGAAACAACTGGAGAAAGACTGAAGGTAGCCAGTTAGATTTTTGGGTAAAATCTTGGGTTCTCCTTTCTAAAGAGGTAATGCGACTTCAAAAAGCAAGTGTTAACCAGTTCAGTTTAACAGTTAAGCAGATCGCTTTAAAACTTTTTACAAAATCTGCTGAAATGGTCTTTATCAGCATCCTTATGGGTGGCTGACATCCTGACTTTTGTATAACTTCAGGCTTTGTGTATTTCCCGGCGTTGAAATCAGGTAACAGTAAATGTCAGAAAACCCAATTCCTGACCAACTATCACTGTTCATGAACCACTGGCATTTCGTAAGTTGTAAGGATCACTGTTGAGTCCAGCTGCCTTTAATTTACACAGTTAATCAGTAGTTTGACTCCCATTTTCGCTGTTTCCCCTGCTGAACGTCGCAGTGTTGGAGGATGTTTTGCCACTCAGAGTGACTGAGGGGGCTTGTTTAGCAGGGAAAGCAATGACGTCTGTACAAATTGTTGCCACAAATGGACAGGGATTGTCACTGGAAGCTTCCCATTGCTCTTGGTTTTTCTCTATTATCATTGCATCATGGTCAAAAGACAGGTGGTGCTTTTGTTTTTCTTTCAAGCAGCTGTGGCTTGGCATCTGCAGGCGAGGTGTCTCTCACACACTCAATCTCTCATTTGGAACAGACAGCTTGTAAGAGAGATAAACATGAAAAATGTAGTTTACTGCCACGTGCATATACAAATATACACGTTTTTTTTACTTATTCATAACATTTGATGCGTTACTAATCAGCTCTGTGTTTGACCTTTTCACATTTACCTTTTTGGGAGAATTTTCAATGGAAAAACTTAAAAGTAAACTGTAAGGCCAAAATACATGCAAGTGGGTTTGTAAATAATCAGCAGTGACACAGAGGGTGTGAACTGGTTAGGTAAGAACAGTAGTGTGCTGTAGGTCCAGCTGTCTGTGACCTGCAGATGACTTTTTATCTCCCTCATGGCTGCTAACATGCATGATTAATGTTTCCTTATTATTTGTACAAACTCACCCCTCTGGAATTTGTTTAGAAGCCCGGCTCGGTGTGTGTGGGTGTACGTGTGTGTGTGTGAGGGGGGTGTTCGACCCTCAGTGGTGTCTGCTCAGTGTTATCCCAGACTCTTAAAAAATGAAATGTTAAAATGTTCTAGTTACTGGGAAACTGGAGACTAAGCCACATTGTAAATCAAAACATTAGTTAGCTTGGCTGCTGTCACCGCTCCTCACCAGCGGACTGGACTGCAAACCGGGCCGAACCCGGCAGTCAGTTTGGTGAAGCTACTCTCCAAATGGTTCCCGCTTATTCCATAAAAACTTTCATCTGGAAAAAATTCTTCATAGCAATAGAGAGGAAAAAGGAGAGAAATCCCAGGAAGACGGCCATCCTCCAATCCATGTGGTGGAAAAGCCATTAGAGAGGAGCTTAGCTCTCAGACAAGCAGGAGAGACGAGGAGCAAGAGGATGAATGACAAGTGTCTAAGCTTTTTTTTCAAAGGTAAACAGCTTTTTATAAAGACATTTACTGACAAGTACTGTGTGGATTCATTCTGTGGTTGGCTTTAGCTATCAGCCTCTGCCAGCTGTTGCGGTTGGAGTCTTTCACAACTCACTCCCTAAATCAAAGCTCCCTAAATCAAAAGGGCTGTTTCATTTGATGCCGCATCTCAAATTAAGGACCCAAGATTTAGGCTCTTTGGCGCCGTCGTTACATCAATCTGACTTCTTTAGAACAAACCACAAATGAGAAGTGTTATCAGAGGGGATTAAGTAAAATCATGCATGAAAGTTAGACTGAGAATCAAAGCACCAACAGGTATGAGACTAAGACAGTGAGGAAATACGAAATGCTGTTGGTTGAAGGCCAAGATGTTGCAGGTGTTGTTTCAGCACATCTTATGTGTTAGTTTTAGTGTTTTAAAAGTATGCATTGATGATATCCAGAGTTTGGCTCTTATTCACTCACACAAATGCTGATGTCTGCTGTACTCAATATTGTATCTTGGTAGATTGAGAGAAGCGCTTATTCTGGCATTTAAATACACCAATTGGGGCAGAGGTACAAGATGTAAACACAGCATTCCTTTATTACTACCTTCTAAAGTTGAAATGGGGAATGTGCTGGCAAACAGACGCCTATTTGCACATCAAGCAGACACAGAGCGACTTCAGCATTCATTTGGCATATTCACCAGTATTCACTCTCCTTTTAGCTCTGAGGGAAAGAGAGAGACGGGAACTAAATGCACCACTGTTTTCACCAAGTAGTCGCTAATTTTGTCAGCCGTTTGGCGCTGAACAGGTGGTGTACAGTAGGTTTTTAGAGCTCCAGTCAACAGTTAGAAAAATGCTAATAAGAGCAATGAGACTGAACCAAAACAGGAAAGTTGTGGGTCCTAAAACCAAAACAACTGGCTGAAAGACACTAAAAACTCTTCACAGCTGAGGTGAACTGAACTGTCAGGTGATAAATCTTGAGTTCACCACATGCAACACCCTTTATTTAATCCATTACTGCCATGAAAACATTGATCACTGCAGATTTAAAGTAGAACGTTTGTTTCTGAAAACTGAAATATGAACCCACCTACAAAGGCAACTCTTACAAAAGCAACAGGTCTAAGTCCAATTAAAATCCAGCATGGTGCGTAACATCTTTTCTAATGACTTAGTTTGCTCAGCGATGCTGCTGATGACTGCAAATATTACTGTAATAACGACTCACAAAATGATTTTAAAGGTCAAGGTCACTTTTTCAAGTCTGTCTCAAGAAAACACCCACATGCCTTTGGCTCCATTGAAAATCTACAGTCGTAGTTCTATTCAAACATACAGTTAAACATTTAGGAAAACACAGAGGCTCAGCAGTCTGAGTTGGTCAGACTTTTAATATAAAAATGGCAACTCTTTATTTAATTATTGTTATTAGTGAAAAGGCAAAAAAGGGTGTACAAGACATAAAAACAACAAGGACAAAAGACTGGATGTGGACAGGTGGTAGACATATGCGCAAATGTACAGACAGAAAAGAGCAAAATTGAATAGAGAGTGCATCAATGAAAAAAGTGTGTGTATATATATATATATATGTGTGTGT
>JAPZDX010000024.1:24670940-24682469 GCA_029783625.1 Naso annulatus
TCTTCTCAATCTAGTAAGAGACGAGAGAAGATGGGATAAATCCAAACTCATTTTTTAATTTAGGATTAAAATTAGGTAACATGTAATGAAGTTTGTTTATTGAATTGAGGGAATGACTAATGTGAATGTGAATGTGAATGTGTGTGTGTGTGCGTGTGTGTGCACGCGCAAGCGTATGCAGGCTGCTGGTTTCAAAAACCATTGCATGAAGACACCTCAACAGTGCCACCTAGTGGAAAAAAAGCAGGAATCATTTTGTGTCAGTACCTTCCTCTTGTATAATTCTTTTGGCTGTGTGTGTGTGTGTGTGTGTGTGTGTGTGTGTGTGTGTGTGTTAGGTAGAGATCCTCACCCAGTGGCTCTCTCTGACCCGCTGCTTTCAGCACATTTTAACGTGACTCTCCTGGCTGCAGGAGTCGCGGTAACAGGGGACCCCTGAGCACTTTGGGCCCTCTGGATTCCTGTTTGTCCCGCTCTGATCAAGCGGTTCTCCTCCTCCTCAAGCAATGCCCGAAATGAGCATGAAGAGGGCGGAGACTGGACTGCTGTTGCCCTGCGGATGGAAAGAAATGACACAGGAAGAAAGAGTCACTGTGACAAATTAATTCACAATAAAAACAACTTTTTTGGCTACTCTTGAACAGAACTCATATGTTAGGAGTTAATTTTATTGTCCTTTCAACTGTCGATTGCTGTAACAGTGTTTTTTCCAGAGCTCTATTGTCTGGCACAATCTACAATGTAAAGAGGTAAGTATGTAGGACAGAACAACCATTGTTTTGAAGCCAGAGCTTACTTTTTGTTTTCTGCAGAATGAATCATATTTCAACACTCTTGAGTGAAAGGCAGATTTTTTTAAACAGACAACGAAGCATCTGACCACGCAATGATTACTAAACACATACAACACTCGCCACTAATATAAACCTTTTGTACAGGCTGAGGAATCTTGGCTGACAGGGCACATTTGATGATATTCTGATTATTCCTGTCTCTGTTTTTAACCATTTTTTGTTTAGCATGGGCGTGTTCACTGACTGATTATTTCAGTTTTATTTCATGTCACCCATGCTAAAAATAAATGCCATCATGGAATCGTGGCCAAATGTTGACATCTAATATTTCATCAGCAATGTGCAGTTGACTCATGCAACAGGAAATGCTGATACTCCTGAGAGTTAAAAAAGCAAAACAGTACAAATGTCAGCAATAAAAAGGGGAAAAAATGCACGTAAAGAGGCTAAAACCCTTCGTAGAGTTGAGGGATGAGTTTGTCGTTCCAGGCAACACAATCCACAAATGAGTCATTTGATTCATTTATAATTAAAGAATGGTAACCGTTGCAGGGCGGGACAATATATCGAAAATTTACCATCACTATGATATTAACATGTGCAATAAACATGTCGCTAAAGACTGCTTGAACTACGATAAATGGTATAATTTCCTGTGTCATGCATTCAGATGCCACACATTTATAATTGGCCAGTCAGATACTGCTAATGTAAAGAGATTATTCCTACGGCTGCAGCTTCACATTAAAAGCATTTAAAAGGCGAAATGTGAAGTAACACTTAGGCTAGTCACAGGAAATACAACAATAAGTTCAGTTAGCTTAGCTAACTGACCAGTATCAATCATCAAAAATGTTTTGCGGAGCAAAACAAGGTCATTCAACAGCGGATCAACTTCAAATATGTCTGAAAGTAGTTTTATACTGTCTGTGAAAGTAATGGAACAAAAAGGAGCTGTTAGACGAAGAGCCGCAAGTGGCAGGTAACAAATGTTATGTTTTCAGTCAAGTTATTAAGTTCTCCATTAGCATCCAAAATGTGTGAAGTAGGTGCTTATGGCTTTGACAACTCATCCTCTGCCATCCTCCGCTGGTCAACTCTTCTTACTCTCATTACATTTTAAGTGAAATATATCAACTCAGTGCTGGCCTCACAATTGCTGTACCCATCCAAGAGCGTCCATCTGACAGTACTGATTTTCAAAAAGGCAAAATGACGGTAAGACCGGTGGGCAAGTAATGTAATCTGTGTAAGCCACACCACTGTGTAACACTGGAAAAACAGACTACCACAGTGAACCTTCAACCAGGTTTATTGCCATCTTGTGTCTCTGCCATGAGCTGCTAACCCTAACAATTATTTCTTGAAAGTTCTAAGTAGTTAACAGTAGTGGTCTTCAGAATTGGGCTCACTCACCAGGCCTTCCCACTGCTTTTGGATGGGGTGACTATGGGGGTTGGTTTGGATGCTGTGGACTCCACACTGGCCTCCTTGTTGGCATTTGCTAACATCTTCCTCTGCTTCTGGGATAGTTTAGCAGGAGCAGGGGAGTGCTTAATGCTGGCGCTGACAGCAGACAGGAGGAGAAGTATTTACTGTTAGTTAAACCGAACAACTGTGAAGAAATAATATTCACCCGTCATGTGGTGGTAAAGCTTTTCTTCACACAAGGTAATAAGACAAAATGAGGCATCATGCTTTCAAAAACGAAACCAAACAAAAAAAGTTCCACACCTTTATACACATCAAATTCAAGGACTTTTCAAGGATTTTCTGGGACCAATGCCCTCAAACTCAAGGATCAAACACAGCGTACTTTCAGACAGGGATCAAAGTTAATTGCGGTTACAACACTGAAAATGTTTATAATGAGCAAAAGCAGGCTTTCCAGAAGCTCAAAGTAAAGGATTAAAAGAGAGAGAGGCTTGAATGTGTGAACATTTCTGAATTGTGCTGTATTGCAGTAAGGCCGGGCTACGTGCTACCTCACCTTCTTTCTAACAAAACAAAGCAAAACAACATGTGCATAAAAAAAAAAAATGATGGGAACTGCAGGAGACACACACTACGGCCAGCTGAGCGCAGCCTATTATGAATGTTACATTATCAAAAGAACTTTAATTTCTATACAAGCAATGGTCCATGTGTAATCATGTCAATTTAAAAAACGTTTATCGCCTTGTTTTATTTCTCCTTACATTCCCAAACTTGCAACAACACAAATGTAACTCGACAACAGTCATTATTTGATCACCATTACACAGTAATCCCTGTAAATCACTTGGTAAAATAAATACATCAGATGTCTCGTACCTTCCAGGGCTTTTAGGAGTCGCTTTGTGTGTCTGCAGAGAGTTGGCCTCCATGTCCATGATGGTTCTCATATCCAAGACTGGGGGTGGATGAGAGGGACTGCAGATTGTAAAAACACAGATATTTTTAAGAGCAATGGATTAAAATATATTCTCTTTTCTCTTCATTCTTATCAAAATGAAGTAGGAGGAAATCATGTCTGAATATTGTCTTAATTCAGGCTGACTTATCAGATCTCAAACATCCTTTTCTAAAATTCTAAACACGCCGATTTTCTGCTTTGTAATGTTTTACTCAGAGTATTTTTAGGAGGAGAACAAGAGAAAACCATCCAGACTGTAAGAATAAACACAATGCTCTAAAACATGGGTTCATCAAGTGTGTCTTACCAGGGAAGGACCTTGGGGATGGTTTGTGGAGCAGAGTTGGGAGGGGGAGTTGGGAGGCAGTCCTTCAGGGAGGTCGGGGTGCTGGGTGGGGTTTTTAGCTTCTGACTAGAAGCCTTCTCATCCTGCAGATGATTAAGGACAAGTTTACCTGTGATCTGCTGTAAAATATGCACCAATATGTAATTAAAAGTACAAACACAAGGTAACAATTATTTTTTTCAATCTTTTCATGATGCACAGACAGAAGTAAGCACGTAAAATATCCCAAAAAAACAAATCATCTGTTTTGAGATGAAGTTAGAAGTTACGCATTAAAATAACTGCATGTGTATGTTGTAGTGATCAGACGTTCACCTCAGCTCTGTCATAGAAGACCGGTGACTGCATGTCTCGGGGGCTGCCCACCCCCATGTAGCTGCCCTCAGAGTCGGATGTGAGCAGCTCCTGCAGGGACTCTGTAGAGTTCACCTTGCCTGACTTCACCAGGGGTGTCGAGACCACTGAGAGGAGAGAGTGTGTGTTAGTGTTAGTGTCTGTTACCTGATGCTTCTGTTAGCTGATGGATGGGACTAAAAAACTAAAGACACCTAATGTGATGTCTGGAAATGATCCGAAGTGTACCATCTAATGCTGACATTTCATGCAAAACATTTCAAAACAATCTACCAGCTGGGTGTGTTTAAAGCATACCTGCAGCAGGGGGGCTTTGAATGATATCAGAGAGAGTGTAGCCTCCTGAGCTGTCAGAGCGTCGCCTTGGTTTCTTTTTAGCCTTCATCTTGGCCTTCTTTAACAGGATTTCCCTTGAGACCATAATGTGGTATAATCGTTAGCACATTTTATTTAAGGCACCACATCTGAGAAGTTCAGAAAGGATTGCAAGGACTTGCAGATAGCTTAGTAAGTCAAGCAGTCGCACGCTGTTTTTATCTTTACCCAAATTAATAGTGTAATTATAGTCAATTATGTTTTTCTAACAGATTGGATGAAAATACAAAAGAACACAGCAACAACACAAAAACAGTTAATATGGAGATATTAAACATTTCTGTGTGTACCTGCAGGAGTGATCCAGTTCTGCATCTGGTTTGGGGTTGAACGCCGAGTCAAGATCCTCATCTTCATACACACTGAGGTCTGGGGCGCTTTGATATGGAGTGATAATCCTCTTTTGCATGGCTGGGATCTGAATAAAAAGATAAATATAACAGCAGAAATGTACTGAGTGAAGCCTCTCCAGCATCCGTTTGTCATCAGATCCCTCTATACATTTATGTCCAGATAAAGGAACCAAACAGACTTAAACAAACACACGATCATCTCAATCAATTGTGCCAAAAGAAACTGACTTAAATATTACAACACTTGCTGTTGTCAGTCATAGCAGATTTGACTGCATAGCGAGCATTCCACCTGAGTTTACTCTGACTTTCATAATTCAATTCATTGAAATTTACTGCCATACTTTTGGTGGTGGTGGTTGGGTTGCATTGGGATGGGTCGCGTTGGGGTAGGGTGGGGGAGACATGACTCATTGTCACTTTGCAGTGAATATACTGTTCATTTCATAGACGCTGTATGGAGGTTTTCTCAAGTTGTTGCATTCAGCTGCGAGTTAAATAACAAACAAAAACATCAGCCATGTTTTCCAGAGTCATTTCTTTTATTCCAGAAGAAAAGTGTCTGGAAGCTTGAGCTACTGAAGCAGCTACAGTTGGAGTTCGGTTTTTTGAGTGTCACGGTGAAGTGAGGAGTCTAGGGAGCCCTTTCTCTGTGATCTGTGAGAGTGGTATTAAAGGAGTCACTACAGCTTTATTTGATTCACTCAAAAACTTCCTAAAAGCAGTTTCTCAGCATTGTGTTTAATTGCTGTTATTTGAAAGAAAAAATCAAAGTCATAAGACAAAAACTGAGCAAATATTAAAGTCATGGAAAGGAAGAAGCAGACTGGGATGTTTCGTGGGGCGCGGTGACTCACCATCCTCTTGTAGGCTGCAGAAAGCTCCACAAGCACTTCATCACTAAGAATATCCAGCGCTCTGAGGGGAACACAAAAAAAGGGGCAGACACACACACGCACGCACACGAGAAGAGATATTTTTACTTCTCCCCTGCTGAGGAAAGGATTTTTCTTGCTGTTAATCAGAATCTTCATGTCCACAACTTTCCTGAATACATACATATTTTGTGCTCCTTGACGTTATAATGAACAATTTTAATGAAATTTATTACAGCTCTGTGTTCAAAGTGTTCTACATAGAACTTATGTGGGTATAAACAAACAATTACAGACAAAAATACATACTGAAATGCTCTCAATCAATTTACAAAAGATCTTTTTGATAGCACTCTGGATTAGTTTTTGTGATATTTACTTTGACTCCAGCAGGGAGGTCATGTTGAGCACAATGAACTGGAGGCAGGAGAGTTTAAGCTGCTCTGCGTTGTACATGGCAGAGAACTCAAGCAGCTCTGCAGCGTTCTTCAGAGTCACTGCAAGCAAAGAGAGCAGCTTCAGTGACGATTTGCAGTTTAAAAGAAGCATTTTTATTTTTCCAGTAGCAGTTTTCATAATTTCCACTCATAAGATTTGGCTGCAGCTGCATTCTGAGCCCAGCGTGTTGATTAGTTTTGACTTTCTGTACTTCTTGTGTATAACTGCCCAACCATGGATGACGAGGCATCATGCTGACATTAATTAAACATTAATATTCAAGAGAACACAAGATCAGGGAACTGAACATGAACCAAAGGCAGTTGGTGAATAACATGAATGCAATCACTGTGTATAAAACATTATCACTAAAGCTGGGGCAGGCACTTTATCTTTGGTGTCATGCACTATAATTCCTTAGGAATTCTTCAGCATGTTGTAATTCAGGTGGTCTGAAAGAACACTAGACTTCGGCGTGTCTCCATGGCTCTGTATGCTCTATATTCAGATCGTCACAGGTTATTTTCGGCCAATCACTGTAATTTCAGAAAGCATGTGTTCTATTGGCTGCTCTACACTGTGCTTCTTAGTGACAAGTGACGTGGGTCTGAGCTGACTGGATGTTCAAACAACTGATGCGCCTCATGTTTTAAAACAGGCCTCTGCTGACTTGTCAAGCTGAGTTGCAGGTGACACCATCAGCTGGCTTGAGTCAAGCTGAGAGGGATCAGTTTACTCCGCTGCAACTTCCCCTGCAACTGTTTCATTTTATCGCGAATCTCTGGTGCAAACTTGCCTTAAAAGCGAGACTGAGCTGAATTAGTACTTTTGTGTATTGTTTTGCGAGCTGGAGCAAAAACAGGAAGGGGAAGATGCAGCGAAGTTGCTTCCTTGGGAGTCTTGTGCTACAACTAGCTTGATTACCCAAAGTTGCCTTCCCCAGCTGCAACTGTGCTTTTATAATCCCACTAATGAGGTCACTTATAAAAACATTTTTGTTAATTTTCACTTATGCTAGTCATCTCATTCTCATAATTAGAAGAAATCAACACCTTAAAACTCACCAGATGTAAATTTTTATATGATTATGAATAAAGCATTTCTTCAACATCGAAATAAGGAAATCATAACGGCATAAGTGACGCTGGCTGAAAGCACAGAAGGAAAGACAAACACAACTTACAGTTCTCAGTGATGGCGACCTCGCATATCTCCTTCAATCGTGTGATTAGAAGCTGGTCGGCCACAACCAAGACATTGCAGACAAACTCTACATTCATAGACTCTGTTGAGCAAAGACAGTGAATAGTCAGCGATGTTTCCCACTGATAAGTTAGACTGTGGTGGCCCACCACAGTCTTATATATTAGCAACAGTCTCAAAATGAAAAAAAAAAGGTTTTTACACTTTTTACACTACAACATAAAAGATCTCTAAATGTGCGTTTTGCGCCACTGCTCAGCAAAGCACGTCTTCAATCTGCCTTCAACTCCTAGTCGATCAGCACCTCCTCCTTTGCTGTGTGCACACAGGCCGTCAGCCGGGGGATGGCAGAAAAAGTGTTCAGAATGATCGCAAATATTTCCCGGGACAAAAGGGACTTATGTACGTACGCTATGTATGTTTGAGTAACTATTGCATAGGAAATGAAAACTAAACCTTGGGCCGATTTAACTGGAGCGTGTCCGTTCGTGCTGTCACTACGGTCACCTATCAATATTCCGCAGCACTGGTCTAACGTTATTCCCTCAGTCAAAATGAGTTTGCTGGCAGGGCCTCGGCCTTGGCAGGAGGGCACTGCTACATCATGTTTAGCAATGGTAAGGACATAGATGTAACATAGTTTTTATGTTGTATTTTTTTAATGTATCTATGATCATGGGGAAGCTGCAAGGTCATGCCAAATGCGAAAAGGTTGCTGTAAACTGATTATTAACGGGGTTGGCAAATAATCTTTAAGTCTATGTAATGTCAAAAAAATTCAGAAAAATTATCATTACTAATACATAGAGTATATTTAATATATCTGCAATCTATGTTCAATGTTTGGGGCATTTGGGGGCACATGTCACATGTGACAAAGAATGTGATGGCATTGGTAACTTCCTTATGCCAACGGGAGCCGCACTGATACACGGTTGTGTTGTACCAAGTGTTCTGGTTAAAATGGCAGAAGTAGTAGCAGCGACAGCGTGGCATTTTGCACTTGGGGGGAGGGGCTAAGCGCATCTGTTGGAAAGGGGCGCACTTGATAGACAACACAAGACAAAACGCGAGTAACGTTGGCAGACCCGTTATGCAGCACAAAATTGTTTTCTCTTGATTATTTTGGTTTCATAAAACAGGGAAGTCTTCATTGTAATTGAACACAAAATCCAATTTATAGAGCAGCCCTAGTCAGTCCTGGTCATGTATGCCTTCTCTATGTGCAAATGTAGAAACATAATTAAAAGTACTAATTCAAAATGTGCAGTCAGTCAACATAAAACTTAAAAGCTACCTGTAATGGTTGGAGACTCATCTGTGTAAATATACTCAAGGATGACCTGCAGAATCTCTGAGCTAGTGGGCATATCCACTGCAGTACAGGATGTGGCCTGAGGAGGCGCAAAAGAACATTATCTGGTCATAACCTCGAAAGTGCATTATTGGAAGTACTTAAACCAGTGAAACACAAGTTAATAAATAAGACAGGATGAAATAAAAAGTTGGAATACCTCAATCCAAGGGTTTCCAAGCATGCTCCTGAAATATTCTGCAGAAAAAAGTAGACAATAAATTAAATCATTCTAACACATCCAAAAATCATAATATTAATGGTGACATTCAAGCAAAAGAACCACTAGCATTCTCCACACTATGCAAGAAAGAGAACCTTAGTGTATTTGTTCCTCTGTGGATATACACAGGGTCAGTCTTACCGAGTCTTGCACAGAGGACACTTTTGTGACATTGAAACTCTTTCCCATCTTCAGATTTCAGAGTAACATCACAGAGATAGGAGCTGAATGGACACAGAGAGAAAGAGATTAAGGAAAATGTACACGTTCATGTCAAGTTCTTCATTAGTATTCTAATCTCTAGCTAAATACGTCAATATCCACTCATGTACCCACCACTTTTTCTGGTAGAATTTGGGTTTGTTGCCAGTTTTCTTGTTTACAACCTTGATCTGTCCATTTTCATATTTGACACCATCCAGTCTGTAAATGAACAAAGAAAGCATTATGAACATGAGATGACACAAGTTTGATTTTGCCTCAGGGGTCTGAAGCGCATTCAGTCTCTCACCGTGCAGACAGGCTTCCCAGGCCCAGCTTTTTCGCAACACCATGTAAGGTTTTCACTGGGTTGGCCCCTCCCTCATTGGCCCCCGTCTTGTCACCTTTGCCTCCCTTTCCCTTCTTGCCAGGCTTGGCGCACTTGCTCTTGGCCTTGTCACCATCTCCTCTGGCTGCAGGGGAAAGGGAGCGGTACACCTCCAGGGCTGAATGACCTCTCAGGCCCAAGTCCTGCAAGCTGCTGATAAGCCTCTCCTGTTCCAAGTCCTGGCCAAGACAGGATGAGACAGTGAAACAGTCGTCATGAAATAACCACAGCGATTCAAAGCTCAAGCAGACATTCTGTACAGACTGAAGCAACGGCGACAAACACGTCAAGGATTGTTTTCTTCTCCTCACCTGGTTTTGTCCTGTGACGGCCCCCGAGACTCTCGGTCGGGCCCCGTGCACCAGCAGCTCACAGGAGTCTGTGTAGATGAAGTGCAGGGCATATTCCAGCATGTCTGCTGGGATCTTCTCCAGAATGATTAAATCACACCCCACAGCATCTTCGCTCTTCCTCACTTCTTCACCAAACTCATCATCATCCCTGCAATGTTCAGTCATAAACTGCTTCCTGAAGAACTCGGACCTCATGGACAGGATGTACTTGTGGGCCGGGAAGGTGCGATCACCGGCCTGAAGGGTCACATCGTGAATGCTGTCCATTTCGTCCGCCTCATCCAGGAGGTTCCGGAAGTTTTGGGAGAAGGTTGATGGAGAAATGGTGGGAACTTCATACAAACTGGATTAGAGAAACAAGGCAAATCATTATAAACTTTTCATATAGATGATTGAAAGTGATTAAGACATAAACACAGAGTATCATCTATTACACCGGAGTGACAACTGGACTGGAGGTGATATATCTTTAAAAAGTCAGGTGCCTATTTAATAACAAGGTAATTCATTCAGACAGCAAATTTTAAAAAAGTAAAAAAAACATGTTGTTATAAGAGCAGTAGTAAGAAGTAGTAGTAGCAGCAGGAGGTAGTAGTAAGAAGGGGCTTTTAGTGTTGGGCAATAAAACGATCTCAAAAGTCAACTGCCATAAAATTAACAAGGGCCTGATCGATGTATCAGTTTGCTGATATTATCCATCAATATTGGCCTATTGCAAACATACCTGTATCAGCGTATAGCTTCTCCAATATGCGGTAATATTAAAACTGTTTTAAAGTCTCGAAAAACACTTGGACTGGTGATTTCAAATGGCATAAATACTTAGTTTGTCCAATAGAGGGTGGTCTGTAATTTACAAACTAATATGTGAGCACTGATGTCTCAATATATGATATTCTGCCTCCATTACAAATCCTTGTCATCAATATCTGAATACCACATTCAGTTGACATTTCAAATATATCAGGGCTGCTTGATTAACCAGGTTTTATATTCAATCCATGTTGGCTTCCCTCGATTATGAAAACAAGATCACAACAATTTTGTGTTGCATGACGAGTCTACCATTGCTACTTGCATTTCGTCCTGTGCTGTAAAAGAAGCACACCCCTTCCCACACCTTGTGTGTGTGTGTGTGTGTGTGTGTGTGTGTGTGTGAGATATCTGCAACTATATACCCGATATCAGAATTGTCTTGCTCCCTAATATGGATAACGTAACTCCTAACCTTTAGGAAGTTTTAACTACATATTGATTGATGTAACAGCACATAACACAAAACAAACAAACGCAACAGTAGCCAGTTAGTATGTAGTCTGCAACACAAACTTGCAGAAATATGACATCTTAGCCACTTTGACTGCAGTAACTTGCTGCCCCCTCTTGATCCACACAGTTATCTTCTACAAGCAAAGGAAACAGCAAACAAAAAAGCTAAAATGACATAATTATACGGAGGCGTTTTGGATTTATAAAATACACAATATGTCGTTGGTCTGTGCCAGCCAAGACAGGAAACACGACAATAATAACAACGTTTCCACCATAATTTCAATAAGTTCTAGGGCAACCTGACCTCATTGTCAAGTTTTATATCGTGGAATATCAATATTTACCAATACAGAAAAAAAATGTTTAAAAAAAATCATCTATGCAATAACACTGGCTTCCATAAAGAAATATATGTTATCAATAGGAAAGAGATCTAAAAATAAAGTTAATTAGACACAACCAGACAAGATAAGTAATCATTTAATTTGCTTTATGCATAACTGGCTAAATGTTCCGACATAAAATTCAGTGGTAAATCATTACTGAGCACCTGGGTAGATAATGCTTTTTTTTTTTTTTTTTTTTTTTTGATATAAATATAAAGA
>JAPZDX010000024.1:24684842-24707621 GCA_029783625.1 Naso annulatus
CTTTTCCCATCCCCCCTCGTTCAGGATATGTGGAACCACCCGGTGGTCCAGATTACCCCCACTGACCAGAACCTTTCTGATGTTAAGCTGCCTGAAAGAGACCAATCAAAATCAAAGAACATGAAGTGTCATGTTCAAAGCTCAAGCACAAAATATTAATTTTTCTGTCTTTTAGGAGATCGGTTTCGACACTGCTACGACATTGCATTATTCTAGCGAACACATATTCACAGGGCAAGACTAAGCAAATTAAAGAGGAAGATTATAGCCGCTGCATGGGGATTGGGTTGGGTCTGAGCATTTGGAGGAAGAAAAGGAAGAAGTGGAGGATGAAGAGGAAAAGGAGACAAATAACAAATACATAAGGGTTTTGTCAGCAGAATTGTATAACAGACACACTTTTGCTTATCATATTATTATGCCAAAGGCAGAGGCCTATA
The DNA here is from genome assembly GCA_029783625.1 of Naso annulatus. Taxonomy (NCBI): domain Eukaryota; kingdom Metazoa; phylum Chordata; class Actinopteri; order Acanthuriformes; family Acanthuridae; genus Naso; species Naso annulatus. The sequence continues at coordinate 24,685,283 of JAPZDX010000024.1, forward strand.
GCTCAAGTAAGAATTGGTTGGTGATGCGAAGGCGATTCAAACTCACAACCTCTGACTCTTAAAACATACCTTTATCTTACTGAGCTCCAGTAAGGAATCTGGGTTGACTTCACATTATGAATCCTGAAAGCAGCAGGACTGCATGCAGGCAAATTGCAAACTGGCAAAGTCAGAGCACTAACAGATGATCTGTTATGAAATACGACTTGTTTTAAACTGCAAATGGCTGCCTTAGCACCACCATCCAGCATATAACTGGACCTATGTGCAAATTCTGGTTTATTTTTATGCATGAGACAGATTTTTTAAATTTACTTTCATTTACTTTTTTACTTTAATTTTAAAATACTAATAATAGCTGCCAAACCCCTAATAATAAGAAGCATTAAGCATGACAAATACATGAGAGTCTGTCAGTATAATTGCCTGACCATAATTATTTAAAACTTTTAAAAAGGATTTCGATTTGACACTGCACGTTACAACAAAACTTCTATAACTTTTCTAATTAAAAAACAAAACAAAACTGACATTTCTGTGTCTGTAAATCCTGAAGTATACAACTTGAGTTGGTAACTAGCATGTCACCTGTGCTTCAGCCAGGATTCTAACCCACAACCTCTGACTCGAAGAACACATCCTATAGATAACCTCAAGTGACACTTCAGTGATGACTGCGCATTGTGAGTCTGAAAATCAGCAGGGTTAAACCTTAGCAAATTTCAAACTAGTGTGCACGACTGCAGCCTTGCTGCTCAGCTCTTGTTAGTTTCCACTTTACTGAGTGATTCTCTACCTGCTGCCAATCAAAACAGGTCTCATTAGAAAATGGAGAACAGACAGATGTGCTTGAAAAGGCACAGAGGAATATAGAGTAATAACTATACTTCTTTACAGAGATTACATCTTTACATTTGCCTGACAAATACTCTGTCAGACATGACAAGATGCAAGCTTTTGAGTTGGGAATGAACACTAGATAATGACAATTAATTTGCCTTATCCTTTGGCAATCGAACACTTCATTGTTCCAGACCTTATAAGTGTGACTGTTATGAGAATTTACTGAACCTGAATCTTCACCCTCTTCAGTTTTTTAACTACAGAACATTAAATGCAGGCCAGTTTAGTCTTTCACTCAATGTAGTAAGTTATACTGTTCCAGTCACCTTGAAGCTGTTTTCTTGCACTGGTAGTCAGCTAACAGGTAAACGTCCCCCTTCTCAGTCACAACTACTGTTGCTCCATCACTTGCTGCTGCCATCGCTATGGTAACATCCTTGTGATGCAGGGCTGACACCTGCCGCGGGGCTGTCACACACTTCTCTCCATTAGGATCCAGCAAGTAACCTGGAGATTAAAACACAATCGACCTCGTTTATCAAACGATCGTCTGACGAAAAACAGCTGCACAACCGGCGTACAGTCATTTCAAAGCAAAGTTTGGCATTTATCAATTTGAACGTCAGCACAGGCAACAATCAAATCTCACGTCAGGTCTGAGGTCGTGTACACAAGTTTCTGAGTCTGTGGATTTGAACAACAAAGTCAAATCAGTCTGAGCTGGAAAACTGTTACTAAGCCAAACCTCTGAGCTTGTCATTTAAGCATAAGCTGTGTCGGCTTGTTCACAATAAGCTTCTTGGGGCATAAAATTTGGTGCAGGATTGCGGGTATCTTGCATAGTATAATCAGATCCCGCAAATGTGGAATTTTCTTTTGGGACAATCTCGAAACGTTTACAGCGTTGATACATTATTAAAAATTAACCTGCAAGGGCCCAAAATAGGCAGTTGAAGCTTGTTTGGTGAGAGAAAAAAACGCTGTACATAATTAAACACTCGATGAATCTCTCAGTGTAGAAACAGCAGTGAATAAACCCAACTGTTGCAAAACAAGTTTTTATGAAAGCTGTCTTGGCAAAAAATTCAGTGGGCGAAGTCTCTGAACTGAGAATATTTAAGGGCGAAACATTTCAATGACGACTGAATTCAGCCACCGTATTTCTCAACGCCTGATCAATTTAATGCAGTGATTGGTGAGATACTGACATATCATTAATCCCACAGGAACCCTCTCTTTAGATCAGTTCTGCGCGCTGATCTGCACAGGTTTCTATGATCGGTTGATAAATGAGGGCCAATGAATGGCAAGGTCCACGTAAATGAGGACGCCCTTAAGTGTGTTTTTAACAAAAATATTGACCTTTTCCTGAAAAATACAAGTAAAAATCACTTGACGGCCTTTTGTGTCCTCCACCTCTGATACGATGGATGGTCTTTCATCATCAACATACATTTTTCCTAAAGAAGTAAAGAAAAATTTGCACCATTCTACCACTGCGACAAGATTGTTATTCATACTTTCTCTAAATATTACCAAATTTTTTTACTCTTTACTCTGACGTGGTTACACTGTCCTCACACACCTCTGAAAAGCAGCACAATTTTCTCTTGGAACACAGGCTTTGCTGACATTTAAATGTTGAGTCTTACCCAACTGGCCTCCATTGAGTCCCATTGTGTAGACAGCCTCTCTGGTCCACAGCACTGTGTGGAACCTTCCAGCTGCAACTCCAATCACTGTCCTGCCTTTCAGCATCTTAGAGAACACCTGCAAAAACACAGCACATTACCTGGACACTGAAACTGAAGTAAGCGGAATTAAAGACATTCTTGGCCCAACATTGAGGATAAGTCTTATTATGTAAGAGCACTTATTGATCTCAGAAACTTGCAAACACCCAGCCAATCTCATTAAGCAAACAAAGAGTTTTTGTTACATGCAAACCAAATGTCATCGTTGCCTTTCATTTGCCACCTTGGCATCTCCTACCTGTTTCGGAACCTGTGCTGAGGCGGGAGGAGGAGTCAGCCCCAGCTGGTGGAAGGTGTTGAGGCCAAAAGTGTAAACGTAGCCCTCTTCTGTCAGCACAACTGTGTGGTCTTTAGCAGCCGCCACCTGGGAGCAGTGGTGAGACATCAGACCCTCGACCATCCGAGGAACCTGATGAGACAAGTGAGAAGGAGAGGAAAATGGAAAAGATAAGAAAAAACAAACTGAGCTGAGCATTCATTGGAATTTTTTTTTGGCTGGACCAATAAAAGGTGCTAAAAATTACAGTTTCCTCTACATTTACTCATGACAGCATCCCATGTCTGAATTTTTACCACCAGGGTAATGCTCCGTGCATCATTTTGACTATTTATTACAATTTGCCGACAGTCACTCCAATAGCACTGTGCCAGTACGAGTCGTGCAGCTAATGTAAAAGAACAAGTTAACAAACTCCATGTATTCATATTCAGCCTTTGCAATGGCCAGTTTCTGTTCACATATTGTGAGGTGCTGAGTCAAGTCTATGTTTATCACTGGATTGCATTATATTCAAGTGTGCTTCTAGTCCTCACCCCCGTCCATGTCAGTGTGATGGTAATAGGTCATTAGAAACACTATTCACTGTGATAAAGTCCAGACTGTGAACTGCAACCTCATTAATGGACAGAGTTTAATTGTAATTAAATAAGGGTCTCTAACAGTGTCAACCAAAACTCATAATTATGGTCTTTGGTAGATTTTAGGGTTGCACTTGTTGCATTTGGCTGCAGTATATTTAACACATTACCTAACGAAGCCGCCACTGTTTATCTTTTTTTCACAACAGACACTTCAGATATTTAGACACTGAATGGAAAGAAGTTGGTCTCCAGTATCAACAGCTTTGCACATTTATGCATGGAGGAAAAAAATAAAAAACACATTTTCATCCTGTGTTTACAGTAGGTGGCTGTGGTCAGGGAGGAACCACCACTTTATCAGTGGTGGACAACACCACTGGCTGAAACTGATTAATGCTTACTAAAACGCCTTTAAAGTCATGATAGAGAAGTAGACGCTAGGGATGTTTCTAATCAAAAGTTTCTCCAATGTTAAACAGAATAAACAGCAAACACAAATGTTTTTTTTAACGTGAGCTGTACATTAGAATTCTGAGGAAAAAATGAAAATGGACTCATTTATAGTGCCATATTGTATGGCACATGCAGTCACGCCAAAATGAGGTCCTACATCAAGTCTTACCAGGTAAGTCTGTTCATCACCATGGCCGAGTCGTCCTCCCTGTCCGTGGCCGCAGGTGAAGACCTGGCCTTTCTGAGACAGGAACACAGAGTGGAATTTACACAGGACCACCTACAGGGAGAAGAGAAGAGTAAATGTATTTATTAAGGTGATTTTTATTTTTGTGCTTGTGATTTTAAATACTATATACCACTTAAAGGAAAGAAGTTTGTCCCATGCTGACTAATGTTCTTGTCATTATAATTTTGACCTCACAGCAGAGGCTGCGATACATCTCTTTCCATGTCGCTGGCCAAGCACTCCTGTAGTGATAGTAAAACACTGTGCCAATAAAAGGCCAGGGCACAAGTGGAAAAGCAAACATCATTACTAATACATTACTCCCCTCAAGCTTTCAATGGAGCGCAGGGATGTTTCCCAAAGTATCGCATTGATGTGGACATTCACACACATGCACACACACCAGTGTGGTTCATTTAATTAAAAACATGTCATTGTGGAATTAATATTTAACCTCTGGCACCTGCTGGATTGGGCTAGGAAGACAAAGCCCTTACGCAGAGCCACTGGGTCATTGTGTGGCCATGAAATCAGATCCATCTGTCCTCTGCTAGGCTTTATGAAATGACTCTGCATGACAAGTCCTGCTGGGCAGAGAGAATCCACCTCAAACACAGGGTTTCTTCTGTCAACACCAATAACAAGGTGACACAAAGAACTGGCACATGATTTCTTCACAAATTCACAAACCAAATACACACGCCAAGTCTGATGGGTAGATTAAAATGACAGCATATCTGACATGGTCTTTCTGCATTATTACACCTGGTGTGTACACACACTAGTGGGGGGTGGTTGCACTGGTGCCAGTAGCTATATTAATCACACTAAGAGCACCCACATGATAAATGCATGAAACCGTACCCAGCTGTGCCAGCTGTTTGACTCAAACAACAGAGCCCCTTCAGTGAAAATGATTTTTTAACCTTGTTAACATGACCATATGGTTGTTTTATATGCTGCAAGACATATCATGAGAAACAAGTAAAACCATGTCAGATCATTTCAACCTTGGAACTGCAGTGTACTCATGGACATTCACAGTCAGAGTTGATAAGCAACATACTTAAGGAAGTAATCCTGTACACTTGCAAGTTGGAGCTACAGTGAAACAAGCAGTAATCAGAGGAGAAGTCGCGTGTAGCAACAACTACACATTTTGAGAGTTTTGCTTTTTTAAAACGATGGCAGGGATGGGCTCTGTTTTTCCTACGGCATGCAGGTTGCCACCGGGGGCTACATTTGGCATTTTGGGATCACTCGCTCACTCACTCGCCCACCAGCTCAATCATACATCCAGGGACAGGAGCTCTGTCGTACATTCAGGTAGGAAGGTTTGGCACATGTGAAAAATCAAGTCTTGCTATGTGTCGGTGCTTTATGCCAGTGATTCCCAGCTGGGGGTACATGAGCACATTGAAGGGGGTACGAGGAAACATTTACTAATTTATATCCAAGATGATAAGAAAATATTCCCAGTCATTTCATAAGCCCATTACTAAAATGGTACATGCACGAAAACTAGTCACCCCACCCGGCAGACAATAAACTGCGGCACAGCTCTGTGAAGACACATGTCAAGGTGACGCCAAAACAGCCAAAAATAGCTGCAAGCAAGCAAGCAAACATGGATAAATGGCTCAAACATCCAGTTTCTGTTGCTCCGGACTCAGGAGAGGGTTCAGGGCAGCTCTACAAAGTTTACCGTTTGATGCAAAAATTTGCGCCGTGCAAACTGCCTCTAACAGTCCAACAGCCAAACTGCAGCCTGCAGTAGCGTTTCTTGTTATGCCACAAAACATGTTGACGCCCAAAGTGGTTTCATTCATTTATTTTGGAGACACAGCGAGTGTGAGTCAACATATTTGTCAGCCAGTAACTTAATTTCCTCATGTTTCATCCGTTCACTGTGTCCAAACTAACCTCAATGCACTAGATAATGTTAGCTAACGTTAGCCTGCAAAGTTTCATGTTGCTTCACGTCAAATGCTGACAAAACATTCTAGCTCGGTAGTTTTGACATAGACAGCTGCAACAAACATTACTCAAAACAGTTAACAGTGAAGCTAATGACGAGCAGAGGCGAAGCTACAGGCAAGCAGCAGAGGGACAGGTGGAGACAGAGGTAAAGACTATGTAGATTTGCAAGTATTTCTTGAAGGCAAAGGTGAAGAGTTACAGTGTATCAAAGCTAATGGTAAGTAGTTAAGTGAATCATTTAATGGGAAAACTTCTATGTAATATAAATATGTAATTTTGATGAACAGAGATGAGATTTAAGGGTTTAATGAATGCCTGGAGAGGACTTTAAAACTCTATCAAGCATAACCAATACTTCTACATCTACAGTTTTACCTCGAGAAAGTATGAGTCAGAATGAGCCATGATTTAGGGAAAAAAACTTTTTGACTAATGTTGATTTACCCCCAAGGAGAAGGTTGTGTAATACATGTTTTTTGGGGAGGGGGTGTTTTGCTGATTTTCCCAGGTGGCGTGTGTTATCTGGAGTCACCATGTGCATTGGGTTTTGTTTTTTTTTCTTTTTTATGTAACACACGTTGGCACAGAGTTTCAGTGCGAGGCCATTAGTGGAGTGACACATGTGAGCTGGGTTTTTGGGATAGGGAAGCCCTGTAGGAACACACGTTGTTACTCCCTGGAGAGAAAAGACAACAGCAGTGTGTTGTTAGGCTACCTGCTTGATGTAAACTCTGGTCCTAGCAAACACATCCACAAGCTCAGGGTGCTGTCGGCTCTCCTGATTACCGTGCCCGAGACTGAAATTAGTATTGTTTCCCCATGTGTACACTTCAGTTAGGTCTGTAATGAAGAAGAGAACATGAATACAAACACAGTTAGAATTCTGCTTCCATCTGAAGCTTGATTTAACTCTTGTTTTTCTTTCACTGCCATCAAAAGAAAACAAAACAAGTTTATTTGTAAAGCATCTTTCAACAACAAGGAAATTCAAAGTGCGAACATAAGACATAAAAGGCATTACAAAAGAAACACAAGACAATATAACTTTTAAATATATTTTTAGGGGTAAAAATAGACTAGAATAAATTTTAAACTTAAGTAGATCTCTTTCTCTTTGATATGATGTACTAAATTAACTATTTTTGAAATTCACCGTTGGGACAAAAGGGAAGGTACCACTACTGTGTACCTCATCTGAATGAAATAAAAATGAAATGAGGATACAGAGGGATATCATGCTACCATATAATCCCTAAGTTTTTCAGACAGTGCTTTTGTAGTATGAAACCCTTGCTAATAACAAGCCTTGTGACTCTTGACACACCGTGGCTTCACCACGTCATACTGACCTACAACAATGTCAACAACAAAAAAAAATTCTGCTTTGCACTAGCGCTGGAGGCAACAAGCCCAAATGCGCTGGTCTCACATTTAGTTTGTTTTCATATATTACAAGCTCCAAAGTAAAGCAGAGCCAGAAAACTCTTTGAATCTAAGAGCACAAGTCATCAGCTGTCCTACCCGTCTTTTTAAACACAACATGTGCTGGTCGGTCCTTCATTGTGAGGTCCAGGACAGAGAGGCCCTCCCTGTCTTGAGTGGAGAGCAGTCCAGCATGCTGAAACAATTCAAAAAATTTGAAAAAGGTCAAAATCTTAAAAATGTAAAAGTAGTAATAATAAAAAGAGGACAGCATATTTTGTGATGATTCACATTAAATTCATACTTTAACCAGTGATATGAGACAGTGGATCTGTCCGTAGAAAGCACTGCGATGCAGAGCGGTCCAGCCGGACTCCTTATCCTTCACCATCAGGTCAGCATTCTTACTCTCCAGCAGCCACTCCAGGAGGGCCTTCTTTCCCAGAGAGGCTGCCAGGTGCAGGGCGGTGCGACCAAAATCATCCCGCAAGGTGGCCGCATTGTGGCAGTGCGAGGTCAAAAAGGCCCGCAGCTGACCCTCAGAACCACCTGTTAAAGCTGCTATCACCTCTTCAGCATGCTGCATTGAGCGGCATTTGGGGGTGCACTTTGGCTGTGGCGGACTCATCCTGACCTCCACCAGATCTACAGCGAACAATCCTCCCTTCACTAAGACAAAATCCTTCTGGTGCTGCACAACCAACAATTGCGAACAAACTCAAAACCAAGAAGATGTGAGCTAAGAAACCAAAAACACCGTAACTAAAAGCACATACAATAACAGAGCTGCTCACGAAGAAGAAAGAAGTCTCAAAAAAAAAGGGTGAAATGGTTTGGAGTGCTAGAATTGTGCTTGTGTTGAAGTTCCACCGCACCCTAGCGACTCCAGAGCCTTTCTGTGACTTGTTTCAGTCCACCATTTCAACCAAGAAGTGAGCACAAACTAAGGTGCATGTAGCATACAACAGCATTAAGAATTTCATAAATACAAAACCTCTTGTGCGTTTTATACAACACTGTACATATAAACGTTTGTAAAAATAGTTTCTCCTCTGTATACTCTTTAATAAATTATAAAAGGCAACAATTTCAACAACCCTCTGACCTTCTCCTCCAACAGTCCAACCATCAAACTTTAGGGGAAAGGCCCCCTTTCCCCTCACAATTCTCGCTTTTCTTTTCAAAACTCCATAATTGTAGAGGGCACCTGAGGAGGGAAAGTTGAGAGTTACCACAGAAAAACAATGGCCAACAGTCAAACTGCATACATGGACAGCTTTGCAAGCAGGATGCAGAAGAGAGACGAGTTTAAAACTGCAAGGTCAAAGGTCAGACTCTGAACAAGTATGGAGTGGTTACTTGAGAGGCACAGGTCAGCTGAGTTCACAGGTTTGATAGACGGCTATTTGACAGTGCTGTGCTGTTAAGACCGAACGTTATCATTAAAACTTTGCATGTGTTAACTTACATATGGGTAATGTTTTTGTTAGGAAAATGCACTGCTATTAATAGGGGGGATTCCTAATGCTGAATGTTGGGCAGAATTATGTAACAGGCTAAGTTAAGTTAGCTGAGTAACACTACAGCTAGCTTCTTAAATTTCCTCCCAACCCCTCGTTGAATTCTGCGTGAGAGTGTCGAAGACAATATGAACTAATTTCATTACTGTAACAACATAGCTTGATTAAGTTTGACTGCTTGATAGAAAGTTGTGCTTAGGGCTGCACCATTAAAAAAAACATACATATTTAACGTTGATAGCGACTATTTACAGCGTTAACGTCACTGATATTGCGATTTTGATATGATTCTCATTTTTAATTAAAAAAAACATGTTCAAATCATTATGGTGTGGTTTTTGCAGGGATCTGTAACGTTAACAAAAAGAGCTGTTTTCTTAGTCTGTAAAATAGGATGTGGGTCTGCTAGGTCAGGAGAACTCAGCACCACAATATTCGAATTTAAATGGTTTTTGAAGCACACATTTCTCCTTCAGCATAGCTGTGCCGCCCTGAGAGTTAAAAATTGCACTAGACCATAATGCGATTTCGATTAAATTTGAATTAACTGTGCAGCCCTGCTGTGCATAAGAACGGACGAACAGCTAACAGCTAACTCACTTCACCATTAGCTCATATTGCTCAAGCAGGATAACGTTAACGTTGCAAGTCAGGCAACAGCACAATACGCTGAGGCAGCTAACACCTAACGTTACCATTACAGAAAAGGGACTATAAAGTTAACGTTGTAGGACTGAAATATTGTCATTTGTTGTTAGCTAAGTTAGCGTCAATTCCACTTTGGTAGCTAGCTAACGTTAGTTTAACTGACACATCATCGACAGCTAACGTCAGCGTTAGAAAGATATGCTTTTGATGCAGGAAAATAAACGTCGGAATATTTCTTACCTTACGCTAGATAAAGAAGAAAGAAGACATAGAGAAAGTAGCATCAACCACGGACATTAATTGTGTCATAACTACAAATAAGAGAGGCTAGCGATCTTGTCACTGGTGCAAATTTTGACAGGACGACTAGACGCCTCGTAAACTCTGCATGTAAGGTAAACCCCTCGCTAATGTCGAGACTTCTGATTGGTCAACGCGTGTACATCCGAATATTCTATTGGTTCATTTTTGGGGAGTGTTAGTTATGCTCAGACTGTGCTGTTGCTGTATCAATGATGTCACAGGAAACTTTAATTATTTATTTTATATGGGGGTATTATAATCCTAATGTTACATAATAACGATAAAATAACTTTTGGATTTATGTAATGTTGTGTATGATTTATGTAGAGTTATTCCTCGTACAATGTAAGCTGAATTTATCTTAATGATAAAAAATTATTTATAAGTGCTATCTTTTGTACCTTACAGTATGTTAGACTTAAAACTTTCATAACACTGTTACAAAGTGTTGCTCACTAAACATTTATTATATTTAAAAAAGACTTGCTCTTAATATTCTTGCAAAAGCAAGAACAAAAAGAGTAAGAGAAGCAGACAGAGATTAAAACCAATTTTTCACATATAACGTTTTTTGGCTTTGTTTTTTTGTTTTTTGTTTTTGTAGAGATCTAAAAGATAAACTGTTACTTAACCCAAGCCTATCTCAAAGTATTTAATTTATATGGCACAATTTAGTCAATCCAAAGTGCTTCACAGGAGCATAAAAAAGCATTAAAATAAGGCTTTAAGAAAACCATTAAAATTGCTTTAAATGACAAAAAAAAAAGAAAACAGGCAAATAAACAATTACAGATTTTAAAAATGTTATTTTTTAAAAGAAAATATAAACAGAAGCTTCTATTGACAGACCTCTGGTGCTCAGAAGGCTTGTTCAGCAGGTGAGGAACATCTAAAAGCTGTTTCATTTTGCTCAGTTTTAATCCTCATCCACTCGTGTTCATTGTTAAAATCACCTTTTTCGCAGATGTAAGGGACTGTAGTCATGTAGTGACTGTGTTTAGGCTGATGCCACAGATCTGTATAACACAGGCACTGCATAACACAGTCATGTAGTGACTGTGTTATGCAGTGTGCTATGCAGTGTGATTTGCTAATGATGTAGTGTGTTATGTTGATGATATACATTATGGTAGAGATGCTATATTTATTTCATAATATGACCAAAAGGGAGCAGAAGTTAAATAAAGGAGGCCAGGGAACAGACCCTTGTGGAACCCCAAGACATTTTTGTACACTCAGATTCATGATTCTCAGTTCATACGAAGTGGTCCATATCTTGTTAATAGGATTTGACTGAAAAATTAAGCACAGTTTAAGAAGTGCCACCCGTTTTTCCAGTCAGTCGAGCACTGTCTTAAACTCTGTTAAATGCGGCGCTGAGATACAGCAAAACCAAACCTGAAATTTGTGATGTTTCACTGCTCAGACAGATGTCTGACATGTTAATTTTTTTAGTTTTATTTTATTTTATTTCTTAGTTTTTACCAGTCCAGTGGGGAATATCCTCCTCCACAGTGCTTTTTTGCTAGAACACTTGAACTTCATAGGGGCAATGGCATCAATCTGAAACTGTTTACAGGACCACCAGCTAAAGCGATAGAAAATCTGGTGAAGGTGTAATGGCATAGGTAAATAATGTTCAGGTTTTTTTGTTAATATTTCTGTCTAATTACCTGTTTGAATTCTGCTTTTGTCAGTAGAGATGTCATAAAAAAGAAAGACATCATTTATGAAAAATCATTTAATAAAGTATATTGTCAGTGGGAAGTGACTAAATACTTCTGCTAAACTACAAATTGTTCTTGACAGCTAAGGTTATTTGTTATTTTGTGGATTTAGATGTTAAATGTAAAATGGCTGTTATAAAATATGGCACAATGGTTAAAATGAGCTCTACTTAGACCAGCAACGATCTAAAAATGCTGCCTATTCAGTAAAGCATCAGCAATAATAATCTTAAAAATCTTATGACACTCTGACAGTACTGCCACCTGATGAGTAGGCCACTCTTATCTTGATACTTTAAGTATGGTTTATTGCTACTTTTGTTCTTTTAAAGAAGAAAAATTTTCAACGCAGGGCTTTTAATGAACTTTTTTTTTATTCTGTGGTTTTGATACTTTCAATTAAAACATTCCAATAGTAATTGCATAGTTTAAACTGAAATATTAAAAACATAGTATATTTTGACACAAAGTCTCACAGTTTTTTCAGTTAGAAACATAAATTAATTCACAATAACTTGCAAGCCAGAGACCCGATACTTAATACAGCTAGGTTTAAAGGCATTGTCTGATGCACTCTGTGTTTTGCCTATAACTGGAGTAAGATTAGATAAAGTGGCTGTGTGCTTTGACAAAACTTTGCTGCTCCTGAAGCCAGTCAAAATATTAATGGCAGACCTTGAAGTTGCTCCTCTCTTTCTGGGGTAGGCTGCACTTACTTGCCCAGAGAGCAGAGGAAGACATGAGCCAAAAGGGGATTTTAAGACCGCTTTGGTCCAGATGCAAGCAAAGCCTGAAGTGCTGACTGCAGGGAGAGGGCCACACCTATAATGTGGACATGAAAGGTGGATGTACAAAGTTTGATGATAATTTAGAAGATAATCCTCAATCAGACCAATCAGTGCATTATTTTGTAATTGAACAACCAAGTTTTGAGCTCAATTTTACAGTGTCAGTGTAAGATACAGGCATATCAGTCACATGACCAGCACAACATTTACACAAATTACCACCAAAAAACCCTAAGCACTGGATATATTTACAGCCATACATTATAAAATGCTTGTACATCTGTCAGGATAAGTGTGAGGTGTTCACAGTCCTTATTGGAGTGGAGAAAAACTGTTTTGTCCGTTATGCTTTGGGTGGAGTATCGCTTTCAGCCTAGATCCAAGGGGTCAAAGGTGGGTAAAGCTTGGGTTACATTGGGATCAAGACTGGGGCTCCCAAATATGACATATTGATGAGCATGCCCTTCCTCACCATTCATGCATGAACAAATCCACAGTTTTGTGTCTCACTGACAAAATCCTGCATAATCCATCAGACAAGTTTCAAGAACAGGTGGCCACTTGAGTCATTTCTCAAAAGGAATTATGGAAATACAGCCCAAAAGAGAGAAAGGAATTTGAAAATACCAATTTTTTTCAAAAATGATACTGTGGTATTGAACACTTGACATCCTGAAGTGTTGCACTCTTCTTTCATCAGTTGCTTGAGGAAGTTGAAACAGTTTTGCATAATGTATTAAGAAAAAACACAACTCGCATCCAACCCTCATCAAGGACCTTCTAAATGTGTATTTGCACCGTAACACTGTTTATCTTGATATTTTACACTAGAGTTATTACTTGTGGATAAAGTAAGTTAAATGAATCACTTTTAAGAGGACCACAGATTCATTTCACTTACTTTATCCATTTATTATACTTTGTCCTGTGACTTCAAATGACCCACATTTGCAGGACACATAAAAACCAACTATTTAAAAAAAAATGATATTCATACATTCATATATTTTCCTGAAATATGAAATAAGAATCATCCAAACATAGTATGCCAAATGACTTTTTACATAAAAAGGTAAAGATGTTTTACATTTTTGAGAAATTTCTTTAAACTTTTACCCTTAAAACTGAATCACCTCCAATCAAATGATTACAACACATCTTTTCTTTGTTCTTATCTTTAGTTTGCTAACTCACGTGCAGGATGACATGCTATTAATCTTCATAATGTTTTTTCTTCCCCTGCTGTCATTGTTATGGCATAAACTCTGATGATTCAGAATGACCCTGAAGTAGATAGTGGCTTTCCTGAATAAACAGTAGGCCTAATGAAACCAGTAACAGACATCATCAGTGAGTGAAATGATGAATGAGTTTGATTTACTTGCTTTCCTCTTTTATTAGTTCCTTTAGGGTTTGTCTTTTCCACTTACACTGTAACATATCACATTATCTGGATTAGGTATGAAATCTTATGAAAGGTCTCATAGATCAAACTGCTTCCCCACAAGAATCACAAACTTTTCTCTTGACAACGTGTTGAGTCTTTTTTTCTTCCAGACATCATGTGGAGATTTGAAGTCAAAGCCACATAGACCCACACAGACCTGAGTTGATCTTCTAAAAGGTTATTTTATAGGCTATTGTTAGGACGTCACAAAAGCCCCCCTAAAGGTCCCTGTACTCCAAGACACCGGGGCAGGTCATTTAGGGAAACTAGTCGTGATTTGCACAATTAGATGTTTGGCAGTCAAGTTCAGATAAATATAAAACTCACGCGTGTCGTAATCATGAATGCGATGTCTAGATTAATAGCTGAAGAAACGTAAGAATTTTCTGTTCACCCCTCTTTTCCCTGAACAATGGTATGCTCCCTCCTTCCCTCTTTGGTCTGCGCTGTGAAGCTGGAACCAGTCTCTCCCTCTGGACTGCCGGCGCTCCGCGAAGGAGAGCGACAAACTGAACGTACAGCACAACACAGGGCACCTTTGGGAGACAGGGAGTGGTATCTGTTTCGGAAACAGTAGCACAAGTGAGTTCTCTTCGATTCTAGCATTTTGCATCGGACTTATTTTGTGAAAGTGTCGCTTAGTTCCTAAATACAAGCGTGAGGTTTGGAAAGCAGACGAGGAAGACAGCGCTGAAGTTTGCGAGCTTCGTCCGCATCACCATGATCCTGATGGAAACGTAGACATATCCAAAACCGGGATGGTTTGGGGGTAGTTATATGGAGTCTGAGCTGGAGGTGGGATCAGTTTTAAGGAGCAGTTTTGCGGATAACGGCGGGGAACACAGTGTAAAAACTTTACCGTGTTCGCTGTGGAGGAACAAGGCGGTGACTGTGTTGGATTGTTGTGAGGTACTTTTTACGCACGTTCTACGCAGTCAGATTTGTGCAGTCCAAGATGCGCCTGTTGAGCACGTCGTGTCGAGGTAACCGCGGAGAAAACCGAGGGAGAAGCCACAAGTTTGGGATGATGCTTTTGACGCTGTTTCTCCTCGCGGTCGTGCCGTCCTGTCCCGGTTGTCCGGACAAATGCTTGTGTTTTTCACAAACTGTGAAATGCCAAAATCAGGACTTGAACGCGATTCCGCGTTCTTTACCGGTGAATACCAAATTCCTGTTCGTCACCGGAAACAATATTTCCCATCTTGGTGTGGACTCGTTCCCAAGTCTCCTGGAGCAGTTAACTGATCTCTATCTGAGTGGGAATGAGTTGGAGTCCGTGGATGCAAAGGTATTTGACAACTTGCCAAACCTTGTGCGCCTGGACTTGAGCGACAACAAAATGCAGACTTTCAGTGAAAGAGCTTTCCCACAAAACAACATGCTGCAGGCCCTGAACCTCAGTGGCTCTTTTTACAGCCATTCCTCCATGGCTGTGGCCCTGAATGTCCTGCAGAGAGGAAACCTCCACCAGCTGACAAACCTGGACCTGTCCAACAATGACCTTGTGATTCCTCCTGACAACATGTTCGCCAACCTCTCCAACCTGGTCAACCTCAGCCTGCAGAACAGCTCCACCATCTCCATTCTGAACGGGACCCTGAAGGTGCCACCGCTGCGTGACCTTGACCTGAGGGACAACAGCCTGAGGGATCTGCCCATCACCGCCCTGGCAGAGTTCAGCTCCAAGCCTGGTCTTCGCATCCGGCTAGCGGGGAACCCCTGGCGCTGCGACTGCTTCCTCGAGGACATGCTGTTGTGGCTGAAAAACTCTACACAGGTCGTTGATGTGCAGAACCTGACCTGCGCGGATCCTGAGGGCCTGAGACACCAGCTGCTCCTGCAGTTGGAGCAGTCACAGCTTAAGTGTTCGGGCGACATGGAGGGCGTGCTGGAGACTTCTTATGTCTTCCTCGGGCTTGTGCTGGCCCTGATTGGCGTCATATTCCTGCTGGTGCTCTACCTGAACAGAAAAGGCATCAAGCGGTGGATGTACAACATCCGGGATGCTTGTAGGGACCACATGGAGGGGTACCATTACAGGTACGAGATAAACTCCGACCCGCGTTTGGCCAACCTCAGCATCAATTCAGATGTGTGAGAGGAGGTGGTAAACTGTCTGAGACCCCGCAGTGAGATATTATGACTTATACTGTTGCGATTTGCATGAAAGTCTTCCTCCCCTTGCCCCTTTTCCCCCATGACGCTATTCAGATTTGACATCTATCATGGCTCCTAATTAACTCGTCTCACAACCTCCATTCGACCACCGCCGCATGTCCCATACAAATATCTGGCAGCTGTGATGTCAACTGTTTCTTCCGTGTAACATTGCATGGACAATGAGTCATGGAGAGGGTTTTTTCTGGGACAGTTGTGGAGTGATATATTCTATTTTTACTTAAATTTAAAGGGATGGAGTACATTGACTTTTAAGTTAAAAGAATACCTGTCAAAAACACACACACTGATCACTGCATATTTGTCATTATGCCCCTGCAGCAGAGAAATACTGTACTGGTTGTTTATGAGTTTGTTCTTTGTGAATTTGTGATATGCAGTATGCCTTTTTTTGAATGATTATAGTGCACATTGCATAGTTTTGGATTTAGTATGTGGATGTAATTGCCCTTTTTTCTGTGAAGATGTTCAGCTGAATAAAATGCCTTTGGATTGCTGGTACTTGTCTCAACTAAGGACTTTTTAATCATGGAAACTGAGGAATGTGATCCAAAGGCCTTGACACGACAGAGACACTCAATCCTGAGGCGGTGCCACAGCTACTGTAGCATGAAACGTGCGCCAAACACCAACTCCACCTCCGATTGTCAACGCTTTAAAAAATGTGTGAAACTCAGCGCTATATATATATGTGAACAATTGAGTTTGTAGGAAGTCAAGTCAAATTGAGAAGTCGAATAGATGACACACTGTCTGAATTTAAATTATCTTCTTCTATCCGTAGGTCTGTAAGTGATGACAGCAGCCAACTGTTAGGTCTATCTCCCGTCCAATTTGCTTCCTGCTGTGAATCTGATAAAAATTCTTGGCTCCACAGTGAATTCCCCAAATAATAGCTGTGAGCTGCAGCCGGTGGGCAGGTTTCACATCCAGCACCCCCCACCCAATAGGCTCTAGCACACACTGAAAGCCTTTCAGTATGCCCCAGCTGCAAAAAAAATGGAAAAAAGTAGTATACGCCGTTTCGTGGCACATGCTAATGAAGGCAAACTGAACCCCGGATTCTCAAGGGCCACACAGAGGTATTATGGAAATGAGCTCAAGCGGCTTTGCCTCTCATGTAACCCTGTTTTAGTGGAAGTGGCATCCTTGGAAAAAGTGTTTTCATTAGTGTTTCTACCCGACTGACAATTGCTATTTTCTCACGCCGTCCAGAATAGTATGCATTAATAATTAATAGGTGGTATTCCTTTGAAGGGTATACCATGCATGTTGCAGTCTGGCACTCTAAGTTAATGAAGATGTTTGTTGTGTCTACATTCAGGAATGACTGTGAACTTCCTTGGCCTTTCTGAGAGCATCTAGACAATATTTTCCCTTTCCCTTCAGCTCCTCACCCTTTTGCACTTACACCAAACAATCTCTAACAACTTAGCCTGCAGCTGCATGTCATTTGTAGTTGAGCGGCGTGCCTAGTGCGTAGATTTCCCCTCCCTGTATCTCACGGCAACAGTGTCGTCATGATTATCTGTGAATTTCATTATGAAGAGCATTTTTTTGTCGTGAGCAGCTGCCATAATTCTGATGGTCTCTGGATGTGTCTGATTAGGCTCGTTTCGACATGAGGAAGGGAAGCGCTGTGTAACACTATCTGTCCGGTCTGGTGCTCTGTCTGGTGTTAATGCTCTGTGTGTCTCCTGACAAACACAGCAGCCGCCCCACTGTCTCAGAGGGGCTGAACATGTGTCGTCACACCTTTAGTTTCACATGTACCGCCTGGAAATCTCTTTCTCTCTTGTTCAAAACAACATATCCAATCTTGGAAACAGGAGTGCGTATTTGTTTGTAATATGCTGGATGTTTTTATGACAGGATCATTATTTTTATTGGCTTCTAGGTGTGTTTCACAGGCGTCTGTTCTGATGATCAAACCTTTATTTCTGGCTCCCCAAAATCTTTTTGCAATTAAAATTTTGCAAATTGATTTAATTTCTCCCAAGCCCAAAGACTTAGTTGCAAGCACTTGTTTCCTCACTATGGATTTATAATTGTTGGAGGCTTATTTTGAAAATGGATGGTTTCACTTAACACACACACACTCACAATTCCCCTTCGTGAGGCTTCCTTACCTCTTTGTCCCATGAGGGACTTACAGGTGCAGGCTGCTTACGACCTAATATTTCCACAGAGACTGTCAGCGAGAAGTCCTCCTCCTCACACTCTCTGCAGATTCATATTAAAGAGTGATTTTGCCCTGCCACGCCTCAAGCTACGCTTGGCAGAGCAGGTGTAATTACAGTGGGGGGAAAAAAGAAAGCAAGCAAGAGAGTGAATGGTTGTGAAGGAAGGGGAATAAAACAGATGAGGGTGGAGAGGGATGGCACAACAACACCTTCTCTGCCTCACTCAGTGCCCCTTTGTGCTTGTTAACACTAGTCTCCAAACAGCCGCAATGTCTAAATAGTCATCTATTGACTTACGGTGTCAGCTGAGATCCAGAGAGGCAGCGGTGGGTCTCGGGCAGCTCTTCGCTGTCTGTTCGGACCATCATCTAAAGCCAATTTCCAGACAGCAGGACTGCCAACTACAGCCTCAGTATTATCTGATAACATATGGAGACAGTTTTTATTCTCTGGCAATATTTTTGTCTGAACAGTCCTTCACCTAGGTGTAGAGTATTACCTTGGTGTAGATATGTGAGATTAATTTTTCTATTGATTGATGTTGAAGGAGTGTCATGGATCTCATTCTCCTACTGTATATTCTGTTACACTGACGGTCAAGTGGAGCCCTTGATATTGAAGTATGCATGAATGTGCCTCATTATTTTTACTCTGGGTTTCAAGGAAAAGTTCAGATTTTTTAAGCAGTACTCACATGCCCGTGTTTCATTGGCTGGCTGTGAAGTAAAGCCTTCCCTCTGTGACTGCCATGGAGGAGGTGCTGAGCGAAATCTGATCTTCTTTCAGTGTAAAATTGTATTCCGTATTTCAGCAGCAGCAGCTAAAATGAGTCTTCAGCAGACTCAGTTAGACCACGCAGGTGGGTAAAGTTACAGTCTTTTTACAATTTCTTCCCTGCGGCGCTGTAAACACACACTAAATGGTAACTCTGGAGGAGCCCCACCTGACTTTGGTAACTCACATTTGTGAAACCTCATTGTAACTCCAGCCAGATCCGAATCACTGTCCAACTTTTAGAGTAAGGCTGTTGTAGCCAATTACATTGCAGTCTTTTATATAATGACAAGCAAGATGCTCTGTTGCAGAGTGCAACAGAATTGTTAAGCTCACATGATAAGGAAGGGTTTAACCAGGCCAGGCTTTAGCTGCACATGGGGGACTTCTGTTCCTTTTTTTAGCCTTCCAGACAATGGGTCTACCAGCCTGAGGAGAAACGCTGTCTTCAACATAAAGTCAAATGTCTCATTCCTTGATGCATTCTGTAACACCTAAGCTTTGTGGATATCAAATAGATGTGTGTGTATAATGCACATGCACAGCTTCATATATGAAGCAGACACACAAAAGCACATAATTTCAATTTTCAGTGTTCAAACCTTTACAAATAAGTTATTTTATTCCAGTTTATGATGTATTTCAGTTTGTTTTCTGTCAGAAACCCTTAGTGATAACACCAGTCAGAGAGTGATGAAGGAAGTTGACAAACATGACTAAACATAACCTGAAACTTTAACAGCCTACATTAATTTGTCTTTTTTCCAGTCAGATAGCTTTTCATCAGCAGTGCTGGCTGTGTAATAGTGAAGTAAACAAATCCTGTGATCCCACACTACTTCACAGCTTCATCGAACTACATCTTTTGTTTTTGATTTTATTAATAGAGAGACCTTTATGCCTCGTTTCCACTTACATATGTGCATAGAGGCAAGTCAACCGGAAACCCATTAATTCCAGTGGAAATCGCTGTGATATCTGATGTGCCTGCGAAGCTCCTCCCCTACGTAATATTTCAGTCCAAAATTTGCCTTGAGTACTTTTAAAAAATTGAATTTTTGCAGTGGATTTCAGAGAGACTGTATGACAGTGTGCTAGCTTAGGTAACAAGTTGATGTAACTAACAGGCTATTTTCTTCAATTCAGTTGCTGTTTTGGATTGTGAAGTGAGTTTGCAAAGTTAAAAAGAATTAGTTTAGAGTTCCAACACATTGTGAATTGTGATTAAGTGTCAGATTTAGCAATTTGATAATAAATACAGGTTTAAACAGCTAGTTTATATCCTTCCGTAAAGAACTGCATTTCCTTGTGTTGGACACTAGGGGCATTATCGGCTATTTACGGGTCTACGAACACTAAATGAGGCATTAGTGACAGAAATGACAGATTGTGTGTTTAGTATGGTTAAAAGAAGAGCACCATCAACAGATGTTCACTAGAAGGAAGCGTGGGAATACTGAACCCTGATTAATAATTCTTTCAAGTGAGATATTAGCACCTGAGCTATAGAGAGACTTGAGAAAAAAAGCAGTAATAAATGTTAACACGCTACATATAATTTCTGCCACTAGAGGTCTCTCAATCAAAACAATTAAAACAAGATGTAGTTTGATGACATCATGAAGAAGCTTTGGACAATGGAATTAATTTTTAAAAAGTGATGCAAGGACAGTACTCCAAATTGATAATTTAACTGCTTCACGCATGTTTTAGAACGATGTTTGTTTATTTCATTATTTAAAAGCCACCATTGTGGTTTAAAATCTAGCCTTTTTCAGAAGTTAAGGCAACAAGGGACGAAATAAAATACACTGACCGTTGAATAAAAATGGAAAATGCATTTCTCTGAGCTTGACTATAGTTGGAAACACTTAGGATGGAGTAAGTAATAGCCGACACACCAAGTATTCAACAAAGATATTTACTTGTTTTTAGACACTTCAGTGTGAAAGCTTTACATATTATACATTTTATGGTGTAACCATTCTAAGGAGAATATTTGACATTTATGTTGATATTAATTTTGTCACGCGCAGTTTTGAAAAACACACTAGCCATCAAAACCTAATTATTAGTCAAACCTGTCTAACTTATTACCCCTCCCCCAAGATTATGTTCACAAAGGGACTGTTTCCCACTTAAAACAATGTTTTTTGAGCCACTTTTAATATGCCAGTACACTTTCCTAGTGTTGAGAGATAGACTGGCAGGTTATCAGATTGCCATAGTGCCGTAATTACATTCACCGCGCCGCACTGGTCTGCTGCTCCACAAACACCTGGCACATTGCCCCAGCCACTGACCTTTCCTCTGAAAAAAAAAGAAAAAAAGGCTAATAAGATGGCAGTCACAAGAGGACAGTTTGTGGACAAAAATTACGATGATACATTTTTGTTTTAAAAAGCCAATAGACATTACCTCAATCTCTCTGATGCCACTATTTTTGTAGTGTTTAGCTAGCTGTATGCAGGGCCTGGACTGTTATCAACGCCCTCAAGCACGAAACTCCGTAACCTCCCTCCATAGGAGATGCCTCGGCCTCTCTAATGTGGATTTATGATGCCGTACACGAGCATGTTCGTGGAAGCCTGCCTCCTGTTAAGCCATGTTGGGCTTAATGAACAAGCGGCCTCCTAAATGAAGACGGATCTGAGCTGACAGCACCACGAACTCTCAGAGAGAGGGGCGGCTGCACGGCATCTGCCACATGTGCTTAAGGGACGTCCACCAAGGAAGTGCATGCTAGAGAAGGGTAGTAGTCAGGAGGGGCACGAAGCGTGGTGGCTCAAGCTATTCGGTGGCTCTGCTTGCTGAACTTGCAGAAAGACAGAACTCAATGTGATACTCGTAAATGTGTTTTAAAAAAAAAAAAAGGTTATGTACTAGAATGACTTTTCTGTGTAGCATTGCCAGCACTGAGGGTCAGGCAGGGTTCCTTCCTAGTTTGTTTTTACTGAATGTTGAGAAACTGCATGATAGTTGAAGATGTAAAATGTTAATAATATACTGACCTTTCCTGTATGACCTTTACTCTTGCTCTTCTTTTTTTTTTGTCTTTTTGTGACAAGATTTGCATAAGATTTCTATCTGAAGGACAATATGTGTAATATGTGATGATCACCATACTGTATGTTAATTATAGACACAAAAATCCTCTTGTGTTACTGGCTGATCAGATGCTCTGATGCATGCTCTGTGTTGTGAGTAGGCAGCTAGCATCTCTGGAGTG
>JAPZDX010000024.1:24797891-24808005 GCA_029783625.1 Naso annulatus
GGGGTTCATCTTTGTTTTTTCACTGGATTCACTGATAATAAGAAAAAATACTACCAGCCTTATCCTCCAACACGATCTCAAGCTTTTCCTTGACTATGTAATGTGTGTCAGTACACTGTAGCTTGCTAGCCAAACACTGTGGTAGGTAAACACAGGCTAGCAAACTTGAACAGAGGAGGATTTATGCTAAAAAATAAGGTTATCAACTAATCTAGGTCACTCTATATGGACAGCAGTTAACATTAATACCATATAAACCATTACAGTTGATCAAAAATTAATATTTACCTTATGAATAAGAAAGTTTCTTACCACTGACCAAACACTGACTTTTGCCCGCCATGTTTATGCATTTACGTCAGCAACAACTTACAAAATTACCTCTGAGTTTCCGAGCTGTTTTTACATATATATGACATATGAATGAAGAGTAAGGTAAACATGATGCAAGGTCACATGACTTAAATGGCAACCACGACAGAAATGCAAATGTAAATATATCAACAATAAACAAAGAGTGCAGTTTTTAAATAAGACATAAAGTACAAATATTTATGAGACCCTCAAATCTTACTTCAAAAGACTAATATTATGGACATTAATGGACAGAGGATGCACTGTTCAGTAAGTGCAACATGTTTTTTGCATATTTGAAGCACAGGTAGCACGTGTTGTCGATGTAGCCAGAGGCAGAAATGGTTTATTCCTCATGGAATAGAGTTCTCCTGTCCAAAAAACTATTGATGAGAGTCTTCAGCAATGCTAGCAGCTCTGTGAGGCTGTATTTGGCACAGTGGTGTTTGCAACTAAATGTTAACATCAGCATGCTAATATGCTATCAGTGACCTTGCTTGGATGTATTTTTCACAGCGGGAATGTTTATGTTCAGCAAGTTGGTCTGATTTTTCTCTGCAGGTGGGTACAGTAGTTTGAGTCAATACCACATGAACAATCAACACCAGCTGTTTTCACCACAAGCTGTCCACAACGAATTTAATTGGTATGTTTCCCTACTGCTTAATTTGATTTGTTAAAGTTTATTCTTCCTCATAAAAAAAAGGAAAAGAAGTTATTCAGACTTTATACTAAAAGATATAAAGATATATCTTAGGAACCAATGAGCTTGTCTGGCTGCCAATCTTTTGACATTGAGGGAATTATAGAAAAATGCCTTTTTTTTTTCTGTAAATAGTGCCTTTAGCAGGTGACCTATTGAATGAGATCGTTGACTGTCACACTTAGGACTTGTGTGCTCGACTGATCGACAAAGTGTCCCGTAACTGTTATTTAATACCACACCAGGATGCCCTGCAGCATCTGCCACACCCAACAAACACATGACAGGCCTCCAGTTTCAGATAGCACCTCTTAAGATATCAGTAACCGTAACCATTTCAACAGCACTGTGTGTGAGTACAACTGAAGGCGGACTGCCAACCATGCTTGCACCGCAGGACACACTTAAGCAGTTACGCAAGGCTGCATGACACACAGTAACATCCCTCTTAGCTTTTTTATAGATGTCATTTTTACAAATGCCTCATAAGCAACAACAGCAAAATGCCAAGGTGGTTTCCTAGGCAACAGGCTCTCATATTTGCAGTGGCACCAAGGATGCAGCAAACTCCCTTTGAAATCATCTTCACAGGTGCAAACTAGGGGTCATCTGGCCAAGGCAGATGTATGTGAGTCATACCAACCTTCACACTGCTCAAGAATCAACAATGATTTCATATAGTCATACATTCAATACACCTTCTGTGTTGACCCTTGGCTATTTCCTGTACATACAAAATTTCAATCTATTCCGTCCATATTTCACGTAGGTCGATACTGTCTTACAGATGATTCATAAACATGAGAATTTAGTCAGTAGCTGCTTCACTGACGTATGAGTGCAGAGCCATGCTGCATGAGTGATGCCTTGCTGAGCTACACATGAACGGACCATGAAAGCACAGTGTTTATTTATAGCTCCTCTCACCCTCAAGCAACATGCAGGGGGATAAGAAAAATACCCAGAATGCACCCTGTCCCAGTGTAGCATGGCACCAATGTGGCGTGGCAGCTAAACAAAGAGGAAGCCAGTGGGATCGAGACACTGTGGAGGCTGGATGTGACATCCGAGGAAATAACTGGCATTCCACACAACGCTGATACTATTGCTGGTGAACTCAGATAAAAGTGCTGTCTTTATATACACACTTCAGCTTTCAGTGACATTTTACTCAGCAATTGATAAATTTGTAGTTGTGATGCTAGTGATGAGTAAAAAAGCCTGATCTGAATAAAGACGATTCACGTAAACAGGTCAGTCGGAAGATTCTTATCCGATACGGACCACTCGGAAAGAAATTTCATTCCCAACGAGAGGGGTGGCACATGTGGATTATTATTACAACCTGCATCCATGTACACACTTGTTCCGATCTGTCTTCCTGATTGGTGTAAAATTATCCTTGCTGCTTATGTCTGACCTGGCTAATGGCGTATTCCTAGTCTCAGTATGTTCTCCTGTGAACTTAATCGGTTGCCATGATGGCTTGGACATTTGCATTATCACTGTAACGTTAGACGCAGGACAGCAGGAACTTCCTGCTTCTTGCTGCAGAGGGGGACACTCCAGCTCCAGTGGGGGCTGGGACGAAACATCGGTACAGACAAATGAGTGGTGACTACTTTTCAACAAGCTGTTAACACTTGAACTGATAGAATTCGTTTAACTATTTAGGAATTACAGGCGTTTTTACACGATCTCCCCATTTTCAGAGGCTCAAAAGTAATTGGACAAACTAACATAACTGTAAACTGGAGTGTCCCCTTGGCAACGAGAAGCAGGAAGCTCCTGTTGTCCCGTGTCCACTCACGATGGTAATTTTTATGTGACGAACCTCCTACCTTAATGCTAAATAATACAGAGATACAGGAAAACCAGTGCACTGCTGGCCTAGAATGAAAAGCATGGGCTTCAAAGTAAATGTTCAATTTCTAACTTCAACAGTGACTAAATCAGTAAAAATAAAAAATAAGGTTAGTTTGGTAGTTGTTTAATAGTCAATAAATTATTATTGCATCAACTCACTGCATGGAGGTACTCTGAGAGACAGATTTCTCTTACTACGTTACTGCGACAGTGACAAGGGTTAGTCCTTCTATAAAGAACTCAGCTTTTAAAACTATTCCAAACTATGTAAAACAAAATGGTCCCAATTAACTGGTGATTCAGTCAGTGAGGGAGCACTTTTTTTATTGCAAAGCTGGGTCCTGAGGCAGAACGCAGCAGTCAGAGAGAGCAATAAAACAGCAGGAAACCCGAGCCTCTGTGCATTATTGATATGCAGCTTGGGCACAAACATGCCACTACTCATGTTTGAGCTTCTGGGAAGGCTGCTGCATACAATGGACTGTTTACCTGTATTCTATTCTGGGTAAAGCACACCTGTGCATGTATAGTGTTTCAATTTAAGGGCAATAAGTCTCTAACGGAAACATCTGTACAGTAATATTCATGTTTTTAAAGGGTTTAAGGACTCCCTTAAAACATCAGAAAAAAGACAGGGGGCATAGGAAGTGGAGGGAGGTACTGAAGGAAAAACGCACGTTTTTGGGAATGTAGTTGATTCATCCAAAATCTTGATGTAAGACAAGAACAAAGATGCCTTTCCCCTCTCTGTGCGTTCAGTGGGTTGTTACATACCTGCCCTATGCGAGCAGTTTTGTACGTTCAACAGAAGTGATAGGGAGACGCCTTTAATGCTGTCCAAATCCCTCAAAAAAAACACATCCAAAAATAATCACGCTAAAAAACAAGTAACCTTGGGCAAGTTTTATGACAAATAATGTGCCTGTGTCATCCAAATCTTATTGTTTCTGTTCATAGTCTGCAAAACAAACTCTTCACTGACTATGTGTAAGTAATATGGAAGAGAAATAGCTTACATGACATTTCATCCCACAAAGCCCCGTTACAAAAAAAAAAAAGAAGGCGGTAGTAATGTGGTAGTGAGTAGTAACCCTTCTTTAATAAATGCCAAATATATGTGGAAAAGTAGCCGGCACTTCTCTGTTGTTTCATGCCAGCCCCCGCTGGGACAACAGCATCTATCCTTGGCAGCAAGAAGCAGGAAGTTCCTGCTGTCCTGCATCTTCTCACAGTGATAATGATTTTAATGTGATTTCAAATGAAAAACATCTATGTCTCTTTTCACAATGCATCTTTACAGACAGCTCATTTACAATGGCAGACTATGGGGAGAATGCTTTTTGGGAAGCAAGGGAATTTTTCGCTGTAATTACCATAGTGACCACTGTGCTGGTATGGAAGCAAAGCAGAGTGGCTCCATTCTAGCTAATACATCCATGGGCAGCAGTGGTAACAGCTAGCTGGGATCTTAAGATGTCTTCCTACATAAGCAAGTTGAGGCTCAGTAATTAAAACACTTTGTTTTGTTTGTTTAGTCTATAAAAATCTGAATTGCAAAAGCAACAAGTTGAGGTTTTACAGGGACAGGCTAGTTCCAATCCCTTAGATCTTAGTGCTAAGTTAAACCAAGCTAATTCACTGTTTACATAAGCAAGAACAGTTAGTCTGGCTCTGTAAAACAATAGCTTGTTGTTTTTACAGTGTGTTTTGTCCGTGTTAAAACGGAGGTGCTGCTACTTGAAATACTCTGTAGCCTTCCATTGGATAGAGGCTAACTGTTTCCACTCCAGTCTTGATGCTATAGGCTAAGCTAATTAGCCTTTCTTCTGACTGTAACTTCTTACTTAGAATACTCTTAGCAAGAAAACTATGAAAAAAAATAAAAATTAAGATGTGGTGATGGGATCCAGAACTATACTTTTGGCTTTGACTTGATTGGCAGTAATTTCAATGTACTTTAAGTGCAACCAGGTGTGTGCTTATGCAGTTTATATAAGAAGAAAAATATCAGTAGGAGAGTTATTGGACCTACAAAATTACATTAATTCACTATGCATACTAACACCTGATGAAAACGACCATCATTAGAGCCCCCAGCCCTCATCCTCTCTCCCCTCCTCCATTTCAGGGAGACGGTCTGCCTCTCAAATGTGGTAACACCTTTATGGTGACTCATGTGAGAACAGAACCTCAGCAGCCAAAGGGAACTCAGCACGCTGTGTATGTTTCTCACTGCTCCCCCTCCTGCTTTTTTCCTCAAACATACGAACACACACACACACATATACACACAGCAGGTCACGTATCCTGCATTTGCTCTGAGCACAGCGTAATCGCATCACTGTGTTAAAAAACCTGCTAATTGGAGTGACTAGATTTAGAGAGGCAGTGGAGTTTGTGATAATTATTGTAGCAAGCACAGACAGCATATCAGCCGTGACGCCTGATCAGAATCAAGGGCATTATGACAAACTTTGGGTTGAAACAAT
This sequence comes from Naso annulatus, assembly GCA_029783625.1. Lineage (NCBI taxonomy): Eukaryota > Metazoa > Chordata > Actinopteri > Acanthuriformes > Acanthuridae > Naso > Naso annulatus. The sequence continues at coordinate 24,803,304 of JAPZDX010000024.1, forward strand.
CTGTCTACACAAAGAGAGAGGGAAGTGATGGAGATGGAATAAAATCTATGGCACACATTTTCAGAGACATAACCTTTAAGCAATAAACCTTTTAACAGAGGGAGCAGTAAGAGGTTAAGGCAATATGAGATGCTGCAGATTAAGATGGAAGCTATTAGGAGCAGCAGGAGTGGTGGGGCCTGTCTTTGGAAACAAAGCCTTCATTTGGCAGGCATTCAAAACCCTGTTACACTATTTCTCTTGCTGAGTCCCTCTGGGCTGCAGATACCCTGCATGTCCTCCGATCCACGCTCTGGGCCTTTGGACTTACAGAATGTGGCTCAGTTGTCACCCTGACCAATTAGAAAAATGCCGCCATTAAGAATTTATTTGCAAGCCCCTGCTCGTTGCACATTCAGCTGCTTCATGGTGGAATAACAGCAAAATGGGCCCTTTGACACCAGTAGTCATTGGACCACTGCTGTCCTCTGCCGCACCAGAGCGAAGTGGAAAAAGTGTTTACCAGGCATTTAATTGGCAATTTAATGAATGATTTGCCAAATGTTATGTAATCAGCCCTGTCCAATCAATTCAAATAGACAGAACCACTCTGAGTACCCTACACACAAGCCTGATGGGAGAGTATGGTAGATAAGAGGGCTAAGTAAACTAGTATAGAACATGGTGGCATTCACTGTCATAAACATTGACGGTGCAACTAGTGCATTGCACCAGGGCAAAGAGCTGACAGGTGCATTGGTGGTTAAGTTTTTATACTGGGCTGTATTTTGTTTGCAATACTGAATGTGGTGGAGAGAGGTTCTCTCATACCGCAAAGCAGGTTCCTCCACGCATTAGAGGAGTGGGCTTTGTCTACTATGTACTGGACTCTGTCCGCTCCCGACCTCGGCTATCTGACGAGGGCCATTGGTTGGGTTTATTTTATTGTACTCTGCCTTAACGTGCAGGGACCAGACTAGCTCCTGCTTCAATGCAGTTTATCCAAATGACGTTTTTCTTTATTTTTTGGAAATTTGCCTAAACATTTTCAGAAATGCGCCTATCTCCTCTGATGTCATCCACGACCCCTCCCAATTAATTATTTTCTCCAGGTAAAACAAAATTACACTTTTAGCTTCTGAAATCTTTCTGTGAACTTTTGGATGTTTAGATGAACACAAAACATTAGATCCTGAACAATCAAGTTGGCATGCCTTGAGATGTCATAATCTTTTCTATAGCAGGAGGATTGCTGTGAGTATTTCATCATAAAAGAGGCTGGTATAGTCAAATACATCAATAGTGTGAACTCATAATGTACACGCAAACAGTACTGCTGTGCTAGACATATGGTACACAGATAGTTGTGTACATTAATCATAATTCATCAAAACATATCCCCACTGGCACGTATCCTGGTCCGGCTTAATTATGCTTGCCTGTCTTGTTATTTGTTCTCCTTCCTTCTTAAAATTTTCTATATCTTTTTATCTCAAATGAACATTATTTATACTACCCACCAATTATGTAATTTGTTTTTCCTCCCCAAAATAATGAAGGGAGAGTGCTTGATGGGAGTTCTTTGTTTGTCCAATGACAGTCCTCGCTCCCTTCTTGGGGTGCAAATTTTCTCATAGAATGAGGAAGAAAAGAGGAGGAGGAAATACTGTGCAAAATTTGCCAAATTAGACCCGTTTTTCTCACAAGGTGGGACACAACTGAAATATCTGCACCGGGGCCTACTGCTATTAAGTTACTCTACTGGTGGCACTGCTAAGTCACAGTCAGTGAACATGGCTTTTGTGCACAAGTCCTCGATCCATTTTGCAGCCATGAGCTGGGTGCCTGCCAGCGTGCCAGATGGTCAGACTACTGCACCAAGACAACTCCTAAGCCTAAAAAAAGGAATGTTTTTTTTTCTGGATAACGTAAATTTGAAGGTGGCCCTTGAAATTCTTTCAAACATTAACAAATCATCTGTTCTAGCATTATTTGCAACATCCAAGATCACTGTGGGGTTAATGCAAATACTGTGGAAATCAAGATATTTTTTCTCACACAAACCTCCGTGCCCGGCACTGAAGATATGGGTTGTAGTAGGTGGAAATTCTTTGACCATTGCCAAGAAGACTGGCAGTCTGCACTAGTTTAATTACACTCTATCATAGGCGCCGTGTAGAGTTTACTTGTAAAAAGCAGAAGTAATGTTTACATTTTGTGTTTTTTACCAAAATGAATTGTTGTCTCACAAGGAGCTCTGTAGAGACATGCAGAGGTGAGCCATGACCCACAGGGCCAACCCTGTGGGACACTTTTCTGCAGAAAACCCAGAGAGGACACTTATCTGTGGCAATTTCTAGAAAATTTCTAGAAAAAATCTCAAAGATTTTTTGTGGCAATTTCTAGAAAATTTCTAGAAAAAATCTCAAAGATTTTTTTTCTGCAAAAATGTTGACAATTTTTTGAGTGTGTTGATTAGATTATGTTTTAGATCGCCAAACTTGGGAGATCATTTTTCCAGAGTCCAACGTTTGTGTTTTCACTGTTCTCTGTGTGAACTGAACAAAGTCCTGTGAGATTTAATTTCCACATCTTCTTTTTTTTTTCCCGCCCATACAGTTATTTACACACTTACATGACACTGACATAACTGCAACCAAAATAGCATGATAGCTCAGGTTTTCTTGAAAAACAGCAAAGAGGTAAGCTACTCAACTGTGCATTACAGGGTTGAAATTTTAGAGTCATTACTTCACCAACAACAACAAAAAAAAAAAAGGCAAACCAAATACAGGAAAAATGGCTTTAGACCTTAGAGGGATAATAAAACTAAGTGTTATTCCTGTACGCACGTTACACAATAATAACTTGTCTTCTGTATAAGACTTGTACTGTCATTGGTGGTAAAAAGCTACATATGGTGTCTGCTAACCAGGCCTGCAGCTGATTGGTCTAAACCACTGTGGGTGGGACACATATGTGTAGATTGAAGCCTGACAGGACAGATTTGTAAGATCACATGATAGCGTAATCTTGCAAGTCCAGATGCCTCGCATGGTGGCAAGGTTTATTTTAAAGCACAAATGCTTTAACTTTATGGCACAAAACAGAAAGAGGGTCCTGTTGTTACCCCACACACACACACACACACACACTTTCAGACTGTCAATCTTCTTAGCAATGGTCTCTTTTGTTCGCAGTAATTATCCTAATGCCTTAAAAACTTGAGCCCATTCAGGCAGCTGACTCACAGCTGCACCTCCTCCTCTGCACCACCATGCTCCTCTCCAAAAACAGACACTCAACTGGATCCTCTCTCAAGTCCGTTTTTTTATAGGATGTCATCAACAGCATGTGGCTTACATGCAACTCTGTGAGTGTGTGTGCAGTCATGTATGCATGCGCGCACACACACACACACTCACACACATATACAGGCGCACACATCCGGCAGTGCAGCTCTAAGACATGAAGAGCCTTCTGTGAGGCACACTCAGGCCATGTGGGGTGTCAGGCAATCTGTGCAGCTGCCTGAGCTCTAATCTTAAGAGTTTAAGGACTGTATCGCTGTCATCTGTCAGGTTATTAAAAGAAAGGGCGAATGCGCCATGCCAAACTTCTACAGACATCAGCTATTGTGCTATTACTGGGATGGATTCTTTCATGTAGTCTTTACTTGTCCATAGAGTCAGCAGTTTGCAGTCTGAAGTCATAAACCATTTGGTCACAGGCCTGCTGTCTTGAACCAAAACAGCCTTTCACTGCTTCACTTCCACTGCTTCACTGCTTCACTGTTAGAGGTTAATTATCGAGCATAAAACAACCTGACCCGGCTACAAGGAGATATAATTGTTAAAAACACACTTCTTAAAAATGTTTTTTTTATAACTGCATGCTCAGAGTTCTCTAATGTTATCTATTTATGGAGCCTTTGATCCTTGAAGGGCCTTAAGGATCGAGTCACGTCTAAAAGGGTTTTTGATTTTGGATTTTCTCTCCCTCTGTCTGGAGCTTTGGTGGTCACAGCATGAGGAGCGTCTGACCTGTTCTCTGGATGTCCTTTGAACCGGATCAGCTGAGCAACAGACCAATACACATTTGGCAGTCAGTGGAACAATCCATTCGAGATTATTTTTAGACCATGGACACAGATATGTCACAACCTGCCTGGATTGAGGACTGAAGTTAATGCTGAACCTGGATGCTAAAACTGTTCAAACTGGAAACGCTGCAGGTAGTGGCAACCGAAGGTTCGGCTGAACAGATCGACCAACCACAGCGTTTGATGGACGTCTCAACTGACGGCTCACTTGTAGAAGTATCTTCATCCTCGTAACTAATTTGTTTCTGTTACATTTAGCCTGAAAAGAGGATCTGCTCTCTTGATATTACTCCCAGAGACACAGAAAATATAGAAAAAAACAAGAAATTAAAGTGTTAATTGTTAGGTCAATCAAAAATATCGGTCCTGAATCTCAATATATTATTACAATATGTACATTATTTCAATAATAGTCTGAATTTCCAGGAGCTTAAGACTCCATGTGTGGTTCATTTAAATGCAAACAGCAAAAATGATCCATATTCATGACAGACCACATCAGTGTGATGGGAAGATCTTTGAAGTGGAAAAGGAGGTTAATGATGAAGACGACTTATTATGTCAGTGATAGGGGTGCGAGTCTTTCAGTATCTCACAATTCAATTTGATCTCGATTCTTGG
>JAPZDX010000024.1:24863907-24874766 GCA_029783625.1 Naso annulatus
GAGACATTGATCAAAATCAAACACTGGCCTCCACGTTATAGCTATTACTAGTCTTTCATCTTTTCCACGACTGCTTCTGGAAGTGCATCATTAAGCCATTGGTATTTTTTTTTATGCTGATATCTGGGAAGATGGCATTCAAAATATCTTTTAAGAGTTGCAAATTTTTTCCAGCTTCCTTTCCTTGGGTCAGAAAACAGTGGGGTGTTTCAAGAATCAGTCAATCAAATCTGATCAAACCACACCCACACAGCTGTGAAAGACATCAGCTGAGTTTTTGAGGCTTACTCCAGGTCATATGCGGTGTTTGGTAGCTGCTGATCTCACAGAGTTCACCCGCGTCGGTCCGTCTGGCAGCGGCAGTCTGATGTTGACACTGAGCCTTGAGGACAAAGTAGTCTGCCACCGAGCCTGTTGCCAGGGGAGCCAACACAAACCACAAGTGACCCCATGTGAACCATAACAGCCTGCTGATATTGTAATGGTGGCCTATATTTCTTCCTCCTGCAGACAGGTGCACAAATAAACTGTAGATATGTTTTTTTTTAGTGCTGCTGAACTGAAGTTAAACAGGAGGGAAGGTTTCAACAAGCCAAAACATCCACAAACAGCAAGATTTTTCTGTTAACTGTACCTGCTATCTTATTGGTGCCACAGGGTGTGGACACTATCAGAGACAGAACAAAGATATCAATATCAAACAGTGTGTGCATGCCTGGTTGAAACACAAAGGGCATGATATCCGAAGTTCAGACATTTTCTTTACAGCTTATTTTCTCTCATCCTTTCTGTTCTGCAGATATAATCCAGATGACCTTATCAGTCAGATAATGCCCTTGGCATGAGTCCAACCTTAATTACTGCAAAATCTCAAACTCTCATAAAGTTTATTAGCAGCAACCAGCAGCTCTATAGATTGCTCTGTTGGTCAGTCCACAAAAATTCTCCATTCTGTGGCGGCAACAGTTTTTGCCATAGGAGGGTGAAATTAAGCATAGTGGTCAAGTGTTTGTGTGTGTGTGTGTGTGTGTGTGTTAAGGTGTATGTTTGTGTTCACGCCAACTGGCTCATAGCTTCCAAATAGATTCACAGGCTTGAACAAGATTTAGTGGAAAGGTTCATTATGAGCCAAAGGGCAGCTGATTAACTGTCGGGGCCAAGTGGCAAAAGTGGGCGTGACAGTAGGAGTGGCCTGCAAACAAATAGTGCATAACTTCTAAATAAATCTATGGAACACAGAAAAACTTCGTAGACACACAAACATACACACACTTTCATTGGTCATTTATCCCCACCCCCTTCCATAACTCATCAGCCGTTTGTCATAGACTGTAGACCGGACATGTGTGATTTCTGGGGATAGTTCCTATTTTGGGTGACTTCAACAACTTCAACTGTGGATTAAAAGAACACAAAGTGAAACAGACACTGCAGCTATGATTCTGGTTGTGTGCAGACTAATGCAGTACCACCTTTGACCACAATGTGGGTTGTAATAGTAGAATGCCGCTCTATATATTTTAGCTTGTTTGCTCCACAGACCGAAGAAGAAGCAAATCATTGTTATTTATGAGGGCAGAGAAAGAAGCGAGTCAGAGCTGGAGCAGTCCTGAAGACTTTTTCTTTAATGTGACATAAACTGTTGTTGGTGTGGCTGTAACATAATTTATCATATAGATTACCATGTGATAGTCATGAAAATATTTTATAATATGGCTCTGTTTTAGGAGAGGACAATTACAGATAGATAGAAAGAAGAGTGGAGGAGACAGGAGGAAAAGATTTGTAAAAGAGAGTGAGTTTGAAAAATAATTTTTGTTTGTTTGTCTGTAACTTAAAGCTGTGTACGCACCAAAAGCGGAAAAAAATATTTGGGTCACGTAATCGCAGTTATCTTTGCGTGATCAAATTGCTGAAGTTGAACATTTTGAACTTGCGCAAAGACACGGTGGACACGAAAATCTCCTCCCTTGTGCATCAATTTGCAGCTCCCCAGTTTCGCATCATGCCATCGACTTTGTATGTAATTTCATCGTGCCACAAATTAAATTTGCTTTTGGTGTGTACACTGCTTAACACTTTCAGCTGCTGGTTACAGCTAGTGCTAATTCCTAATAATATGTCATTACATTTATATCAGTGGTATTACACTGAATATAAGACTTAATCACCTAATAAGTAACATCCTGTTATTTTAAGGAATCTTAGGTGGGGAAAGAGGGATCTTCACTTTTTTAGTTTGCATATCTTTTCTTATTGTATGAAGCATTTTTTTCAGTGTAAGCTAAGTCTTCAGATGTGTTTACTCATGGTTTACCTCACATTATCTGACGCACACTGACAGGGGAAAATGAGGACAGGCAAGGATGAACAGACGTAAAAATAATTCATAAATATGAGTAAATAATTTGAAAAACAGAAACTAGTAAGTCCCTGTATATGTCTGAGACTCTGCAGGGGCTATGATTTCCAAATTCCAGGCTGGGTAGAATTAATTATTTTTATATCAGCTGGTTTTGGGGCAAAAGTGAACGTGGAGCAGTCACCTCATCAGCATGATGTAAGTGGACTGAGGTCTAAATAACAGCTCTGCCACTCCCAGAATGCCAGGGGTATTTCTGACTGTCAAACTCTGCAGCATATTGTTATGTAACGTTCCTGCTGAAACAGTGTGAAGGCTGAAGGTTGACCTTGGCTTCAAATATCCTCATGTCACAGTCCTCAGATACACTGTGTCGTACAATGATCTTACGTGTTTTTAACAAATGTCATGAGTGACTCATCTGAAACTTAGAGGAACACTTTGTGAGTGATTTAAATCAAGCATGGCACAAATAATATTTGTTTTAGACTGAACTCTTATCCCTGGGAATGTTGTTTACTCTATGCAACACAGTGACTGTGCCACAAGTATCATTATCACTGGTGGCTGCTAGTGTTGCTATTACCTTTGCCAATGCTTCCTACTGCCATCAATAGTATACATAATTTAGTTCTTGTCAATGGTAAGATAATATCAAACAAATACATTTATAAAGATAATGGTATGTTAGGACATTTAAGTTAAGTTTAGACATTTTTTTCAAATATAGTTTTATGCTAACCTCTAAAATCAGTAGCCTCAGTGGCCTTTTCATAATTATAACCCTAGAACCTACGCAAAAATCATAAAAACTTGTAATTTAATAAATCTAATTTAATTTAGTAAAAAACCTCTGTGGAATGATTTAACTGGTGTTTTCTCATTGCACTACTTTCACAGTAGGTTTTGCAGCTCTTGTTCCAACTAAGCTATAATGAAAAAAAGAATACATAAATGAAGTTGATGGGGTAGGCTGCACCATTAAGTGTGTTATATTTTGTTGCTACTGTTCTACTGGCCTAAGCATTTTTTTAAGGGATTAGCAGATTATCACATTCTGATTTATTCCCCCTCCTTAAAAAACAAAAAACAAACAAACAAACAAAAACCCTGCCACTTCTTTTGAACTGGGGTTATAAAGGCCTATTTACTGCTCATCGACGCAAAAAAATAAAAATAAAAAATAACAAAAAAATTGTGTATTTTGGTCTTAGTTTTTCAGCCATGCACCTGCTCCCAGGTGACACGGTACGGTGGGACTTTGCACATATTAAGACCTTCCGTGAGCGACTTGAAACCGCCTTGTTGATAAGAACACACCGACTCATCTTAAATTGAGTGACTCCACCGTCAGACCACAGCTCAGCGGTTGGACCTGCGCATCCACTTGTTGAGTTCATAATAGTTCACCGTCTCTCTATTTAAAGAGGCAGCAACATGGCACACGGTCTGGTCAGACGGGAGTCGGTGGAAACAGAGATGCACAAGTCCGAAGGGAAAAGAAAAACTTTCGTTTACACCAAGAAGAGGGGCTACGATGTTACCAGAAACCCCCACCTGAACAAGGTTAGTGAGGAGACTGAGCGTTTTGAATTATCAGCTTGTTTCTGCGGACGACAAGATTGACAAGCTAGCTGCTGCCTTCGCGTGCTGTAGGAAATATTAATATTCTGACTATAGCGGCAAAGGCTTGTCTCAGCTGTCAGCGTAGAAAAGACGGGATTTCTATAATATCACTTCACAAGTTTAAGCTAACTTTATAGGATGATAACGCTCAAGCAGTGATGGGTTATAGACCTACACTAAAGTTTTGCTTATTAGTGATGACAGCAGAGCTAATGCTAGACATAGACACCTAGCTTAAATTGTGCCACACATCCGGTGCCTTTCCTTTTTACTCAGTAACGTTACATAAGCACCAACCATTAAAACACCCGAAATATAAAGTGTGTATTTACTATTTTTACACTCACACCGGTCTTCCTCTTGAAATATAACCCTTTGGCTGGAGCTCTCCAGGAGCAGTGAACGCAACATTAGCCAGGCGGTTTAGGTATCAGCTTTAGACGCGGTTATATTTAGATTTAAAGAGACCAATCGCTGTTGTCATCCATAGGAAGGCTTTTGTTAACTTTGTCTGGAGCGTTATGCTTTATAGAGACTGTAGTGGTGTGATAGTAGTGCATATCAACGTAATAACAGGCGACTCAAGCCTGTCTTCCTGCAGAAAGCATAACAATAGTGATTCAGCATTTTGTGACAAGCTGCGCTTGAGCCCACTGTGATAGCTGATACCCTGTCAAGTAAGATAGCCTGTAAACCCCTGTTATACTGAAGGGTGAAAGTTGTGCTTGCTTTCTTTTCTGAAAGTAAAAATGAGGAACAATGTAAGTTGATTCATGCAACAAATTATGCAGACTTCCTCTTTGATCACAAGATGAGTTGCTGACTTTTGCATTACTGTTGAGAGAGAAAGCCCATCACTGTAGTCTTGTGTCATTCTGACATGGCTCTTGGGACCAGTCTTTGCTGTCGAACAAGCGCGGTGTGATTTTTCCCATGCTTTAAATGCATCCTCAACAAAAGAGCCTCTGGCAGCCTTTGAGCCTTTCCAGTGTTTTCTCTTGGTTTGTGTGGTGGGATGGGGCCCCAGAGGTCAAGCTGTGGTGACGGGGTCTCTGTCCATGGTGCTGACTGACCATCAAAACAACTGGCTGAATTCAGGGCCACTCTTATGTCAAGTGTTTCCTGACATACAAAGTGTAGTATGACCTCTCTTTGTCAAAGTCAGACTAATTTTAGAACACTTGAGGTGTCTATTTATTCCCCCATGGAGCAGTTTTCTGCACTCTCATTGGCTTCCTACGTTTCCCTCTTGGAAGCTACAGGAAAACACCGAAAACCAAAGGACTATCAGTGTGTCATCTTTAAGCTGATCTGTTCACTATTATTATTATTTTTTTCTTTTGGTAAAAAAAAAAAGAAGCTGTTTCAGTCTGATAAATGTAACAGTCAGTTGAAGCAGCTGCTGGCCTGGGTGGTGTCTACAGTGAGCTGATAAGTGGGACAGTGAGGTTTAAACAGGACAGTACTTGTTGAGTGCAGGGTGTTGAGCTGGTGACTACACAGAGACCTGTTTGTTAGGCCGGTTAATGGCTCCTCTCCTGAGGCCTCCACAAGCTGCACATCAACCTTGTTATATTAGTATGCTGTGGTACGCTGAGGTGAAGTTGGTGCGCCGATGCATTACAGCTAACAATGAAAATTTGACAATATTTGTAAAGGAGGTGTATTCGATCTGCAACCCAAAATTAATGCTTTGTTGGAAAAAATACACAATACTAGTTATAAGCATGCTGACTAAGAAATTCAAACATTTCCATAGCAGCTTAATAAATTATTTTTTCTAAAACAAACCAGCTTGTCACTCAGGAAGTCTGCAACGCTACTTTCGACAAAACAGAGGCTCTCTTTGTAGCATAAATAGAGCAACGTTCTCTTTGTGACAACAAATAATATGGGGACGGACTAGATTTCACAGTTTATTAAACAGTGACCCAACCTGCAGAACCTGCAGAACCTGATGATCGTTTACCTGCGTTGTATTGCACACACAATAGATTTGTTTATCCATCTGTGTATCCGGTTATGTGATGATTTTCTCCTCTTCTGTTATTTCTTAGCTGAATTTCTTTTATTGCTTTTGCATTCTCTTTCCAGCAGTTGCAATTTGCTTTTCAAATGATGACTCATGCTTTCTATCAGAAACAGCTGATTTTTACTGTCAGCGATTACATTTCCTTTTTGGTCACCCATGTGATCAGGATTAAGGCACTTGTGACAGAAGGCTATGTGTGTAGTTTACTTGCTTATGTGGGGTTATACACAATTTCTGTTCTCTCTCATAGATATGGTATCTGGTATCTGCCAAAAGAGTTCAGGCATGAGTGACAGAATATGGTGAAGTGCCTAACCTTCAGTATTTCTAAGTTTGGCAAAGTCAAACAAAACAACTGCAAAAAAAGGCATTATATTTGCACTCTGAATCACATGGCAGGGGAGGGGGGACAAATTCTTACTTAACATATTGCCGTTATATTAAAGCTGCAGTTGGTAACTTTGGGGTACACATTAGTAACTTTTTGTGTTCTATTTGGAAAGAATGTCGTAATACCCATAGACAGCTATTAGTAAATGACATGTTTTCCCATGCCTCTGTATCCAAAAACCCTAGCATTCCCTTTCTATTTGCCCAATCAGTGACGCTTTCTGTACCCTCTATCCTGATTGGCCGGTCTTCACTGTGCTTCTTAGCGACAGGTGACATCGTAACGTTTGTGCCTTATGCACTGACTCGCCTCTGCCGACAACAGAGACAGCTGAGACGGAACAGTTTGCTCCACTGCAACTTTCCCTGCAACCATTTGGTCTTGGTTAGGGTTAAAAGAGAGAGGGACAACAAATGAAATGGGGGGAGGGCTGCAGGAGAGTTGCTTCCCAACAAGTCTCATGCTACAGCTAACATTAGCTTGTTAGCTCGATAGCAAAAGTTACCAACTGCAGCTTGAAAGTAAGAACTTGTGGGCTTTTTAATCATGTGAGGACGAGGGCTTATTCTCAGCCTACTGCCACAGCTACACTGTGTTCTATGTCCTGTGCTACTAAAACCACAATTTCACCTTTGTTCAGTCATTATTTTGTGAATGATAAAGTTGAATCACTATTTTTTCCACCAAATTCATTATACTTCTTTTATTAAACATGTTTACCAAAATTTTCAGAAAACCTGCTCTGCTATTTGAACCTTCAAGTGTGAAGCTTCAAGTTGCTGCGGTTTTGGGGGCGGGGGGGACTCGGCGGTACCAGCCACTTTGACTCGGTATCTTTCTGTTGACAAGGTTTGAATTTGTTTTTCCCTCAGGTGCCTCACTGATCTGATGCCAAGTTTCTTTTGAAAATCTCATCAGGCTGGAATGGTGACTGTTTGTAATGGAGGTCAGTCTGGGACTTATAGCGTCAGTGCTTAAACCTTGGCCCAGTATGCTGTTTGTTTACATCTCAATTTTCACCTTGGGACCCTGAAAGGACCCAGTGTACAACAGGGCTCTTAAAGAGGACAGCATAGGTTGACCTAAATTCATGTGACGGCATGACCGGTCACTCGACATGTTACACTTTATTCTGTCTGTTTTAATAAAAGTCTGTGTAGAAACTGGTCACTGACATTAAAATCTGGAGCCTTTAAAAGAAAATGCACTTTTTTGGGAATGTGGCCGATTCATCCAAAATTCTGATGAAAGACAAAAAACATAGATCCCTTTCCCTTCTCTGTGCATTCAGTAGGTCGCTAGATACTTGCCCCGTGTGAGTAGTTTTGCACATTTAATGGAAGTGATGGGGAGACGCCTTTACCGCCGTCTAAAACCCTCTAAAACACAACTAAAAATGTCCAACACACTCCATCTACACGTTGTGAATGTGCATATTCACCACGCTATAGAGATGTTGTGATTGTGGGCGAAAAATACAGAGGAACTAACTGTTGGGGCGTATGTAGATGGAGTGTGTTGGAGATTTTTGGACGTGTTTTAGATGACAGAAAGGTCTTCTCCCTGTCATCCACTGAATGTGCAAAACTGCTCGTGTGTGACGGGTATCTAGCGACATAATGAACGCACAGAGAAGAGAAAGGTATCTATCTTCCTGTCTTACAGTGGGATTTTGATTCCCAAAAAAGTGCCGTTTTCCTTTGAGAATCAGCACTCCTTTTCTTAGTTTTTTTCCCTTTCTCTACTTCCTTTCTTTTTCTTTCAAGTAATATTACGATAACATTAAGAGTTAATTTTGAGGAGAGCCACCCTTGTTTGTTAGTAAATTCACAAGGTGGTTTTTCCTTTCTCTTTAAATGAGCCCCAATTTGCATTGTTAAATTGTTTTGGAAAAAAGTGTGGTTAAATAATAGTAATTACATGAGTTGAAAAACTTGGCTTGAAACTTCTGGCAGCGAGGATGTGAGAAGCCGGCTTTCCACTCAGAGGTTTGTTCAATTTCTTAGAAGAGCAAGGGGGATTTTTAAAACTATGGCCTTTGTTTGTTTTCCTAAAGAAAAGTAGTATATATTTGTATGTATTTAAATTTTTTTTAACAACATCAAAATGCTTGCTTATGCCACCAACATAAAAAATGACATTTTAATTGGTTTGAAGAGATACCAAAACATAAATACTTCTGTACTGAGTTGTGCAGCTGCATGGTTTGAGATTGTATCTGATCAATCTGACCCTTAAATGCCTAAAGTGACCCAGAACACAGCTGCCTAAAACACACACAGGGTTGGAACACGGCAGAAAAAGAGGTTTCTTATGCAGCCAGGTGAACCATCTACTGTCAGCCTCATACATGAACAGGGGCGAGGAAATTGGAGGAGAAGGTAGGAAATGACTGCTAAAGCGTGTTAGTGGCCCGGCACAGGCAGGCTTCTGTGGCTCAGGCAGTGGCACATTGTTGCCCTCCATCTGATTTCAGCGAGCCCTGGGGAAGAGGTGTGTTTACCTCCCTCAGCCAGCCCATTTCACATCTAACAGGAGCCAGTCACAGCACAGCATGCTAACTGATGCTGAGGGGCTCAACGCTGAAAGCAGCCTGCCCTCACATCGACACGCTGCGATTTCCCTTTACCCTTTTACCCTTTTAGCCTTTTACCCACTCTCATATCTGTGCAGCGTGCCCACAAAGCTTCACCTTACTCTTTGGCTAACACTCCCTCCTCCCTCTTCAGAGGTGGCACCGGATATTATAGGTGTGTTTCGTGAGTGCTCACTGTGCAATAAAGAGATGAAGTGGGGTGCGAGGTGTAAAAGGGTTCTCTGTGGCGAGGAAGAGAGCGCTGGCCACGCTCCACAGACGTCCTCTGTCTCTGTGCTTGATCACACGTTAATGAGGCATCTGTGTGAATCTCGGCTCTCAGCGCGTCTCTCTGACGCTGGTTCCGCCTGCCACGGCCTCGACTAATAACAACAACAACAACCGCCTTAAAATGCTTTTAGCACCCAATCAGGGATGCTGTTTCACCTCAAACACTGCACTGAGCCTGTCAGTGTGTCGGCAGTCAACAGATGCCCATTCACAAGCTCTGTTCTGTAGGTGAAGGTGACTGTAACAAGTGCAGTCAGTCAGAAAGGTCGGAGAGAATAAAAGCTGCAGCTCCTGTCTGCATGCGGTCGGCCCCTGAGTGAAATGCGGTGCTATTATTGATGCCTGTGGCGCTGAACTTAAAAAAACTCAGTTCAATCCCCTTGATTAAATGGTAATGTTTTGTTTATTGAGGTTTAACATCACTAACATTATGCTTAATTACGGCATACGAGTGATGAATGTTACAGAGAGACTTTGCCCATACAGCACTGCAGCTGGATGCCCCATTTGTAACCACAGGCTCCAGATGACATTGTGAAATGGCCCATCAGATGCAAGACTAGAATTAAAAATCTCTTTTCTTGGCATGGGCTGAACAACAGTGTATCTGATTGGGCAATGAGGATCTGCTGGTATGCAAACTGGCTCTAGTCCTGATAGCCGTCTGCTGCAACTGTTAGTCATTAGACTCTTATGTTAGATTTATTCTGGTTTGGCTGCTAAACTCTTCAGCTCGTTCTCAGAGGGGATTCTATTTCATCAGCAGGTTTCTGTTTTCTGTTCATGGAGAGCGACATCGATATATTTAGCAACAAACAAAAATATTGCACAAATATTTGTAGCTTACATTTCTAAAATGCGGCTGTTACTGTGTGTGTGAGGCTCCCATGATCCTCTTCTCTGAGTATGTGTCATTCGTTGTTAGCTGCTGCACAGCAACTGATCTGCAGAGTTTTCCATTTGAGCCATAATGTGTTCCAGCCGGTCTGTGTCTCTAGCAAGGCCTGATAAGGTTTTTATAACAGTTTATGCGCTTTAATAGCATTATGTCACAGTTGATAAAAGGTGCCAGTGAGAAAACAGCTTGATGACCCCATGCTGACTTCACAGAGTGCAGTGTGGAACGTTGGTTCCCACTGAGTCACTGAGTCAGCATGACACGAAGGCAAAGTTTGTTTTCTGCACTGTTGGGACTTCCAAGAGCACTGTCAGTTTTCTATCTTGGTGTAAAACAGTCATGCTTTGTTTGCGCTGCTAGCCGAGATTCCCATGGACCTTCCTAACCTTTCTACGTTTATCAGTCTCTCAGCTCATTCTGGCCCCTTTCCATTGTACAATCATTGCACATTCAATCATTCCACAATCTTGGGCAAATCATTTGATGGATATTTGTAATGATAGAGCCGTAGTTTTAAAGTAAATTATTATTTCAAGTATTCCTTGACTCTAAACCACATGAAGTAAACAGTGGGTCCCTAATGATGCCCTATTTCCTGAAATAGTTCGACATTTGTCAAGCACTGACTGTATTTGACGTCTTTCCAAAAGTTAGATGAGACCGCCGACACAACATCCTGTTCGC
>JAPZDX010000024.1:24908905-24920125 GCA_029783625.1 Naso annulatus
ATCATGGCTGGAGGTGGTTACATTTGGTTATTTAGGAAAACTTTGTTCCATTGTGTCTCTGAGAAACAACCATGAAATCATTGCAAAAGTATTCATTTAGGCTTTTGGTCGGGGTAATGGCTGTCAGCCTAAAAGCCTGCCTGGCAGCCTCCGTCACTGCCTCGCCTCACCTTGGAGATGTTTGGCTTTTTGGCTGTGGTTGGTTCGGATTAAATCAGGAGCCACGGACACTGTGTTTGGTCTGCTCCTGCTGTTATTCAAGTTCAGGTTTTGAAATTGGACACCTTAGTGATCAAACATCCACCTGGGAAAGTTGGTAAGCTGCAGTTTTTTTCTCTTTAGATGCTGATGTGGTCCTAAAGCTGCATTTAGACCGAAAGCAATGTTTATCATAAGAAGTGCCGGTATTGTGTCACTTTGTCGTATGATGAATCATCGTTACGGTCATGTGATGTGGTGGAGCTCCATTATATTCCCACACGGCAGTGGTTGCTTTAAACGCCATGTCTGATTCAATGTCCACTCAGCAAATTCCGGCAGTGTTGGTGCCGTCAGGATGTCAGTGACGTCTGAAGAATCTCAACACTCATTGTCATGATTTTAACATTTGGAATTGTTTGCATTGTTAGAATCTCTATGTCAAAACTAAATAGAAATATAAAAGAATAAGGATCATGGTTTAGACTCATTTTACGTGCTTTTTCTCTGTCCACCATCTTCTACATCATGACTAGATAAGCTGGTGTGGCTAACAAATATTAACTTCACAGTGCAGGAGCCCTCACGTTGCAGGTCATTGCAGTCAGTCGCTGTAAAGAGTCTCTTGCCAGAGCTCTGCATGCCAGCTTCTATTCAGTCAAATATGTTTGCTGACACGCCCCTCCAGAGGATGACAGAAAAAGTAAAATTTCTTATATTTCCCCCAAAATCTTTTCTTATTTCCTCTAACAACTGATTTCAGTTTTACTTGGATGATGTAAAAGACTCTCCATTCCCACTAAGGACAAAATTATAGAGCACAGGTCTCTTGCTATCCCTACATCACCTCAAATGGTCAATTTTTGGTGCCAGTAGTAATAAATCTCCAGCCGATGGCTTTCTAATCATCCCATAGCACTTACCTGATACTCTGTTGGACTCACACTCTGGTGTCAAAGACACTTCAGTGTCACAGGGTTAATGTGAATTTCACGATACATTAGATGTGGGAAGATAAAATACAGAATGACAAGAGTACACAAGCGTATTCATTTTAAAGCTTGCTAGAGGAAATAAAATAGATGTAGCTTTCATCTCCCTGCCTTGAGAAACTGTAGCAGAGCCATAAAACCTGGAAGTGGGAGAGGTTGGTGAGTTACACAAGGAATAACCTTGTGTTTGCAAATGTTGGCCACTTCCACCACTTTGTTCTTATGCGCTCTGTATGTTTTAATGATGTTATCTTTTCTCCACAATTACTGCTGCGGAGGGGCCTATAAATCGACAAGGAGGCTGCAAATTAAATTAAAGCATAATTTCTTTATTGCACCTGTCAAAGCTAAAATGTGTGCATATTGCTTTGGTGCCAAAGCACATGTTAGAGGTGGCTTTTCAAAAGCTAGTGTAGGAGGATTGCCAGGATTTTTTCATGCTGGCCTTGTTCCTTTGTGACTTGTAGCAGCCAGATGGGTATGTGTAATACAGTGCATATGTATGTCATTATCATTTCCCCTTTAAAGGGATAGTTTGCCCCAAAATGAGAAGTCAGTCAGTATCTAGTTACACTCATGCCAATCCGTTGTCAGGTGATTTTTTTCAGTCAATACAACTTCGGTGGAGTTTCACAGGAAAAAGGCATTGCAGTCATCTCCCAAACAATTGTAGTGAATGGTGACTAGGATTTAGATGTTAAAAAAAAACAACAACAACAACAACAACCAAAAAAAGTAATAAAATCATAAGAGGTCTCTATATTGCTTGTCCAAAGTAATCCAAGTGTCCCGAGGCCTCAAAATGACAAGTGGTTTTGAAAAATGTCACTGATGCCATGTTCATGTTTTTAAGCCTCACTGTTCACTGTAGCCTGTAGCTCCACACACAGACCTGTGTTCACATGCTACCCGGAAGTCCGGTGCCAGCAGCAGACAAAAGACTTGCCAGACTTTCCCTCCAGTCGATCCTACAGATAGGGAAGCTCTCCTTGGTCCCTCCTAGAGCTGCTGCGCCGACTCTGAGGAGCTACAGGCTACGGTGAACAATGAGGCTACAAACATGGCAGCAGTGACGTTTTTCAAAACAACTTGGCATGTGGAGCCTTCAGCACACTTGGATTACTTCCAATGAGCAGTATGGAGGCATTCTACAGTTTTATTATGTTCTTTTTTTTTATAAACGTCTGAGTCCCAGTCACCATTCACTACAATTGTTTAGGAGATGACCACACTGCATTTTTCCTTTGAAACTCAAGCACTGTTTTGTGTACTAAAAAAACTCCACCAGACCTTCTATCAGCATCAGGATGAGAAGATAATGACAGACCTTTTATTTTTGGGTGAACTATCCTTTCAACATGCTTGTTAGCCTCATGCAACACTTAGATACACACTGAGAAGTAAGGAATGCAGTAGTTCATCTGTAAGTTTTACTACTTTTCTAAAACTGCAGCTCTCCAATGAAAAAAAAAAGCAGTGGGATTCCATCCATCCAGATTTTATTATTTAAGTTGTGCATGAAAGTAAACAAAAAATATACAGTTAAAGGATAGAGCTACACATGCATACTTGTGTCAGATGTGGAAAATCAGTGTTACATCTTAGAAAAAAGAAATGTAAACACAAACCACTATCATCACGCATGGAAAAATGGCTGCTAGTAATTTGTTGGTGTTTCCTCCGGGATTGAATGGAAACTTTAAACCAAAACTTCAGAGTCACAGTCCAACCCTTCTGGCACATTGTAAGCTACACTCCATTGTGTTTTATTTTCCTTTGCAGCAGCGTAGTGTGAAACTCTAAAACACTATGGTCTAAAAATCACCAGCTTGATCAGATCCAAGCAGCTGCCATCACTTCTTGGCCCTCACTAACGGCCTGATGAAGCTGTTTGGACTCTGTGGACTAGTGAAGATGAAGGGGCTTGACAGTTTGTGGTCAATGATTCCAACTAATCTTCTGATTTACTGGTGCTTGTTTTTCCAGGTGTGGCACTTTATGTTTCACTTTCAGATGAAATTGAGTGTTTTTAACCAAAAAAACCCCCCCTTTTTTAAAAAAAATGACCATGAAAGTGAGGGGGCGGTACAGGGAGGCTTTGGCAGCGTGGTGGCTTAGTGGATGGCAATGCTCCTGGGCTCAATTCCTGGCTGGAGGAAGGGCCTTTCTGCGTGGAGTTTGCATGTTCTCCCCATGCTTGTGTGGGTTTTCTACCACCATCGAAAACATGTATGTATAGTTCTCCTGGCGGTGACCACGTCACTGTCCTACACCTGGAGTTGGTCCCCAGGTGCCGTACGCTTGCTGCCTACTGCTCCTAGAATTGATTAGGATGGGTTAAATGCAGAGGACAGTTCTTACTGTACAACCGTATGTGTGACAATAAAGACTTCTTTGAATGTTACATCAAATGACGGAGTGCATCACTGGATGCAGTGGTTAATAAAAATATGGGTGAACTTTGACCGTCAGCTCACGAACAACACAAAACAAATCTTTAAACACGACAGGCCAAAATAGGTAATATATCCAGATACCCAGATTTAATTATTTTCTTTCTTTCTTTTAATTTTCACACAACCACTAAGTTTGTCTTAGGTGGTTCTTCTGTCTGCCAGTGATGTGGCATAGTTTGACATAGTCTTTGGTGCAAAGCTGACGCTGATATTTACTTGACTTTAAAAAAAAAAAAAAAACTACTTGTATAATGTCAGTAAACCTTGGTTAAAAAGGACATAAATAATGGTTTGCAATTTTGCAAACTGAGCTTTTCTTTTCTTTTCTTGTAAAAACTGGATACAAAGATGGATACTATTTAACAAAAGATTAAGTTACCAACATGGGCCTACCAGACCCTCAAAAGCACGTTAATAACATATTGTGTATTTTCTTTTTATTCTTAACATGGACAGAAATGTAAAAATGGGTCATGCTAGCTGTTTCAGTGCTTCCGGTCTTTATGCTAAGCTAAGCTGGTTTCCTCCAAGTACCAGCTTAATAACTAGCAGGCAGACAAGTGTGATAACAATCTTTTCAACAAGTCACTGGAAACAAAGCACAATAATTTTTTTTAAAAAGTCACCTTCTTTTCTAATGAAGCACCCATTTTAACCAAGTAGCATTTTTTAAAACCTGAACCAAGACCTTTCCAAGAACCAAGTCTTTCACAAGGTATGTATTCTGTTGTTTAGTGTGGAGGAGTTTATATGCAGACATGATGATTTACAAACTAAGCTCTGTAGGCCAGTCAAACTATGATAAAACTGGGCCTGCCTCTCATTGATATGGGACACTCCTCACTGATGATAAGAGCCAAGTCAGCAGATCCACACATTAATTACATTTTTTTTACTGCGTCACTTCAAATCTGCACATAGATAAAACCTCTGTAAATATGAGGCCTGCAGTATCTGACACTAATGTCTCTTAACGGCGCTGCCATTTGTGCATCAGTTCAAAACTTCCCTCTCCATAGTTAATTGATGTGTTAAGAAAGCTCTGAAAGCTCAGCTTTTCTTTGTTTTGACAGCTCCATCAGCTCTCAGCTTGGCTTTGGCTGTTAACTCTATAGTTCTGTCATGTGTTTGGCCCAAGATTAGAAACTGAAAACTTTAAAACTTCCATCTGCACCCATCAGTTGTGTGAGTCGTGGCATCACTCAAAAGGAACTCAAACCGTAAACATTTTCTACAAATATCATTTCATTTCATCTAATTTCGACATAGCAATAAATGTGACTGATGGGGAAACAGATCAGGTCATTTCCGTTCATATTTTGATCTTTCCTCTCTCTTTTCCTCCCTCAAGACAAAAAATCTGAGATAAATTAAAGCAAGAATGCTAACTATAACTTACAGCCTTCTAATTTTATCACTTTTTGCTAAGGGTAATTGACCAAATGTGTAGTTTAGTCTTTCTTTTTAACCACGACAAGAAATGAAAACATTGATCTTTTGTTCTTTAACGTATACTTAGTTCCTTTTAAGTTTGAATTGTAAAGTTACAATAAATTAGTTGCCAAGCGATTAAGATCATCCATTCTGTCAGGTTTTTTTAAACTTTTGTTTTTTTTTTAAAAATTGGATTTTAGAAGAAACTTGAGAAAACATGGACAAGCACAGACATACTTTGGGTCTAGGGAGACAGTTCCTCTTCAAATATATGTTGAATGAGAGTATGTTTGGCATTTGGGGTTGCTCTGCTAAATTTAAGGGAAAAGAAAACAGCATGCAAAGCCACCAGGTACCAAATTAAGACTTTCCATAAAATATATGACATTTAGAGCTTGTATCAAGTAATAAAAATGAATGAATTGATATACATAAGTATACATGAGTAGATAAACAAGTAGACATTTAAGACACTTTTAAATCAAGGAGAATTCAGTGTCACAGGTGCCTAAAGGAAAAAATACACCAAACTGAGTGGTGAGTAAAGGTCAGGGGTGAGCCAGTCCATACAGTTCGTTACACTTCACAGATCTTGTTGTGAGCATTCTGCCAGCTTTTAATTATAAAAAGTAAATATAGAATTTAATCTTGACAAATCAAACTCCACCTTGCAACAACATTAAAACACACAATGGGTTTGTTTGGCTCAACACATGGTTCGTTTTTAGCGTTTATTACATTAAGGCGCCCAAGCAAGTCTGTTGCAGTTTGTTTTCCAACAGTAACAATATTACATATTTGAACAATGAAAGGAGAGCTCCAGCTGCTTGCAAAAAACCTATTTGATCTACTCCTGATGTAATAACATTATTTAGAGTATGCATGACAGATTTGATTTATGTGGAGGATATTTTGGCAGATTTCACTGGATTTTAAAGCAAGTCTCTGAGACTTTTATTCCACCTTGAGCAAGATAAAATGTTTAACTTATGGATGACAAGAGCTTCTTGATGATTCTCGACATTTTAGCTCTTAATTTCTAAGAGATTATGTAGGTTTCAGTGGCACTTTGCAGGGGATTTGACAATTAATAAACACAATAGTTCTCTGAGTAAAGTAGGTTCACCCTCTGGTCTCTTTAGATGTGTGAGATGATTGGTTTAGGTTGGGATGCAGACTAACTCTCCAGCACTCTGTCTGAACTCTGACCACCCTACAGGAATGGGATTTGACCCTGAGAGACCTTCCTTTTTTACCCTCTTTGATCTGTTTTCATTACAAGAGACTTGACCTCTCCCCTGGCACCCTGAACATCCACTTTGATTTAGGCCTCAGCATTACATCAGTGAGAGCTGCAGCTTTCCTCTATAGAGATTTAAAAAAAATGTCACTTGCAGAGAAGTAATACAGCAGGACACAGATTAATTTTGTTTCAAAGATGGTAAATTTACTGAAAATCACTAAATAACCGTAGACTTAATTCAGTCTTCCTCTAACAAGTAAAGAAACTTGCTTATGAAGCAGAGATAATTATGAATCTTCTGATTATTAGCCTACATTATTTACATTCAAATGGAAAGAGTTATCATGCAGAGGTGTTACTAGGATGTCATTTTTGCGTCAGCGTTGGGTGGGCAACAAAAAAACAACAGCTAAATGGGTGCAAAAGGGACACAACACAATTTCTGCAAGAAATAGAGACAGACTTGAGATAGGCGGAGCTGTGATGCTCACCAGAGTCTGTCTTATGGTATTCTTCATTTGTCTTGTAAATTGGGATTTTTTGAGGTTATCATATGATTACCTTATGGTTGTATTATTGTTTATTTATTTCGTACGTTACTTTGGATAAAAGTGTCTGCCAAATAACATAAACATAAACAGAGCCAGTCTCTGACTCTAATAAGTGTTGGCCTACATAAAGTGAGACAAAATAAAAACCATATTTGTGCAGTTATAAAAACAGAAATTACAACATGTCCTGTTTTTAGGCTATAAAAGCCCAGTACGATTAGGAGAAGCAATAGAAATTATTTATGTATATTGTAGAGTTATGCTTTTCCTTCTTTTTCGTTTTCTTTCTTTTTTTTTTTGACAAAAGTAGAACTTGCAGGCTACAATGCAGTTGACAGCTAACTCACGTTAGTTAAGGTAAACATCACTCAAGATGACAAAAGAATAACACATGATGACCCTGAGGGAGAGCAGTAGCAACATAGTTCAATACAGTCATTAGAAAGGCTCTAGGTTATCAGTTTCCAGCGTGTAACCTAATGTTTGTCATCACAGGAGCAGTATGTGGTTAGTCTTGGCAAATTCCAAAACAAATCAATTCATGTTGTTGTTTTTTTTCCCCCCAACTCCCCACCTGCCGACTGTCCTCTCTGCCCCTCGCCTGCCGGGAGGCTTCCCAAGAAGAAAAAAGAACACCTGCTGTGTTATGTGCGAAGGATTCACTGCAACAGGGGAGCGTAACATCGAGCTGACTTTATTGTCGGGTCACCTCATTTGTCCATTAGGCTACTGCTTAACCGTCGGCACAAGATACAGAGCCTCTGCTCAAACTACTTCCTTGTTTAGACTTTTCAACATAAGAGTATGCTGGATTTTTTTCTCTCCAGTTGTCTTAGAACGTGCAGATAATTGATTGAGTGTATTAATTGTTTCCTAAACTATAATCCATGCGGAATTGGAAACTATAAAGCACTTCTCAACCTGTTTTACAGCCACCAGCAGCGTGCCTGGCACCACCGCAGACATGCCTCAAACTGATACACTTTTTCTGTGAATATATCGTAGAGCCATCCATACAGCGCTCAGTGATTTAACAGTGTTTCCTTAACCTGCCTCTCACTGCCAATAATCTTTGTGTCTGCTGAAAGAATGAGCTTTTTGATTTATAGGGGATACAAAGATTTCTCGTGCATGCACTGTGTGAGCTGGTCCAGACAAGTGTTGCTAACACAAAGCAGCATTTGCAAATAAGCAAGTTAAAACTGCTGCGTGCCAAGTTTCAGAATCAGTTCCTTATAAAAGTGACTTTGCAACCCATGTGAAACATCACTGGCATGCCCCAAACATCTGGACGTGTGTGAAACGGCACATAAATGGAAAACCTGGTTGCAGAGGGCTAAAAAACTCCGCTAACAGCCAGCTGGGTTCATCAGGTCTGTGCCTCTGATCCCTTTAGCAGGACCTGCTGGAATTCGCCTTTTCCTGCTGTTTCTTGCACCATGAGTTATGTAAGAGATATGGTTGACAGAAAAGTTGGACATGCAGTTGTCTGGACTCTTCTCTTTCACCCAGGCAGCTACAACAAAAGACAGGCTTTGAAGCCTTTATGAGCTCACATTGTCTGGTTGCTATTTAATCACCTGGAAATCAGTCTGTGTCAAAGATTCCATGCCGTTTTATGTTTTAACTCAACGCGCAACCCGATGTGATGAATGACTGATCAGGTTGAATAAACTGCGTTCAGTTTGGCCTCAAATTTTCTAGAGTTTCCACCCTTCTCTAAGTCTGTAAAAGCTTCACAAGGGAAGATGAGATGTTGTGTGGAGACGCGGGCTGATTTCAGTGGGCTGCAGTGGAATTAGGTGGGGGTGGATTATGGTTTTCCAAGGCCAGGAACTGGAACCAGTTCTTGCTTGTGTAAAAACAGAGAGTGATTCAGGCAACTTGTTGAAGACTTGTAATGTGATGGAATCCTGTCAAAGTCTAAGCGTGCCATGGAGTGTGGGAGGCAAAAGGAGAAGAAGAAGAAGAGTGCATTGTCCTTAGAGAGTCAGAGAGAAGGGTTTTGAAGGGAAAGAAAAGAGAAGGGACTGGAAAGAAAATTCCTGCCCGTCACGTTTCATTTCCAAGTGATGAGAGCTGTGTGTCAAACAAAAATTACTGGGTACAGTTGCTTCTTGCTTCTTCACAAAAAATACGACCCTCAAAAAATCCTATGGTATTTTTCTGGAGCTAAAAGCATACATATGCTTAGACGGGGATGGAGAAGTGGATTATGGCCTGAATAGTTGTGTTTGGTGAGCTGATGCTAAATTTTTAGCCACGGTCTAAATCCTCTTCTCATTTATATTTCTTTTTTTTTTTTTTTGATGTGTACAAAGCACTTTTTCCTTTTCCCAGAGGTCTGTTGCATATTTAGTTTCTTTGACGGTCATCTTTTCCATTGCAATTAGTTATTTTTAAAGTGGGCAGAGTTTGCCAGAGCTCAGGCTGCAGCATGAGCACGGATATTTTTTTGCACTGTCACTAAGTTTTCTTTGTCTCCTCTTTTCGTTTAGTTTGCTACTTTGTCACTTCATGTGCTTCAGCAGGGAGTTTTATATGTTATTCCAACAGCATTACTGCTTTGCCTCCATTCATGTAACTGCATTGGAAATGATCAGTATGCACAAAACCAAGGAGACAACCATGGTAATTAACTGACTTGCTGTCCTGTTGTGTGGATACTTGAAGGTAAGTTGCAGTTTGACCATAAGCTGAAATTAAATTTGCTTCTTTCCATGGAAAGCTATCAACTTATTAAATACCACTTGGGAAAGGAAGCAAGAAAGTTGAAACCAGCGGTCTCATTGCTTCAGTAATGTGCTGTCGCTCCTTTTCTACAGCGTGTGGTCGGATACCACATCCAGTCATAGAAATTACTCTGTCTCCTTTTGAGTGCACTGTACGTCTGTGTGCATGTGTTGGTGAGCTGGGCTGTCCCACTGGATGTTGAGCCGGTTCACAGAGGACATTCTGCTCACCTGATATGATGACACGTAGAGGTGTGTGTTAAGCCCAGTTTGGACCAAAGATTCACAACGAGAAGACTTGAAACTTGCAACTGCTGCCAACCAGCCGGACTGCGACAGTCTGAAACGTGTCAGTTCACACCAGTGCAACCAGAGGAGACTGTGTCCTTCAATTGCAAAGACTCTCTGTACTTTCGTTTTTACCGCCGGCTTTTTAGGCTTTTTGTAGCGTGATCAGTGCCTAATATATAATACAGAAGGTCGCCGAACACAGACGGGGTCCCAAACAACTAAACAAACAAACAAACAAAACTTAAACTGTCACCACAAACTGAGCATTATTGTCTTACATTTATTAATCAGCGCCTTCTCATTGTCAATTCTAAACCAGCAGGGAGAGGATTTGTGTATGACGGTAGCTCAACACAACATTATAGCATACTTAACCTTAGCTCTGTTTTAGCAACACTACAGTAACATAAACAAAAAAAACAGTCACATATTGTTCACACTCGTCTTGCCTCTTTTTACACCACTCCTCTGCTTGGCCACAGAGTTTGGTATCTGGGAGTTTTTGCTTGTGACGGTGATAAAGGTCGATTTCCAAGAACTTCTGTGATCATCACTGTGTTTGTTAGACTTGCAGCTTGTAGCAGGATGGCCATTTCATCTGGCAGGGCGACGTCTTCGTTCTGTGGCTGCGGCAGAGGCTGCAATGACTCACTATAGCCATCTCACAGCATTACAAATTTGCTCCGCCAACTACAGGCCTGGCATGCATACAGCACTTTCAGTTGTTAAGGTGTGTTCAGACCAAAAGTGACGAACGTGATGAACACTGCAAGAATACATACAAAATCAATGTAAAGACGCGATAACATGTTATGTCACTTCAGGCGACGCAAATCTCGTGACACACACATCATTGGAGCTGAAAAAATTGAACCTTTCGTTGTGCTGCGGCAGCCAGTCAGTGTTTAGTTTCTCCTGACGTCAATGACATATCAACGGCGCGAATGTTGCCGGAATTTACCGAACGGACTTTGAATCGGACCCAGCGGTCAAAACAACGGTTGCTGCGTGTGAATACCGTGGAGCTCCAACAACGACTTCAGACACCACAGGATTATGTTATGAACACAGTCACGGCATCGTCAGGTTTTCCAACATTTTTGGGACCTCCACAACTTATGCTGTGCAAAAAAGGAGGCGAAGTTACAGACAAATCTTTCCTGCACATGCGGATCGCTGCACAGATCTGCCACGGCAGAAGTGTAGCAAAAATCATTTGTAAAAAGTTAGCCAAAGTTGTAACTGATGACAGACATTTACAGATCTATGTATGCATTTACAGATCTGTTTACACATTTACAGATTTATGTACACTTACAGATC
>JAPZDX010000024.1:24931679-24945428 GCA_029783625.1 Naso annulatus
CTGCACTGTGGCTGCCCACTGCTCCTCAGGGATGGGTTAAATGCAGAGAATACATTTCACTGTATACTGTATATGTGACCAAAACACTACCTTCACCTTTATTATTAATAATACTCAGTAAAAGGATCTGAATTTGGAAACATTGATGGGTTAGCACATCAGAAAAGTTACCAGAATTCACTTGCAGAAGAGATATTTTATCTCAATGGGAACTTTCTGGCTAAAATAAAGGGAAAAAATTACTAACCTTAAATCATTTAAGTACACATGCTGAGGACAATTTTGCTTTACAGAGATGAATGTCAGCTTCAGAGCGGCTGGAGCTGGCTGAGTGCTGTGTGCAACTCAAGGCAGATTACATTAAATTAGATGAAAATCTAATTATCCCTATGAGAAATTAGGTCATAATAGCCCCAAGTAGTAATGGTTAAGTATGTTTAGTCTTCCTATTGAGACCCTAAAACTCAAAATATTTCTCCAGCAAATTTGTGTGAGTCCATGATAAAGCGTGCCAGTAGGGAAATGCTCTTTATCCACCGCAGCCAGGTAGGCCTTGCCTCAGAAAGGAGTCAAGAAAAAGAAAACAAATCTTACTCTTTACAACCAGGAAATACCCTTTACATAAGTGAAGTAAGCAGCTCCATTGATGGATGCCAGCTGGGAAAGCACCTCTCCACCCTGCCAACCTGTGTGTGCAGCAGCCAACAGAGCTGCAGTTACACACCTATGGTCCCTGATCTCTGGCCGTGTTTTTGAAAAATTATTCAAACTCTGGGCAGGGCAGCACATGTGTCTGTAGCCTCATACAGATCAAGACTAGTCTGTGTGCACTTCTATATATACACTTCTCTGTCTAAGCCAAGGGCGTAGCAGCCTCAGATGTCCGACCCAGCTGAGTGCACTCAGTCAGA
Organism: Naso annulatus; assembly: GCA_029783625.1. Taxonomy (NCBI): domain Eukaryota; kingdom Metazoa; phylum Chordata; class Actinopteri; order Acanthuriformes; family Acanthuridae; genus Naso; species Naso annulatus. Next base: position 24,932,591 of record JAPZDX010000024.1, read on the forward strand.
AACTGTCCTTCATCTTCCAAACCCGTCTTCATATGACTCAGTCCCTGGAGTCCAGTTTCAACCCACACAAATGTCTCAAGAGGATTAAGGATGAGAGGTGATGCTGAGGATAGATGATCCTGTTAACAAAATAAAGCAGGGACACACAGAAATGTACAGAAGCCAAGAATAAGACAAACCAACTGCTTTCATGCAAGCGATAGCATTATCGATGGCCCGAATTCAATACGCACTTTGTCAAAATTCTTACGTCACAGCAGAAATCCCCTTACATTATGACAACAGAAACACTGCAGTCTTCCCAGAAGAGAAATAAAAGATAATAAATTGCTACATTGGTCTTTGTTTCATGGGAACTGGATTAAGAGAGTGAAATCTATTTCATTCTGCCAAATCCTCCACCGAGGCTCTTTATCTTTATAGGCCTGCAGTTTGTACTCTAGCTCTACCTTTTGACCCCTTCCAGCACTGGCATCTTCATGCAAGTTTCCACTGTCTACTTTTCTGTTTGTGTGAGTCTGGTTTAGGGTGATAATACCATCTGCAGATTAGATTCTTGGGTGCACTGCATCAGTTTTAGACATTTATTGCCATCACAACACAACTTTAAAAACCTGTCTCACAGTCTTTGATCCATACTTGCCTCAGTCTGTCTCATAACTGCTGCCAGAGAAACACTTTGTTGTGTGATACAGGCATGTGTGTATCAGTGAGCATGGATGCAGAGCCAATGGGTGATGAATATGTTGCAGTTACGGTAGCATTGTACAAAAAGGTAGAAATGTCTAAGGAAAAATTTAGCATGCACGTATTTTCTTTCCTTAAACGGATATATATATATTTGAAATAGGGCCTCATTTTGGACTTCTCCAGTCCTATTCCCATCGTTAGAGATCATTTTTATCTCATTTGATGCAGTGCAGAATTTGGACAGCTCATTGCATAGCCACGAATGCTAATGGTTGCATAAGTCAGTAAACCTAGCAGCATTGCCTACCATACTCCGATTAAACATTCTGCAGTGCAGCTGAAGCAAGTCAAATATGACGACAGTCTAATGAGGCAAATTCAGGTGTTTGAAGACTAATTTTAGAAGTAAAACTATGACTGAATTTCATTAATTTGTGCCTCTGGTTAGCATTAACAGCAACAGGAAGCTGCCGATCCATTTACTTCCTGTTGCTACTAAGCCACAGATTTAAGAAATTCAGCTACAATTATTAATTAATTTTCAGACGCATAAATTTGCCCTAATAGACTGTTGTCATGTTCGACTTGCTTTGGGTGCCCTGTGGAGTGTTTAATCAGAGTTTGCTCGGCTATGCTGCGCTAGCATTAGCATTCACAACTAAACGGCAAGCCGGCCAAACTCTGTACTGCGTCAAATGAGCTGAAAATGGTCTCTATCGCTAGGAATAGGACTAGAGGAGTTCATAAAGAGGCTCTATGTCAAAAATTCAGGAATTCCCTGTAAGGAAAGAAAATAAGTCTATATATAAATGTAAGTTAGATAAAAACATACATTTTTGTGTCAAATGTGGAAGTTTTGTTCTGTCAAAATTTTAAAATTATAGTTGTTAACACCCCCCAAGATAAATAATTATCACACTCTGAATTGTTTGTTTAATCCCTACACAAATAGAAGTAAAAACAATGACAGTTTGTGGTTTTAGAGAATGTTAAATGCTCTTGGGCTCACCAGCTGACTCGCGCAATTTGCACAATAACCTGTGCAGGGACAAACGTGCCTGTAAGCACGTACGCACAAATGTAGCATTGCTGCTTGTACAACTTATGAAATGTCTGTTTAAGTGGTTTTCCTGTAGTTAGCTTGGCTGTGGCCAACTTTTCTAGTTTTATATTATTCCAAAGAGATGACAGACTAAATGAGTTGTAATGGGATAAATGGCCTGTGTGTGTGTGTGTGTGTGTGTGTGTGTGAGTGTGTGTGTTTCTTCTGCACTGGCTTCATACGTGAGGCGGGCTAGCTTGCTGCAGCTCGTCTCAATCTGCAGCCCTGACCGTGAGGGCATGAGGGGAGCAGATGGAGGTGGGAGACTATGAGGTAGTGGTAGCTCTAGCTAATTGTTAAAATGACTGTTATTAAGGGATTATTTCTGTCCTTGAGTTGATAAGGGGGTAGAGAGAGGAAAGCAGACATCCTAACAGTGAAGCAAGCAGACCCCAGACCATTCATTACACAAATAATTCAACATTTTTCAAATTACACTTATTAGTTTTCTTGCCAAGAGTTTGATGGGAAGATTGATACCACCCTCATGTCTGTATGCTAAATATGAGATTACAAATACCAGTTGGTTAGCGAGCATAACAAAAGACTGGAAGCAGGGGGAAACAGGTATCCTGGCTCTCTGAAAAGGTGAAGAAAAATAACAAGCACCTCAAAAGCTCACAAATTATTAGCACCTTTTTTCTTATTGGTTTAATCTATACAGACATTAGTAAATAAGTCTAAATGGTGTGCATGTTTTTCTGTTTCCAGTCTTTGTGCTAAGCTAACCAGCTGCTATCCAGTCTGCTGTTAAACTTTCAGCGTTAAACTATGAGAGTGGCATCAATCTCCTCTTACTGAGGAAAGTGATTTAGCAACGCTCCCAAATGAGCTACTCTTTTAATCTTCAATCAGATAACAAGGAGGCTCAGGGCCTGTAAAATGTCTGTTCGGCTACTGCATAGTTATTTTTTCTGTCAAGGAATGTGATAGCTGGTTTATACTGCGTGAAAAAACAGCAATAAACTCTCACTACCTGGACGACTCTTATCACTTTTGCTCATACAACACACTCGAGACATTCAGTCATAGCTGCAGAGCTTTTTCTGCACCATCCTGTTATCTTGCCGGACTGTATCTGTGAGTGTATCCTGGACCTGATGTCACCTGGAATAAGTTCAACATACACACTAAAATGAGAGTCAGTGATATCATCCTGGACAATGTGCTGTTTGTGCTTCTGTAGTAGGTGGGCTTATACTCTGTTTCTCGGTGTCCTTTACCTCAAGCAGGTTCAAGTTATTTTACATATCTGGCCTTGCTCCACCATTAGGTTTTATTTCTCACAAATGCCCCGTCCAGCACAACAAGGCAATCAAATATAACTTTATATTGTTAGTGCAACAGTTATTAGTTTGGAAAGAGTTTCAACAGAGAAAATGGAGCTTCTGTTTCTATAGCAAGCATGGACTGTAAAGCTATACATGAGGACTAATCCCTTCTGGGAGAAAAGGGGCTGTACAACACAAAGGCCAGCTTAGCCAATCAACAGTAGATAATCTGAGACAGAAAGACAACTCATGTCAACAGTTCAACACAGTGTCAACGAGGTCAGCCACTTGAAATTCAATCAGGACTGTCCCAGTCACTTATAATGAATCTCACCTATTTTACCTTTAAATGCGGTTTTGTCCCAGTTTGTAAGACGAGTAATGGAACAAAAGCTAACTATCACACACTCTGTAACTCAACAGAAGGCACATTAGCTCAAGTGAAACTCCACTGCAGAGGTTGCCGGCTCAATAATAGCTATTTTTACTCTTTCTCCTTGCATGCTATTGCATCATCTTGTAAAATGACCACCAAAAGCTCTCTGATATCAATCCACTTCTCCATGGGATCGTATGAAAATGTTTTGCTTGTTGTGGTTACAGCTGAACTTGGCGCCCTCTAGCCTATTACTGTCCGTTAAAAGCTTGCCAGGAAATGAGTTGTCAACTTCAAATAAATATTGCCTTATATAAACCTGCTGAGCTGTTCTTGGACATGGCAACTTTTGACCCTGCCATGGAAAGGTGGCCGCTGCCTTCTTAAAGCCAAACTCATCTTAGTGGCACCCTCTAATTATCCACCTCCAAAAGCAAAGGTTGCCTGTCCCAGTGAGGCATGACAGCACTCCAGATACAGTTCCCTACCCTTTTGGGACTGAAATTCTCTGGAAGTCAAAGTTCAAAGAGTGAAGCACATTGAAATTGGCCGATCTTACAAATTCTGTTTAGGACACCGAAATGTTAAGTCAGGCAGGTGCAGCATGTAAAACATCTAATGAAATATGTGCCAATAACACAAAGCAAAGTCTGTAAGCAATCTTTTACTGTCAGGTAGCATTTTCTTCCACCTAATTCATGGCAGTCTATCTCTCTCTGTATCTGTCTCATAAAAAATGGCTTCCTGTCGACCTCTGCTCGTACTTCCCTTACATCCCTGCTTCATCCCAACTATTGGATGGATTGCGATGAGATAAAGTAGAGACGTTAATTTTCCCCAGAGGATGAATCCCACTTACTTTAGTGATCCTCTGACTAATCCTGTACCTCCACAATGAGGCTGATATTGTGCTGACCTCTTTCAACAACTATTTGATGGACTGCAGATATCAAAAACTTTACGTGTTTAATAACTTGGTTTGGGACCAATTACTTGCTAAACAACATGCATTCCCATCAGCCTAAGCAGTACTTTGTGTTAGTTGCTGCTAAACTGAAATGATAAATAGGAATGAATATGATGAATAATAAAACAATGGCCTCTAAACTTGAGAATGTTGGGGTTGTTATGTTAACATGCTAGCATGCTGACTTTAAAGCACAGTCATGCCTAATACAGCCTCAAAGTGTTGAGAATGTGGCTGTAGACTCTTAATCTTGTTATTTCTATTATCACTTGCTCATATAGTTACTCTCTAGGCTTAACAACATCTGTAAACTCCTTAAAAAAGGTAACATCTTTCAATACAATGTCTTAAAAACAACCAGATGATAGCCACTCTACTCACTTGAAGGAAAAGTTGGGTTTATCGCACATTAAGCCCTATCATAGGGTTATAATGATTATATACAGTACAATGATAAATAGCGACATTATGACGAACGGTACAGTCTTGAGAGCTAGAGCGCGTTGCTGACGTCACCACTAGAGAGGGGTCCTCACAGAATCCGTCAAAAAACATATTAAAGGCTCGTTTTTCACTGAATGTTTGGCGGTGTCCATGGCATGAAAGTAAACAACAAACAGCTCTTTCTTCTGCTTCATGAAGCAAACAAACAGCATTTTTTTTCTAGGTAAAATGTCATTGTTTACATTCATGTTATAGTGTCGGAGCATCAGTGGAACATTACTGACCATTTACTGAGTGTCTCGTTTTTTAAAACGAGCGCGTCCATTGTGTTTTTTGACGGATTCTGTGAGTGCCCCTTCCCCGCTTCAGCGGTGACGTCAGCAAAGAGCTCCAGCTCTTTAGACTGCACTGTTCGTCATAATGTCGCTATTTACCATCGTATATGATTGCAATAACCCAATGACAGGGCTTTAAACAAAGTAATACAGCAACGAAATTGCAACATTGATATATAGGAAATGCAGTAATTCAATGAAATAATCATCTCTCTCCCAAAACATTATGAAAGCAATGAGTATTACAGTAAAAATGACAACACTTTTAAGGATTTGCTGCACACACATCTGCAGACTGCGTGTGAAGTGACAGAGTTGTTTCTCAGCGCTAAAAGATCCCACACATGGCTCACATTATAGCAGAGGTCTAAGGTCTGCAGAGGCACAGGTGTGTGTATGTGTGAGGATGTGTTCACACACTGTGTATATCTCTCCTCTCTCTTTAATTTTCACATCCAGAAAATGTCAGGACTGGACAGAAATCACACACCTACCCCTCAGTCTTAGCATTCCTTGAGTTCCTCTGGTACTCCTGGTACAGAGGACTTTGTCCTTTCTATGAACCTGTAGGAAACACAAACACATTAACCAACATATTTTTGTTTGTGTTTAGGCATTGACACATGCATCTGAAGAGCATGAACATTTTTATCAAAAAGCCTGTGTGAGCGTAAGATAAACATGTATTATGGGAGGTGTATGATCATTTGTATTTGGAGCTTCACCCAAACTAATCAAGTTATTAATAAATTATTAATTAATCGGAAGGGTACCAGATGAACATTTTAACTATTTTCTTTATAATAACCAAAATACATTTTTAGGAAAAATTTTATTATAGAAATTTCTCAAAATTTATAAGCTGGCATGGATATGAACATCTTTCAAGTCTGTCTTTATAATTCATTAGATCTTAAATACCTGACTTGAACTTTTCTTATGGCCTGACAGAAAAATTATATAAGGCTTTACAGCTCAGCTGACATACAGGTCAGAGTAAAGTCATTAAGGTTAAATGGTCTAAAGACATGTAAGTGCACAAACTACTGCAGTGTTTGTAATTTACTTGTATCACATTGCATACTTTTGAAGATTTTAAAAGGCAGCTTCATAAATTGTATGCATCACAGTCTGTTTAAAGGTGCTAAAATCTTATTAATCTTATTTGTCATTGATGACTTAATGTTGGACAACAATGTCGTAGAAATGCAATGCTGAATCAGTGGAGCTGGCTCTGCCCCTGTCTTCAGTCTTCGCTCTTAGTTTCATATTCTGTCCTCTGCCTCCATGTGTTTTTGTAGGCCCTGCTGAAGGACCCTCTCTACATTGGGCTGAGACATAAGAGAATACGAGGCCAGGCCTATGATGACCTGCTGGATGAATTTATGAAGGCTGTGTCAGACAGGTATGAACATTTTGGCCTTCAATTCATCATTTGCCTTTCCCTTCAAGCTGTCTGTTATCGTCATTGTAATACAGACAGCACATGGTGCTGTAAAGGAAATATGTTAAGCAGTTTAGCATAGTCCGCGCATGCAGTGTGATGTTGCCTAATGTTGTGGGATTCGGGGGTCTGGAACTTCTGTCACACATGATTCTGCTTTACCGTCCTTGAACTACCTCAGATTTGGTTCCTTAGCAATGTTAATCAAAACTCTCTTTCCTGGCTGAATGGCAATGTGAGGTTATTGAAAAGTGATCAGACAGCTTTGGTACCATCTGTGCTAGTAATTTCAGTGGCAGTGTAGAAGAGGGTTGGATCGTTATTAACTGAACTGAACGCTGAAGTGCTTTTTACTCTTGGCAGGATAAAATGATCTATTTTAAAACTCTCCACAATGATCCAGCTTTCGTATTATTCCAGAGAATGGTGATGATCAAGTGGTGTAACTTGAAATGCTGATTGTTTGCACCTGCTACATGCACATTACTGTGCAACGCTGTTTGTGTCCAACAGGAACAGACTTGGAGATTTTTGATTGCACCTTTTAGGACTGAGCTTGTAAACAGAGACACATACAGGATATGGCACCTCTGGTTTGTGGAAGTTTGTCTCTGTCACACATTTAGCCATATCTTACCTAAGCAAAGATTTTTTCAGGGTCATTTTGACATGTAAACCCTGTTTTTTTCAGCAGTGAAACACAGTTAGGGGTTAGCTTTTGCTTGTTGGAACAAGGCATTAAAATGTGATATGTGTGTTTTCACACATTTTGTTTTTTTTTACATTGGTCTTATCTTTTCCCTCATTTCTGAGCTGAAATTAGGTGAGTCATGCGGCTTCCCTTTAAGGCTTTTATCTCACGTGCTGTCCTTAAATTTTGTATACCTTTGACTTCCATGCATGCTGACACACCTTTGTATCTCTATGACCCGGTGTGCAATGGAGCCATCACAGCCACGCACACATGGGCCTTGTCCTAACCAGAGAGTACCAGAGTCCAGAGGGAGAGCCCTGGCTCTGGGCCCCGTCCAACTGGCAACATGAAGCCATGACTCTAATAACTGGGTGGCTTCGAAACTAAAGGGAATAGCAGAGCTTTTTTCCCCAAAGAAGCCAGATTGGTGGAAAATGAGTAATTATGGGCTCAGATCGAATGAATGATTACTGCTCTGCAGTCTTTTAAGTGATGCTCATGTTTAGTTTTCTATGAAACTAAACATAAATACTTCAGATTGACTCATCATCAATAAGCTGCAAAGGTCCAGGGGGATTTAAAAAAGAAGAGACGATTCACACACCAAAAAGATCCAATTAAAAAATATTTACATCCTTAAGGTTTTGAGCTCCAGGTTCTTCCTCAGACCGCTTCTCATATAACAGAGATACATATATAATATTTCTATAAATAATCTTTACATATTACATCTATACATTGTCATGTCAATCAGAAAAATTGTTCACATCAGACAAAAAATCAGTCATAAAGTATCAACCATGAAGTCAGTTTTGCAAATATATATTTTCTGGTCAATACACACAATAAAAATGGATACGGAATATACATACAATATAGAATCCCAATTGATAAGTACTCCAAAAGGAACTGACTGATTAGCTGTCATGTGTACAAACTATTAGATGCGCCTCTGTCTATCTAATCTACAATATAATGATAATCAATCTGAAACTGCACATGGACATTGAGAATTGCCATATGCAGAGACTGACGAGGCCCTTTGTCTCATTTACCCACTGCCTGTGCTCTTTTTGTGTAAAAATACTTCATGAAACGTTGATTTGCTTCTTAATCTGCCCATCGAGTCATATGCGAAAACACGGACAGCGTCTCTCTGCCTTTGCAACCTACACTGTGGTCGAAGGTGGGATTGAATCCGAGTGTTCACTGTTACAGGAGCCACTCCCCTCTGTGGGGCTGCATGTCATTATGCTGGACAGCGCTATTTTGATTCTTACGCTCGGGCCACACATCCTGCTCGTACAGTACCTCAGCAGCTCGTGCTTGTGGTGGAGCTACTGCGTCTCACTCGCTGCTTCTGCCGGCCCTGTCTTTCTACACAGAGTTTTCCTCTGATAATTTCCATAAATAATAAAATGTTTCAACTCAGTTTATTAAAAATTCATATTGACTTTCAACAGAAAAGTGTGTGCTTAATTGTATTAATCATTAATTTTTTTAAAAAAAAAGAGGAATATCCAGCTAGAAATATCCCGTGGTATTTTAATTCCATCAATTATTTTTACTATTAATTGTACTATTAATTGTAATTATTTTAGCTCTAATCTGTTAACATGGTTGCCGAAAAAATAAGCAAGAGGTAAGGCAACACAGATGCACTGTTCACGCAGTTGAAGCCCTATGAGTCAATAATGTGCGACAAGCGGTTATACCATGGGTCAGATATTTAGCCTGTTCCCTACAGGATGGTTTTGAACAGGCACTGTAATGTCACGATCAACTCCTCTGCAGCTGCATCGATAGCAGCAGCAGTTGTGCAAAGGTGAAGTTTTGGGGCAAGTTCAATCTGAAAAGGGTGTACATCATTTTGCTACAGTGGACAAATGTTTCTTCAAAATGCAAAACAGGCACAGGCAGTGGGTAAATGAGACAAAGGGCTTCATCAGTCTCTGTCTGTTGCAATTCTCAATGCCAGTAAGTAATTTCAGATGTATTTGGCAAACCATCGAGGAGAAAAAACTCTGCACATAGTTGCAGTGCACGTGTCCCCGGGTATAGACTAGTTATGTGCAATATAGGGGATGTTACAGCAAATATATGGGGTAAAATAAATAAATAAATAAATAAATTTAAAAAACTTTCCCAGAATTGCTACCAGACATACTTCAGAGCGATCACATTAAATAAAGAGGTACACTGTGAGATGTGAATTTACAGAAATGGTTGAATATCAAAGTCTTCATTAAGGCCTTTTGGTGCAAAGTGACTCAGTGTGTATATCCAAAACACTTCTGGTTTCAGTAATTTAGAGTTAATTTCCCCCCTCTCAGCACTTCAATACAAGTATACCTGAGGGTCGATATGTTGTGGGGATGTTAGGGATCTTAAAATCCAACATTTAAAAATACGACTTCGATGAAGGAGAATGATAAGTGATATAACTAACAGTTTGACTTCAGGGCAACCTTCCATTATCCAGCTTTACTGTTCCTTTGAATAATGAACAGATGTTGCATGCTGCTATTGTCTTCAGGCAGAAATGAATCATCCCTTAATCTAATTGCTCATGCACACACCCATAGCACTTTACGAAGGATAAACCAAGCTCAGCAAGGTCTTTAAACCTTGAACTCAGCATGTTCATTCAGCAATGCTCACATTTTTGTCACCTTTCATCACACTTAACCTTTAATCTGTATCGTTGGTGTTTGCAGATATCGAAGGAGATAAAAGTGGAGAGGTGCGCTCGCAAGAAAGCTAAAAATGCTTTTCGTCACACATCAATAGTACATTAGTTTTTTGGTGTTGTTCTTAATGCACCTGTATCTATACTCATTGTGATGCTGCACTTTTAAGGACATTATTATTTTCTAAATATAAGGGTTTAAAAAATTTTGCCAACAATTAACTGGTTGATATTTCATGCGATTATAACAGCCTGCCCCCGAGCCATTAGCTTAATGCAATTAGCATTTTCAGAGTTTCCATTAATGTACACATAGGATGCTATTTTGAGTGCATACTTAGGCAATGATTCTTATGTAACTTTTGGCATGAACCTGAATTACCATACCTCCCAAAACATTGAACTCTTCCCTTAAAACTGACGTACTTGAAGTACCTGCAGACCTTAGGTGAATAAATTTCATTCCATGTGCATTTTTGCATTGCTGGCTCTTGATTTTGCATCATGTTGTCAGAACCATTATTGTCCGAAAGGATTGTACAGCATTTGACAGAAATGGTTCTAGGATTAACTCCATGCAACTCTGAGTATTATGAAAATACTACAAGAATGCCATCAACTTTCTAAAGTCTTTGCTCAGAGAGACTGAGAGAGAATGACCAATGAGAGAAGAGATGGATGGATAAAAGCAGCAACAGAGGAGAAAGAGTGCAGAATGCGTCTTTGTCTTTAATGACGGCTCTGGGGTTTGAGAAATAATGTGTGCTGAGAGATGCTGGCTCCCTGGAGAGCAGGAGCGGGCTGGGGATTTATTAAGGCTTCAGCCACGAAGCCCCGTAGGGACGCCGCTAACAGACAGCCTGTGTGTGTACACAAACACACATATATGCACACAGGTTCGACAGCTGTGTTTGGACAGAGCACCCTTGTCTGTGACCTTTGCAGAGCTCATACCTTCTCCTTTGCTTTTAGTCTCCCCCTGAGTGTTGGAAGTGTATATGACGTCCTACTTCCTATTAGCAGGAGATTCGGATTTCATTTGGTCTCTGATGAAGCCGGGTTGTGTTTCCTGAAAGAGCTGGGTTACTCGGTAACTCCATCATCCCACAGACATAACACCAACCATCCGAGTGATTCACCACATGGAAAAGCGTCTGCCGGCTCATGTCTCACGCTCTTTTTCATGCCATCAAACATTAATAATAAAATCACAAGCCTTTTTTTTTTTTTTTTGGAGTATATTTGACTGGTTTGGCAGAAAGCGACAAGAAACCCTGTTGGTATCAATCCAGAAAGCACTGTGGGAAGTTATGAATCACAGCAAAATGAAAGTTTTAAGCACTAAGAAGTTCTGTGTTGATTGGTGGTGTTTCCTAGATAGCTTAAAGGGATAGTTCACCCACAAATGAAAATTTAGTCATTATCTACTCACCCTCATGCCGATAGAAGCTTGGGTGAAGTTTATTAGTCCATAAAACACTGCTGGAGTTTTGCAGGGCAAATGTGTTGCAGTAAACCCCCAAACAATTAAGGTGAATGGTGACCAGGAGTCAAACGTAAAAAAATACATAATAAAACCGTAAAATGCCTCCATAGGGAAGGCTCAGCATGCCAAATTTTTAGACTTAGTGTTCACTGTAGCCTGTAGGATCGGTCATGTACGCACGTACACACATTATCTGGAGCTTTTGTGGCAGCGCTACAAGGGTTGACTAAAGCTGCTCTGAGACCACATCACTTACTGTCCAAACAAAATTTTTTGAGTAAAGGCACTAGCTTTTTTTTTGCCAGCTTTCACTCATTATTCATTTGCACAATACTACCACAATACTACAATACATTTTTAGTCTTTCTTCATGTTTGTCCTGAGTCCGTGTATCATTCGTTCATTTGATATTAATCTGTTAATAAAATCATAAGTCAAAAAAAACAAAAAGTGTTGTTTTTTTATACATTCATAAACAAATAATGAAATAACAAGGTTTTTTCTTTCATTTCTAGATTTTGCATTCTCAATTGAATATTAAATGAACAAATGATACACAGACTGTCCTGACTACATTAGTTAAACCTTTACTAGTTTTATTTGACCTGTTTGACAAGAATGGATTATTGATTTTGGATGATGTATCCCTCATGATTAATTGACTAATAAGAATAACCTTTAGGGAGTAGTAGATGAATACGGAAATGTGATTATTGTGAATTTTTGAAGTTCACGGTGCGTCTTGTGCCACATGGTTTAAAGTAACTTAGTAGAGCTGTAACCATAAACCAGGGATAAGCCAATCCGATATTCATTGTTAGTATTGGTCCGATAATAGCCAAAATCACTGGATCGAATATTGGAGAAGGAAAAATGTATCATCAGATCTGACTCATTGGCCTAAACTCTCCCATAAATGCTTAATTAAACTATGTGCGATATTCTGTAAAGAAAGGTGTCAGCGCAATACAGACTAGCAGCATGTGTCCTGTGATTAATTTAAATGGCTAGGTTGAGAAAAGTGCTTCCATACAGGTGTATTATCTAAAGCTTTGTTGTTTGAGAGAGGGGAAAAGGCTGTGTCAGATTGATGTCGGTATCGGGCAGATACTCAATGTTGTCTTATCTCTGTTGGTATTGGATGAAAAGATTGGTGTCGAGCCATCCTTAGACTGAACCAAAGCAGTGAAGTTGTGGACCTGAAACCAAAATAACGCGCTTAAAGATCGCTCTGTAAAGCTGAGGAAAACTGCAGAGTTGGTTGATAACGATCTGTGTTTGTCACCATGAAACACCTTTTTTTAATCTGTTGTTAATTCTTTTGTCCACACTCCAAAGCT
>JAPZDX010000024.1:24994483-25006563 GCA_029783625.1 Naso annulatus
GAAGTCAATGGAAAGAGACAACTTTTTTTTTTTCCTGTTTAAATTGTACCGCCAATCTCAAACATGATGTTTGTCAGCTTAAAAGTTAATTTTGCAAGTCAGGAAAGCTGCAGTTTATCACACCACTGCTGAAGAATAGGACTTTGAAATAAAGAATGTAAGTGAGGTCTGTAGGCAAGGTGGGGCAATCTTGGAACTGGAAAAGCCTGGGTTTCCAGTTATAGTCTTTTGTAGTCTGCATAATTACGGACCGTTATCTGTTAACAAGGTGTAAACTGGCTACTTGCGAAAAGATCCGCCGGTAGATGTAATCTCTCAATTCCAAATCCATTCTCTTATTGGACTGTAAACAGTCGGACTGTAAACGGTGAGCGGGACGCGTAGAAGGAAGTCGGAAACGGAATTTCACAACGGAAGCCCAAGAATAATGGGGATTGCCACCAGAGGCTGTATCGCTGTCTACCGGAAGTTAGATGGCGAATGCAGCTGATGGGTTCCAAGACTGAACCGGTACCAACCCTCCATCAAACTCAAGTTGCGACAACAAATTAGCTGACACCCCAAGTTGTCAAAGTAATAAGGTGTGATTGGGATCAGTAGGCCTAATGTTGAGTACCAAATTTCAAATTTCCCTAAGCGCCATATCATTTTTGCTATTAAAAATTGGTCAACAAACACATCACCATCCATGTAAACAAACTTTAGACTAAATCTACATTAGGGAGGAAGCATCACTAACAAATATGTTTATTGACCGCAGTGCATTGAGGATTGAATGGCCAGACTACAATGGTGGTAGTTAAAGGGGCAGAACACACAAACGCCACTGGGATTATACAGCCCCCGCTGATCAATGACCTCATCCAGAGTCAGTTTCTTTTTCAAAGGCGGCAAGACCAAAGAGCAGTGAGGCCTTTTCAGCCCTGCAGATAACAAACCAACACCAGACACCCAATAAAGAGACTTCCACTTCATTTAAAAGCAATTAATATTCTTGGCCAGGCGGCGTGATCCCTTTGGTGTGGCAGGTCTGTACACGCCCCCTGCACTGTAATGGAGTTGACTGGTTAACTCTGAGTCTGTGGCCACAGTGTTGGCTGCCTGGGTGAGAGCACTGATGCACAGTGGGACACAATGTTTAGATCAGAGTGAATGGACCTGTCTCACACCCCACTGCACCCTAATAGAACCTCCCCTTCTCCATCTCTTTCTCTAAATGTGTCTTGCTTTTTCCGTCTCTCCCTCTCTCTGTCTTTCACATCCTCTCTCTCCTTCACGTTCTCTGAGGGTCTATCTCGGCTTTTGTTTCCTTTTTTCCTTCTTTCTTTTTTAAGATTTCTTCTTCAGTTAGTATGAATTGGCTTTCAATAGGAGCAAGGGTTTAAATAGTTAGCCTTTGTAATGTTTGGTAATGATTGTCCTCTGGAGACATGAAAGACAGGCTGAAGGGAAAAATTGTTTGTACCTTTAGGCACATAAAGTTACTTTAAACAAATTCTTGGGTGATAGATATTTTTGTGAAGCAGGTGTATAGTGTGCCTTTGTGTTTACATATATGTTTCATTTAAATATATGGAAGGAATACTAGAATACAGTTCATTACAGCTTTGTTAAAACTTTGATTGTCTGCATCTAAAATATGAAATATGTCAAATGTCTTCATTTTGTATGTGTAATTTTTTTGTGTAAAAATAATCTTGTGTAAAAAAAAAAAACAAAAAACAAAAAAAAACCTGCACCTTTCCAAATTGAACAGTTGAGAAAAACACAATTTAGAATGACACGGCTATGACACAGAAAGAGATCCGCAAAACAAAAATATTGTACTTAAAAGGAATAAAAAATATGTGCAACACAGTTCACTGTAATTGAAAAGAGAGAGGCCTTGACGGTTTTATCATCCTCTCTCAAAGCAGCCCATCCTTTAACTCTAATGTTTAACCATTCTATCATCGCCTTGCATTTGTAATACACTGGGCTATTAAATACAGATAAATACATTCACACCCATTTACACCTAAAAGTAATTTAGACTTTTTGGATCTTTTAACCTGCAATGCTTTCTAGTTCAGAAAATAGATAAATACTTAACAATATATTGTCAGCCTCACTGTGATGCTAAAGGAGGAGTAAGCAGAAGACTAAAGTCATAGGGATTCACTGTCTGAGCACCATGTATGCAGATACAGATTTGTACAAACACAGTATGACATTATGTGTATTTTCACTTTACCTTCTTTGTCAACATATATCTCTTCATCTCTTAAGGGTGCCTCCTGCTGACCTTTTGAATCATATAATTTTTTGAGAGACTGCTCCCTACCTATTGGAAGAGAGGAGCTAAAGTGAGCATAGTTTCAGACTGGTGGACTCTGATTACCAAATGTGTACACCTGTTGATTGACTCAACCTTTGTGTATTATGGTACATTCCGAATCGCATACTTTTGCTTTTTATTTGTAGAACGTACTGCACCTGCCCTCACAAAGTACATATTGTTGCATACAATTGGGACCTACCACTCCGCCATGATAGTGCGCCTTGAACTTTGACTCTGACGCTCTTAGATCTGTCACAGCCTTGGTGCGAAAAGTTGGAGTACAAATTGAGCTAGACTGCTTTCTAACCTATTATAAGGTAAAATTCATTCAAATGTAACTTACCATTTGCATTTATTTATTCACTTTGCTTTGAGCAGCATTAGTATATTAATATATGAATCATTAATAGGAGCTGTAAAACTTGTATAGTACTTGCACTTACATGCGCTGTCATCTGTCATTGTGGCTCTTGTCATTCTATCAATCATCTGTCATCTTTCTCAGCTTTGTTTATATCTGAGCTACACAACGTGACATGTGTGACATTTTTTCCTCTGCGCAGGGGATTGTGGGTCAGAATGGCCAGAAAAGCATGCTGGCTTGAATACTGTAAAATCTGACCGGCTGTAGTAGAACACCCTGGTGCTTCTGGCATACTGGATTTCACACACTATATGCTGGGACATGCTAAATCCTTTTCTGGCGTACTAAATACTGAGGTAGTATGCCTATTGGAACACAGGGCTTGTCTGTTTCGTCACAAGTTGTCTGTAACTTCTTGTAGAAGGCTGGATGCCGAAACATGTCAAAGTGATAGATTTTATTCATGTTGTAGAACCTGCTAATTTAATAAAGGCATTTAACCTTTTTTCCAAAGACAAGTGCCTTGGTTTCTTCCTGTTTTTTCAAGATTTGTTTCATGTCCTTCACCAAAGAGCACCATCTTTTTTGTACTATTACTAGTTTCTGTATTACTGCTCCTGCTTTGTGGCTTTTCGTGGGGCGCTCTGGGGTTGACTTCTTTTTTTGGAGCCAGCCTCAAGTGGCCTTTCAAGGAACTGCAGATTTCTTTCCCTTTCACATTGGCTTTGTTTTTTAGTCACTTGGTTGCGCCATTGAAACTGAATAAATTTAAAGCAAAATATGATACAGTCTGCTTTAAATAACAGTGAAATCTCTAACTATTTTCCATTATCCAATGCAAACTTTGTACTTATGGTGACAACACAGATATGAATGTCCTTTTTGGACTGTTGAGAAATGTTTCCCTTTACAGACCTTGTTTAGTAAGTTGAATGGTAATGACTAGTGCATTAGCGGTCGCCTGGTTGTTTAGTAGGCTGAGGGTAATGAGAAAATCAATGGGCCACATTCAACAATCTTTATTCACAGCTTCATAATACTGAGAGATTAAGAGCTATTCCAGCAGTCAGTGCGGTAGCGTCTTTCTAACAGTCCCGTACCAAACACTTGACTCAAGTTCAAATGCCTTGGCAGAGTCACACTTCAGCAAGATGAACAAGGTGATAAGTTGACCAGTTTATTGACTAGCATAGCAGCCAGTCGATAGTAGCTTGTAGCAGCCTGTGGGCTTCAATTAAATCCAACTTTTAACCCGCCAGTTAGTCAATGAGAGCAAACCTGCTACTTTTTCTGCCTCACACTTTTTCTTGCTCTTCTCCACATCTCTACATCCATGCGCTACCATGTCTTCATACTGAAAATTTTCTATTCGATGTTGCAGCTCAGCCTGACAAATTAGCAAATTGTCAAGCCATTTGTGTCGAAGCGACTGAGAAGTTCTGCAGATTTTGAAATTATTTTTTAATACGAGGCTGCACCCTGATGTGTAACTATCTCACCTTTCATAAGAGATAAATAAGATGATCAATATCGGTCCAGTACTTACTGCCAACAGTTGATTATCTTAGAAGTAAAAGAAAGGAAGTAGCCAGACACAGATGTGGGGTCACGAGATGCCTTCCAACAAACAAATTAATTTTTTAACTAATTTAAAATTGCATTTTTACCCCTCTATAGTATAGATTCTGCTTATATTCTTTCTTAACTTACTTTAAAATAGTATTTGTTGTTCTTTTGTGTTGTATTGGCCGTGCACAACGTTATTTGCCACAGCCAGGGTTGATGCGGGTCCCCAGTCTCTGGCAACATTATTTTGGGGGTTGCAGGCTAAAAAATTTGGGAACCCCTGGTTTAAAAACTTAAGGGAAACTGCTTGAAGGTAAAAAGAACATCAGCCTACCAGCACCTCTAAAGCTCATTTTAGTGAAGATCTTTTGCATCAAACCAAGAAAAGGTGCAGCACTCAAAGCAAGTAAAACTGAAATTGTTGTTGAATATTTCAATTTCCGTAACAAAAAAACAAAAAGTTAATATAGCATGTTATTTAGTGTGCCTTAGTGTTAGCTTTTGACAGAACCACGTTTGCTGTTTCCATGTTTCCAGGCTTTATGCTAAGCTAAACTAACGGATTGTTGTTTAAGAAGAGAATTAAATTATTCTATTCAGGTAGAGTAAATGCATGGATGCTCAGTATAACCAGAGACAATTTGTTCTCGCTGTCCCTGAAAATATATTTGTCCCTGAAAATATATTTGAAGTGCTGTTTGTTGTTTCAACCGTTTCAATCCCTCATTTCCTGAGGATGTGTGCTTGTTGTATGGTCACATTATATTTGTTCATGTACTGTTTCTTTATTTTTTCCTTTACATCATGTCATCAACAAAAGAATGAGACTGAAAACATTGGTGAAGAGAGAGTCACTGACCTAACGTAAGACAAAGGTCTGAATTTGAGTCATATTCAGGCCATTGTGTGTTTTGCCCATTATTTAAATTTAACACACACTCCTTCTAAAGCAGCAGGAAGAATTATCAGTCGTTTGTTTTTGTGTGCTTCATGTTTTTCATGTATGTATATTTCTGGTTCATCTGCCAGCAGGCGATGCACCACTTCACGTCCACTTTGTCAGACGTCCATCATCGCCAGGAGGGCCACATGTCATTCTTGGGTGGATGCTTCAAACACTGGAGTTATGAATGTACCAATCCTCAGAAAGTCATTGTTTGTTTCCACTCAGTTGCATTGTGCTGTCTGATATTAATGCATTATTTTGCAAAATCTGTTAACTTTTGGATTTGGATTGCACGGGTTGATATGTGACTGAATAGACTCCAGAGTTTGCAGACCTGACTGCTTGATGTAGGGGACCAAATCAATGGGCTGCACAGTTTTCTCAAACCTGTGCAAATGAAATTTCATCCTCATTATTCATGACATCAAACAGGGCTGGGGCCCAAAGCGGGCTCATTTGCAGCTGAATGTGGGAGGCAGTGAAGACAGTGACCTGTTTAGCATGTGTTTGCGTTGCAGAGGTGGTGGAGGGATGGAGGAGGAGAGGGTACCAGTGGGCCACAGCTGGTGTGCCACGGTCTCAACCTTTTACCTGCTGCTATCACAACTGACAGGCTTGGCCATGAGCAGGGACTAATAGTCTCTTTCTGACTGAAATAGAAGCTGTGGACTGGAGATGCACGGTTGTGACCTTAATATCTTCTTTAGCCAAAGTTTTCAGCTCGTTTCTCCTGCTGCTGTCTTTCATGTCAGCCTGTCTGCTCAACTGTCGATTAGTAACACAGACTAAACATTCCAATACATCCTTCTCCATTTTCCCCCTTAAATAAAACCAGTTTATCTTACCTCGACAATATAGGCAGTGAAAGGCAGATGTCCAGCCGTCCATCTTTCTGATTACAACTCGTGTCCTTCCCTTTACCTCCCTACAGTTGTGTGCATGCATGTCAACATGTATCAGAGTGTCTTTTCTTGTTTCTCTGTGCTTTTCTCCTTGTGTGTGTGTCTCATCCTTCTCTGCAGCTCTGTGAAACCAGCTGTGTGTGTTTACTATACCTGGTTAACCTGCTCCAGGAGAGCAGGCTGCCAGCAGCAGCCCCGTCACTTCACATCCCCTCTGTCAGGCCCCTATTATTGCCAGGAGGAGTGCATGTCTACCTCAAAGTCTGCAGACACTGGTACAGCTAGGTCACTTTTAGTTGAAGTTGGTATGTATGGGTTTGTGTGCATGTTGTGTGCTCTTATCTGACCAGTTGTGCGTGTTGGCTCTACCTGCATTCATCTCCTGGTCTACCTGCTCGAGGAGAGCAGGCTGCCAGCAGGAGAGCAGTCACACAACATCAGCTCTGTCAGAACTGAGACAGGCTGAGAAACTGAGACAAGCAGTCGCTGCCTCTCTGTCAGACAAGTTTTTGTTTTTCCAACCACAGTGTATCACATGAAAAGATATTAGCAGTTTTTTTTTTCTTGCAAACACAGAATTTGGACTGTTGCCTTGAAAAAACAATCTGATAACACATTAGGTTGACTGCCTCTTATTTTGTCTGTGTTCTGTCGTAAAAAACAGGTGCTGCAGTAGACAGAAACAGCATTAATTGTACTGAAAAACATCTATTCAGTCATTTCCTGCTAAACAATAATTGCAGATGTAGTTGCTCAGTCCTTCTCCTCAAGCCCACGGCGCTTTTGTCTGTCTGTATGTCCTATATACAACTAAGAGCAGAGGGCTCTTGGTACTGAGAACCAGTCTGTAGTTTTCACTGTCAGTGGTACCAAAGGCAATATTATTGGGTCAGCATTGTCGCCACAAAACAGTGATCACACTCACTGGTTTGCAAACTATGGATCTGTAAAAAATGTACATTTTAAATGTTACAAATCACATTGGCATGACATCGA
Organism: Naso annulatus; assembly: GCA_029783625.1. Taxonomy (NCBI): domain Eukaryota; kingdom Metazoa; phylum Chordata; class Actinopteri; order Acanthuriformes; family Acanthuridae; genus Naso; species Naso annulatus. The sequence goes on from JAPZDX010000024.1 coordinate 25,001,578, forward strand.
CAGGTGTTCTGTGGTGACAAAAAACATCTGGTAACTGCTGGTCAAAGCAAGAATGCTAACATGCTGATGTTTAGCATGTATATGTTTAAAGCTCAATTTAGCACCTGTAGTAGCATTACTTATTAACATTTGCCAATTTATGTTAAACAAACAGAGCAGCTTAAGCTGATGGGAGTTACTTTTGCAAATATTTGGTTATAATAGAGGGTTCAATACAAATTTAAATCACTAAGTACCAAATTCCCTCTTTTGTGCAGTGGTGAGATAGTAACATAAACAGGAGTTACATTGAAAAAACTAAATTTGGAAGACACCATTTGATGTATTGAGTAACTGAGACTAACGATGAAGCATCAAAGGAGCTTTATTTAAAAGTTTTGATTTTTAAATGGATTTCCCCAGAAAATCTCTCTCTTAAGTGTGTTTTTATAATCAGTTAGACACTAGTGCTCCCAGTGTCAAGGACGCAATCTCTGCGTCTAAGGACATGCACACTGTGAAGGTTTTATTGCCTCTGAGCCTTTCTTCAGTCAGGTCTGTATCTAGCTGTGGCTGTAAATCGGAAAAGTTATGATTAAATTACCTGGCAGACACGTAGACAAACAAGTGTGCACTGCTGCGAGAGAAGCAGACTCTCTAGCCGTCCTAGAAATTGGATGTCTTAAACCAAAGTACAGGCAATTCTGCTTACTAACACTGAAGAGAATCGCTGTCAGTCTTAATCAAATGCAGAACGTCTTGAAGACGCTGGCCTGCACACACACACACACACACACACACACACACACACACACTTACACCACTACTGATCAAGCTGACTTATGTCCTAATGTTTTTTTGTGACGTACCAACTTTATTTTTAATGTTTGTTAGCATCCACCTCGTTTTTATCACATCAGAAGCTGCTGAATAAAAGCCAAATGATTTAACACAGCACAGAAAAGATAAAGGTGCAAGACTAATCTGATCCTGTTCCTCATTTGAATTTATACAAATTCAAATACGAATTAGAGTTTCCTTTCTGCTGTCATTTTGTCTCCAATCTCATTTAACCATTTAAATCGTTTAAATGTGGTCTAAATTTCCAGAATACTACACAGATGTTTTGCAATTAGTACATCAAATGAATAATGTGTTTCAGAATAATTAAGAAACTACCATACAGTCTGACTAATTTTGAAAAAAAAAGACCTTTGTTTTTGTTGAATTATGCAACGAGTGACGTCACTGAGAACTTCACCTTCACAAAAAAGTACTTAACTCGTTCAGCTGATCAAATTTGTGTCCAGCCTTTATAATGACTGCAAGGAATATTATGTTTATTATATTCAAACAATAACATCTAAAGTAACATTTAAAATATTTGCGATCTTTGTCATGTCTCACGACCAGCATTGCTTGGTCAGTCAGTGCAAGCAGCTGCAAAGGGTTCCTGCGAGCAGGGAAACACACATCAGGCTTTACAAGCGACCGAAAAAACTGGAAAAAGCCAGTGTGCTGGTCAGCCTGCCAGTGAAGCCTGGTTTTCCATCAAATTCTAGGCTGGGAGTCAAACTCTCTCAATCAAACTCTTTTTTTCCAGTGTTCCCACTAATGAACGGCACTAATTGATTGAAAACGCTGGTGGGAGGGGATGAGCGAGCAGGGTGTTGTAGTGTGAGAGAGTGAAGGGGGTTTGAACACAAACAGAGACTGGATTGGATCCAGACTGATGCGGGGGCCCAGAGCGGAGAGCCCTGAGTATTGTACACAGAGGAGAGACTGTAACACAGAGTACAGTGAACGCTGGGGAGCAGACACATAAAGGGACAGACAGCTCCAACCCTCTGAAGCCTCTCCCCTGCTGAGAGTGAAAACACTTCGGAGTTAATTACAATAATTCCTGTGGGTTGAATCATGGTGTGCATTTGTGGGCAATTATAATGAGAATACATGTTGGGTGTACATTGTGGAGAAAGATATGCATCACACTGGCCTTTTCTTGTGTTGGTCTTTAACTGGCTGCTATATGCAAGGGAATAAATCGCCAGCAACGCCATTTAAGTAGCCTAAATGAATCAACATTTGACTTCAGAGAACAGTGTGTCTTTTTTCTGGATAATTCCTTGCTAGCTTGGGTACGCAGTCTTCTGAATCTTCTGCGAGGAAGAGTGAGGTCACCATCCCTGTGGAAAAACCTGATTTGATTGCTAGTATCAGCAGGTGAATCAAGATTAACAGCAAATGAAAAGCTTTTCTTTGTCATTCAGTTCTATCTTCACTCTCAAGGGCACCTGGTTCGCACTCAACTCCAACATTCATTTCACTCTCACTAAAGAAAAAAATGACAAGATATCTGCAGTGCTAGTTGTTAATTGCAGGGAAAAGGCCACATTTGTCACAGGCACAGTCTATGGAAGCCCTAAGCGATCATGGATTTATATTTTTTATTTCCTCAGTGAGATCACAAATTAATTATCTCATTACCTCCAGACAACAAAAGTTGTTTTCTCATGATTACTGAGATAATTTATTAACTTCTTAAAATCTGTTTTATTTAGATTTATCATCTTCCATAATCAACCTCCTTAATCAAATGTAACTAGTCAGCACACACACACACACACACACACACACACACACACACTCTAAAAAAAAAAAAAAAAAAGAAGGGGGAAACAGGCTTAAATTTGTGTTCAGGGCATCCACCCGTCAACATAACATGCATATAAGGTTATATTATGACATGTCATGTTTGATTTTTTTTCTTTTTCTTTTGTTGTTTAATGGCAGTTGACAAACCATTTTTAGGTGCATTGCTATGTGTGGAACAGGACAGTAACTCTATAATTATATTGAATAGACCTATTAATAATCCCTGTGCTCTCTTAAAAACCTGAAAATAGCCCTTTCCCCAACGTCACCTGAGCAGCAACTTATGCTCCTCTAGAGTCATCTGGCAGTGTCTGTCTGTCTCTCTTGTTGATAACTTAGACAGTATAAAAATACATCCTCCACTGTTTCCTGGTTTCCACAATGCCCACATCTACTTGCATCGTATTTATTCATAAAGTTTAATGTGCTGTTTAGGCCAGGATGACTAAACATCATCCTTGATAGTCACGTTTGATTACGGAAGAAGCCGGAGTTTGACGGGAAATTAATAAAAATTAAAACAATTAAATCTGGTTAATTTAAAAGTGTTGAATGAATTATCTCATTATTTTGAGAAAACGTCCTTTTGTTTTCTCAAGATCACACAATAACAAGCTTTGTTATCCTGAGATAACAAAATAATTAATTCAAGATCTCAAGAAAAATAAGGAAATAAAGTATAAGAGTCCATGACCGCTTAGGTACGGAAGCAGAGAGCAGCAATAGTAGCTTCTATATTTTTTAATTCTGCTATCTCGAAATAACGAAATAATAATTTTGTTATCATGGAATAACAGCTTGTTTTCCCATGTTAACGCATTAATTTTTTCTAAAAAAGATGCCCATTTTCAAAATAAAAGATTTTTTTCTCCTTACTAATAATTGTTATCAGAGATCAGGACTGGCGCTAAAAAGTGGCCACATGGAGACGCTGCGGGGGTCACACAGTGAGATGGGCAAGTGTTATGGAGAACTGCATGGCCTTAACAATGTCTTCATCTCTGCCATTAAAATGTAGGTTTTATTTGAGCAGCTGCTGGCTAATGCAGAGATAAGAGTTGGTCAACATCTTTGATTTTCACAAACATGATGTTTTCCTTATGATTCTTAAGTTACAACAATGTTGTCTGCTCTAACTGCAGGAAACAAAAATACACATTTGTTCAGTTATGAATCCCCTCCGACAGTGGCAGAGATCTTGAAGGGCTAAATCAATCTAGGTACAATCTTGTGTTGAAGGCTCACCAGATAAATTATCCCGTTATCGCAGGAGAACCAGTCTTATCCCATAATAACGTATTTATTTATCCCGTTGTGACAGGAAAACAAGCTGTTATCCCATAACAATGAAATGATAATTTTGTGATCTCAAGATAATAGAATAAAAAAAGATAAAAGCGACCATGGATGCTCTGGGCTTACTACTTAGGGCTTCCACAAGAGTCAAAGCTTCTACTCAGGACCATTGAGACCAAATAGACAATGTTTGAACTGGGATAGTAATTGCCATTGTTAGTATGACAAAGTAGTGTGATTTCTTGCTGAAGCAAGCCAAGAGAGAAAGGAAATGTATGCAGATGTTTTAGGCACAAAATGTATGGCTGGAATTACCAATGAATGTCCCCACAGAGGCCCGCGGCTATCTGATGGAATCAGTTTCGTAACTTGTGCTTCATCAGCAGTGGCGGCCAGTAATTTCTTAAATTTGATCACTTATTTCAAGTGTGAAAAGTAGGGTTACATTTTTAAGGTCAGTAATTACAGTTCAATAATATTTTGACATTTTGCGGGGTTGTTTTTTTCACTGTTTTACCAGGAGTTTGGAAAAGGGTTGATTTTTCATCTCTATGTGGTCAGCACACAGACAGGACTGATACATGTTAGCTTGGCACAGAGCAAGAGGTGTAGGGGATACAATTTCTCCAAAAATGTGACTCCTGCTGTGTCATCTTAGCTGGTTTTCCAATGTTAGCAAAGGGCTTCAATCAGGAATCGCCTGAGTTTCAGGGTAAAATGAAACCTCCTCCTCTAATTTTACATGGCCATCATTAAAAACATCCACACCTCATCCTAGTTTGTTTCAAACAGTCACACACACAAAAAATTACAGCACGTAGTCAATAAATCATACGAAATTATCGGCATCCCCCTCAGATCAGTTGAACCACTATACTACAAACACACAATCAAAAGAGCAAAAAATGATCTCTAACTCTTCTCACCCTGCTCACCGACTGTTTCAACTGATGCCCTCTGGAAGGCGCTGTAGGTCTCTGTCCACCACATAATTATGCTTTTAAAAATAGCTTTTTTCCCACTGCAATAAGGACTCTTAACAACTCTCACTAACCC
>JAPZDX010000024.1:25076546-25088853 GCA_029783625.1 Naso annulatus
AAGTGAAGAGGGATTGCTGGATTTTTTTTAATTATTAATCAATACAATTGAGCACATGCTTTTCTTTCAAAACTCAGTTTGAATTAAATTTCCAATAAAATGACATGAGACATTTTATATTTAATGGGAAAGAAAACTCTACATAGAAAGACAGGGCTGGCAGAAGCAGCGCTGCAGCAGGAACGCTGCCTGTATGGACGACACGAAGCGAGACGCTGCAGCGCCACCACATACACACACACACACACACAGCTGAAGTACATGCAGCATGTGCTAATAGATTGGCTTAGAGATTGGCTGTTCGGGGAAAGAAGTGGAATATGCGCCATCTTTGTTGTTACTTAAAAATAATTTAAGTGATCTGTCCCTTCTGTAAAACATCTCTGATGATAACGAAGCTGTCCCAGCTTACAACAGTTTACATGGACAAACTGATTCAAGCTGCTACACATAGCACCTTTCAAGAATAGCACAACAGTTGTTTTGCAGTCAACTCTGAATGGATTGTTCTTTTTTTTACATCAGAATGTATAAATGTCAGACTATCAGTGGATTTTATTTGCCAAAGATGAGTTTTGCAGCTGCAAGTCAGAGCAGGAAGTCAGAAATAAACACACAAGGAGTTTACTTCACTCATTTTCTTTAATGTTGGTTTGCTCAAGGTCATCAGTGTTTTTCTGGAGCGTCGTCGCTCTACAGAACACACTCAGATGTTTATCAGACAAATAAAGCACCTCCTCTGCCTTCATCGCATTTCAGCTTTACTGTTACTGTGTAGACAAACATGCAAACCCATTGAGATGTTCAACAAAGAGTCAGGGCGGTGACAGACTGACTTTGAAGTCTCTAAAACTATCAGTAAGCGTGAGCAAAACTTAAATATAAAAAGCTGAAAGGCTAAAAGCCCGACTAGAAAAAACTTTGCTGTAATGTGCATGGGTAAATGTTCCAATGAATGTATTGCCTTTTCTTGAAACGTCTATGTCAAATGAGCTTTTCATCTTTTTCTATGAAAATATTTTAGATGAAAACATTCTTCTTGCTTGTTGGACGTTTACCAAAGCAACAGAGGTTTCCTTGTGTTGAACCCATGCATCTAGAGGTTTATTATTTTCTTTTGAAACAAGGACAGATTCAGTGCCTGTGCTTCAGGTTTGCAAAACCTGTGCATGGTGAGACGAAAGACATATGCATAGATAAGTGTGGCGTATTTATATACAGTATAACCTACTGTAAGCAAAAACAAGTATATGTAATTGTACATACTGGAAATAATACAAAATCATGGTGCTTCTGGCGTGCAGGGTTTTTCCTTAAGACAGAATTGTTTCCAGAATTTAGTTATGAAATGATACATGTTTGGAATGAGTATAACTACATTTACTGTATCAAAATAAATCTAATTTATGAACTAAACATTCTGCGAGACTCATCTTTCTCTTCATGTGTGAGCATCTTGTGCAGCAGCACTGACAGAAGAGGGATCGCCAGGGAGAAGGTTTTGTTGTTTCCGCTGTGGACTCAGTGTCACCCTGTTTTTAGCGAGATGTTGCTCACTGTTGCTCTCGGCTGTCGCTGCGGATCCCGCTGTGCCATATTCAGCCCATCTTCACCGGTGATCGGCCCTGACGGGTGCAAAGCAGCACTGCTTCAGAACATGTCGCGAGCTGGTGAAGAGGAGGTGGGTGTGGAATCAGGAAAAGGGCAACGTCCAAAAACATTGCCTTCCGCGTCCTCTCGTTGCCACACGCTGTGACATCCCAGACATGCTGCCGGAACATTTAAACCGGTTGTGAAGCCGCCACCAACAAAAAGAGCAAATCTTCTCTGAAATGTGTTTGTCTATTTTTAAAGCTGAAGGGGGCGGCTTTTGGCTGGAGGACATGCTGCTGAAGCATTAGATGTGATTTAATCTCACTTAATGAAAGGCACCACCCCCACCCCCTCTATGGGAGAGTTATAAGAAGCTAACGCTAGAATGCTCATTACTGTCCACCTATGCACCAGCCGTGGAGGTCAAACTATACTCTTACTATGCACACCATTGTTAACTGTCGGTCTCACCTTGGTTGACACGACAGCACACACACCCTGCATTCACACACGACAGATTCAACACATTTTCTCATGCAAGCATCTGCACATTGAGACTGCATGTGCCTCAGGGTGTGCCCCTCACAGTGCATATACATCAACACTTCTTAACACCAACACAGCACAAGACAGAGCACTGACCAACACCTGCACATAACCCTTTTCTAAAACAGAGCATCTGTTAAATAAAAGTCAGGCATGTTTTAGGAAAACAACTAGAGCTGCAGAGCAACTGGACATCAGGCCCTTTATCAAAGGTTCAAATATGGTCTTTTAGCTGAGTTCACTCATGGATCTGTAATATTGGACTAACACTAACTCTTGGCAACAAGATGTATCCAAGAAAAACACAAACACATGCTTAGATTAGGCTGCCTTCTGCCAATGTAGACATATTTGTGCCGTTAGAAATGGCTTGTTTCCCGAGAAGGGCACAATGGACAACTGATTCAAGACACGGTACTTTGTTGCCTTACAACTAAATTGCAAAGAATTTACCTCAGTGTGTTCAATACAAAAAAAGCAATCAGTCTATACAGACTTTACCCCGAGGGGAGAGTCACTCGTAGGAGATTAGCAGGGTGCGAGGAGTCCTGTAGGATTTTTAGGCCTTTTCACTGATTGTGGGTCACATAGATGTTGGATATGGGGCAGTGTGTATATTTCTGTCCAACTGCCTCCTCTGCTGAGCTGTGGAGTTGCCGCACTATACAGATATTGAGAAGGTGAGGACACTTTCTATGGCAGCTCTATAGAATTGCAGCACCCCTCTCTGGACACTTCAAACTCCTTGAGTTGACGCAGAAAGAATCATCTGTGGTGGGCCTTTTTGATGATGCTGAGCCGGTTGTCATCCCATTTCAGAGTGGAGGAGACTGTTGGTCCGTACTTGAGGATCTTTCCACCTCCCCACTGTTAATGGAGAGGACCCCAGAGCCTCATTTACCTACAGGCCTCAAGCTGACTGATAGGCAGTTTACCTGATACTAATCCTGGATTTGCTTCTGCTGTTTGTACCTGATTTTTTGTAATATTATATATCAGTGTTGAGATCTTTTAAGTGGCAAAATCACCATGTGAGAAACACTCTTATAAATAAAAGTCCTGTGTTAAAATCTTTATCAAAATGCAACAAAATGTACTTAAAGTATAAAAGTAGTCATTGCGCAGCAAAATGGCCACTATCGCAGTGTTATGGTTTTAAGTTATTGCTGCTGATTACTGTGTAAAAAACATTTTAATTAAGCTCATTTTGACCATTTTTTGCTGTTGAGGAGTTAAATCCATAATAAAATGTCATATTTACAAAACCTGGTAACATGTTTTGTATCTTTCATCGCAATCTGCAAAATAATAAGTAATTACAGAAGTCAAAAAAGTTAATGTGTTTATTCCTGAATAAATTAATCTTTATCAACTTTATAACATCCTCAGCGCATTCTGGCCCCAGTGCTCCGGATGGTGAGTTTTTCTTTGCGTAGGTTGAGTCATAAGGACATGGTTTGTTTGTTTGTTTGTTTGTTTGCTTTAATCTTTCCTCTTCCATTCCCTGTTTGATTTTTGTCACTAAAATAAGAAATGGTATGTTTATGAACACACCTCTGGGTGCACCAAAAAACTAAACCATTGCATTCAATGACATATGACCTACAGTTCAGTTCAATTCAATTCAGTTCAGTTCAAACAACTTCAGAGGGTTAGGGGTGATTGGTTTATAGCAGCTTGTACACAAAGACAAAAAACACAGTGACACACAGACAACAACAAATTACACATAAGATCTTAAAATGTGGTACAGTAAACTGAACTTCTGTATTTTGTTTTACATGTTAATACAGTTTCATTAATTTACAAAAATTAAGCATTGCAGTACAGTGCTAAAATATTTTTTTCCTGCCATCAAACAGGAGCAGAGTTTTTTTTTCAGCCATCTGAAGAAGCAGTTGAATCTACTTCTCTTAATCTCTTCGACCTCTAAAAATGCAAAGGAGAACAGTCTCATCACTGCAGAAGTTGCAGTTATTTACAGTGTGAATGGACCTAATGGCTCAGACACAAGCTTCATGAATAATGATTCCTACCTGTGGTCATGTTGAGGTATTGTTCCACCTTGGCTGCCCCGTGATGATCAGCTCATCCTGCTGTGTGGAGATGACAGGAGGTCCATCAGCAGGAGTCAGAGGAGGTGGTGGAAGAGGGTTCAGGGCAGGCTGTTTGCTGTTTAGGTCCAGCACTGGAGGTCAGAGGAGAGGAGGACTGTTGACAGCAGACAGTTCAGTGAGAATCTGAGGCTGACTGCTGCAACATCTGCAATGCTGTTGATCTTCTTAACCTGGATGTCTTCAGTTGTCTGACCTTTTCTTGGATAGACAGGACGAAGTCATCTCTGATGGAGCACAGAGGACGGAGCGGTGGAAACACGATCCTCCTGCAGGTTATGAGTTCTTTCACTGTGTGGGTCACATAAAGCATTACTCTAGTTTTAGCTCCTATGTTTAGTTAAATGTAAAGTCAGTGCTTGTGTTCATGCATGTGTTTTATGTGCGTGCAAAAATGCCCACATTCTGCAAACAATAAACCTACCTTTAGTTCATGTTATATCAAAAAGTTGTAGCGTAAGCAGCCAGGCAATCATTCAACTTTTATACAACATATCATTTTTAGACTTTAATGACATCACACACCTGACCAATTGTAATACATTTTTAATAATGTGTCATTGTCAGCATCAGTGAGCCCATCATTGTCATCAGTCTCATTAGTGCTACAAGTAAGGTGCTAATTCAGGATGATGTCATAGGCTAGTGAATTAAAAAACTTGTTGTTAGTGGAGAAACTGCCTAATCAACCAAGACAAGCTATGAGAATGGGTGAATGAACAAAATCCAACAGGAGTGCTAAAAAAAAAAGTTGATAACTTGACATGTAATAGTATGTATTAATATACAATAAGCATGTCTTTATGTTTGTCTTGCCCTCACCCTTCAGAAATAAATGTGTATTTCCCTTGCTGACATGCTTTTTGTGTCAGTGGTGAAATTTCTAAGACTGTCAGGGATCATGTGTTGCAGAATATTTAGTAGCACAACAAAGGCAAAAAATGCATGTCCCTAGTCCTAAAAAATAACATCAACCCATTGGTGTTCCACGTATTTAATTCAAAGGCACTTTACATGCAAATTCAGTGACTAGACTGAGTGAATGAGTGTCGCTGATTTGAATCAGAAAGTTCCGGACAGCCTCTGAAGGCAGCAGCAGAGCCTCGGTTCACACTTCCTCCGAGCAGCCCACTGGTGCAGCCATTTTGATTTGGAAGAGCAGCGCTGGAGAGAAACTGCCTGGAAAAGGTCGGGGTTATGTTATTCAAAGCACAGCGCTAAAATTATTTGCAATCACACTTTCCCTTTGGTACACTTTTAAATTAAATCTAAAACACGTTTTTTAACCCGGCAAGATTATGGTGCTACTGTATGTTGGCATTTAATATTGGCATTACTAACGTTAGCCTACGCTAGCTTGGGCGAGCTTCACTGAGGCTAACGTTAACGTTAGCTCGCAAACTCATCACAGGCAGATTTCAGGGGTTTGGTTTTAGCGGCCCCTAATTTATTCCGGTATCATATGTCAGAAATTACACGAAATACGATATTACACACCCTTCGCTTCCGCCAATAATAACGTAAGTAAATATTTCTAGCTAACCGCAGTCGCCAACATACAGCTAACATTAGCCGGTCAGCTTGGGGTAAAGCTAGCTCTTTCACCAGAGCTACCGCTCACTCTTTTAGATGAGCCCCAATGTAATGTAACATTTGTAGCACATTAACCGCTGCAGCTTTTGTCAGCAAAGCAGAGCGTTCGGATGCAGAGTAATATGCAGCGTTAATTTTAAATCTAACGTCAGTTGGCATGCATATTTCAGGTTTGAAACCAGGGGAGAGTGATGTGGGACCAGGGAGGACAGCCCTGGCCGCAGTGGCCTCTGAGCCAGCAGCAGTGGATGCAGTCTTTTCAGCACCAGCAAGATCCAGGTTGGTGATGCAGACACTATAAAACCACTTTAAAAAAATAATCGTGCATCTGCAGGGCTCCTTTGCACATCCACTCTCTTGTCATCAGCCATGATAATTGCAGTGCGACTAGATTTGTAATAGCCTTTGTGTAGTTGTATTTTCAAATAATTTCCTGACTTTGTGAAGGTCAAGTGGACTGGGCTGCCCTGGCACAGGCATGGATAGCCCAAAAGGAGTCGACAGGAGCAGAGCAGCCCAGTATTCAGCCCAATGGTCAAGACATCCCAGGCCTCGAACCTGTCGGACATAACAACCATGGCACCTTCCAGGGTGACCCAGCATTTGGCAGAATGTGGCAGCCAGGTAGAAGTAAAACCTTGAACCATGTCAAGTTCCTCTGTGTCTTTATTTACCAGTTTCCTTTTTTTGATACTGGATATAGTACAGAAAGAAGTCTGTACATTCGATTTGCCTGAACAGATGTTGAGAAGCTTAAAAACTGTAAGTTTTATGGTTACACCTTGATGTTTGTATTGCTTTGGTTGTTATTTATTGATTATGATGTCCTTACCAGAATGGGGAATGCATGGCCAGCCTCCTCCTCCTCCTCCACCCCCTGACCAGGCTTGGATCCCCCCAGGGTCAGGACCGATGGATGTGGTGAACCCCAGTGAGGACAGCAACAGCCAGGACAGCGTGGAGTTCAACTCTGAAGCCCACCGCGGGGTTTACCCCCAGAACAGCCATGGGTATGGGGCACAGCCCGACAGCTACGCCATGGCCCCCATGGCCATGAACCAGTTTGATTATCAGGTATGCAGATGCTACAGTAAAAACTGTTGAAGCGTTTGGGTTTTAGTGTGACAACCAAGTAACACAAGAAGGAGCAAACCATAGAAACGTTGCCGGGTCCCAGCATCTAGGTGTATCAGTCATTGCTTTCTTGATGCTCTGCAGAGGAAAGTGTTGGCTTGTTGAGGATCCAGCATGGTTTGGTATTATTTTCTGATTTTTATTTTATTTTACTTAAAACCAAACAGACTTTCTAGCTCAGTCAGGAGTGCTGGATGAATGTCGGCTAACTTAATCTGGGAAAAGACCAGACAACCCCATGTTTAGTGCATGCCACTTGGTGGCACTATAGAGGACCTTATGTACATGGAACGACCTTTTTAACTTTCAGTTTGTGCTGTTTTTTTCACAGCATGGAGCTGCCTCATCCTTCACCCCCACACCCACAGGCTTCCACCCCCCGTACTGGCAGGGTCCCCCTCAGAACAGACGTGATTCCAGACCACCTGGGTTCAGAGACCGGCCCAGATCCCCTATCCAGCTCCCTGTCAAGCAGGAGGCTCCAGCACCGCTAGGTGAGTGTGATTTCACTCAGCTAGAAGTCGGCCATCAGATAGCTCGAGGTGCATTAATAAACTGCAACGTTTGTGTGATGTACACTTCAAAGAGGGAGACTCCTCGTTTTTTTGACAGAGTAGTAAAATTGACTTGCATCTTGGTAGGTCTGTCGCAATAACTACCATATGGACCTGTTGTGCAGTAAATGAGCCTGAACTCACCAACTTTGCAACCAGCAAAATATTGCCCTTTGTGTTTTCGTGCAGTTCTGCTATGTAGAAGAAAGTCACGTACATTTTGCCCATGGCAGACTCATCCTCATTGCTCACCATCGTCTCGGTACTCTCTTCTGTGTGTATCAGAGCCAGAGCATGTGAGTGGAGCAAGCAGTGAGTGTGAGCAAAAAATTTTAAGTGGAGCAGTGAGCAGATTTTTAAACAGTCTGGAGAGAATTAGAGTGGCAGTAAAATCTGTTGAACGGAGAGCGGGATGGAGCGGAGCGATGTGGAGAGGTGTTGAGCGCTGGAGCGCATGTTATGGACAGCTCCACGAGCTGTGAGTGGTGATTCGTCCCGCTTGCACTCCGCTCACATGCTCTGATCAGAGCGTCTCCTTTCCACACACACGTAGGCCACAGGGAGAGAGCCTAGTAACATGAACCCGCTGATATGTAGAATCTGTTTGAAACAGTGGAAAAGAGTTGATAGGAGGAACCTTGTTACCCGTGTAATGGACATCTACTCCATAGCCCCATAACTACCCCATTCAACAGAGGTCATTTTAAAAGTTGTGACAACATGGCAGTATGTGTATTCATTTTAGCTTGGAATTTTACCTTCAGATGCTGTAAAAAGACGCACACTACCAGCGTGGATCCGAGAGGGCCTTGAAAAGATGGACAGAGAAAAGCAGAAGAAGATGGAGCGAGAACGAATGGAGAGTGAGCGTGCAAAAATGGCAAAAGATGATGGCAAAGAGCAGGAGGCGGATGAGGAAGGTGATGGGCCACGTGTGCCCCGCAAGAGTAAATTTGTAAGCAACCCATTTCTGGCCTTGACGGCAAAATCTTTTCCTTTGAAAAACCGCTTACCATTGTGTTCGTGATGAAAAGGACATCCAAGGTCATGAACTGTTTTTTTTCGTGGGTCATGTAGCAGGACTGCAGCAATGATTGCTCCTACACAGGATCCACACTTTGTGACTTTGTTGATTGAATATGAGTCCTTGCTTCTGTCTGCATCAGGACAGTGATGATGAGGGGAATGATGGCGATGATGAAGAAAAGACTTCTATGAAGAAAGACTTTTCTGGGCGGAGCCCATCACCTCCTGCCGAGGACAGTGAGCCTGAAATGACTGAGGAGGAAAAGGCATTCCAGCTGGTCAGTTTGACATTCAGATTATTTCTACTGTAAATAAACTACTGTAGTTAATTCATTTTAAAATATGATTTATTGACATAATATGTGTTCTGTGACTTTAGATGATGATCACAAAAACGCTCCTGACAGAGATTCTTCTTGAGGTCACTAATGAAGAGATCCTGCACGTGGCCAAAGAGGCTCACCGGAAAGCGACTCGAGGTCTGCTCTTGTCTTTTCCAGTTTGTGCATCATCTATGTTTGTCACCAAGACAATCTTATTAAATCTATGTGCATACAATTTCTTCAGTTAAAAGCAGTTAATGCCCTGTAAAGTAGGGAGACTGAGCAGCAAACATGGGAGTATATCAGAAACATTTTCAACCATTCTATGCTAATGCATAAGAAGGAGAGAGAGCAGAGCAGTGTTTTTCATTAACAGTATTAAAATCCTAGTCCTGTGCTTCATGGTATCGAAGATCCTGCTGAAAGACAGTGTGATATGAGTGAATAACGTCTCAGCACAGACTGACCAACATCCACCTGTAGATACGAGTGACTTCCTCTATCGAAGTGACTGTGCATTAGTGCAGATTGGTTCTATCTCTCCTGCCCGACTGTTTGACTTGGATTGTGTGACTGAATTTGTTTGTTAACCCTCTCTCTTTTCTCCATTTTTTTTTTTTTTTTTTTTTTTGTTCTTTTGTTTTGTTTTGTTTTGTTTTTTTTCTCTTGCTACCAATGGCAGCTCTTGTGAATAGTGCTTTATCTGTGACCCCCTTCTCTAGTGACTCTCTTGCCTTTGAGAAAATGGCAGTATGTGTTTTAACATGTTGTTCCTGTTGTTGATGTGAATCAAAGCTCCTGCAAAACAGCTGGCACAGTCAAGTGCACTGGCTTCTCTGACTGGTCTCAGTGAGTATACCTTTTTCTGTCACTGGGGGGGAGGGAAGGAAAATATTTCATATTATTAATCTATGGCGGGATTTTAGTAGAAACGTGGAAAAGACGTAACACCCAAGTAATAGAAGTGGATTCTTAGTGACTGACTTGGATTTAGTTTTGCACTTTGATGATGGACGCATGCTCTTGAATACTAAGTATTTTCGTTTTTCCTTAAAGAGATACAAGTATTTATTTGATGTTAAGGGGTTCGTCAATGTGAAACGTGAAATTATTCAGGAAATCAAGTGCCTTTCACTGGGACCATGGGTTGGGATTGTGGACTTTCTAAAGTGAAACCTGATTGTTAGGATGGATCTTCATTCTTACCAACACTCAACAACACGGGGGCTCTGTTGTGGCAGGTGGACTTGGTGACTATGGGTCAGATGAGAGCGAGGATGAGGACGATCACAGCGTGAGAGGGTCTGAATCCTCCGACACTGACGAGGAGGAGTTGCGCCACCGCATTCGGGAGAAACAGGATGCCTTCCGCCGTAAAGAGCGGGAGATGCTGCAGCTGCAAGAAAAACAAGCACAAGAGGCTCTGCTTGCACGTGGTAGGCATCGTGTTCAAATCTCTGCAAGTTTAGGCTAGGAACATACTCCGCAGTTTACTCTGATGCCTTAAAATCAGTGTTGTCAAACAGATTTTCTTTAATCACAAGTAATTGCTGAATTTTTCAATAGTAAATCTCGATTAATCACATTTTTTGTCACGTTTAGAATTCTTTTATTTTGCATTTCACATGAGTTTTTAAATCCATATTAAATATATCATATATATCCATCTTCTTGACTTGAACTTGGGAGAGAGGTAAATAACAAGAAGGAAAAACAAGCCACATAGAAGCTTATTGTTGTCTGTCCTCTGGTACCTACACCAGTAGGAAGCAGGAAACCATTGACTCAGGGTGCATCGAAGGGACAAAATAGCAGCATGCGATTAAAAAAAAAACAAAAAAAAACTTTCCAATTGTGGCCTTTTAATTGATTGTGATAAACGCATCAAGGCTGACAGCCCTACTCAAAATGATGTTTGATTGTTGTGCTTGAATGCTTAATAGAAATAAACATTGTGTTAAAAGTTTTCAACATAAGATGAACCTCATTCAGGATTACAGCTGTAATTGGTGTGTGAAGGCTGTGTAGTATGTTCCTGGTCTTTGCAGTACCTGATGTTTCCTTGTTTATTTTGACACGAGTCTTTGTCGTTGTTTTTACAGAAGAGATGGTAAAGGAGAGGTTGAGCAGAGAAAAGGTGGAATATGATGAGGGACAGCCAGAGAACCTACACAAACAGGAAGTAAAAGAGAGGGAGGTGGAGCCCTTGGTAGAGAGGCGTAGGTCCCGTAGTGAGAAGGAGGATAGCGAGAGCAAGCACTCGGGGAGAGGGAAGGAGCGATCAGGGCGATGCAGCAGCGATTCCCCAGCCAATGGTCACAGCAGCAGCTCCCGCTCATCCTCCAGCCACAGCAGCCGTCGTTCTTCCTCCTCTTCCTCTTCTTCCTCAGCATCTTCACGCAGTTCTTCTCGATCCTCCTCCCCACGACGAAAGAGGAGACGTAGCCGCTCCTCTTCCCACAAGGCTCGCCGGCGTAGCCGCAGCCACAGCTCCCACAGACACCGTAGTGATCGTAGTGAGAAGGGCAGGGACAGGAGGCGGAGCAGTGCTGAGAGATCAGGCCGCCACAAGAAAGACCGCAGTGACTCGAGGGAGCGCAGGAGTCGCAGGAGTAGATCCAGATCCAGAGAGAGAACCAGGGGAAGAGCGAGGGCCAGAGACAGCCGCAGCCGCAGTCGCAGCAGAGACAGAGACAAGGAGAAAGAAAAGGATAAGGAGAGGAAAAGGAGCCGGGATGGCAGAGACAGCAGTCACAGTCGAAGCAGTAAGCACAAACAAAGAGCCTCCAGCAAAGACAGAGAGAGGAGGCGAGAAAGGAGTCACAGCCATGAGAAAGACAAGAAAAAGAAGGAAAAGGATAGGGAGAAAGAGTCAGATAAAAAGAAGGAAAAACCAAGAGCCAAAGACAAGGATAAAGAAAGGGGAAGCTCTGGAGTTACAGAGGAGAATGGTAAATCAAAAAAAAGGAAAGAGAGTGAATCATGCACGGACTCTCAGAGTGACAGACACTCCCGGCAGGACAGCAAAGGCAGCAAGAAGGGCTCCGCCAAAGCTAGCAAGAGACGCTCAGACTCTGACTCAAGTAGGTCCCCTTCCCCTGAAGTTAGCAAAGAAAAGAAATCTAAAAAATCCAAACGTAGTCGCTCAAGGTCTACGGAAAGATCTCACAAGTCTGGTAAGAAGGCAAGCCGCAAACACAAGTCTAAGTCACGATCAAGGTAGTATTCGTTTTTTTCTCTTTATTTTCCTACTGTATGTTTTCATTGTTTGTCTCAATGTGATTTCTCTGTAGTCCATTCAATCGATGTACTTTGATTAATTTTATAAAGGACAATTATGAAAAATGCTATGAGAATATAATGTCAAATGCAGTCACGTCTGCTTCAATAAAGCTTTCAATGTGTCAGTGATGATTTTATCTAT
>JAPZDX010000024.1:25099845-25111165 GCA_029783625.1 Naso annulatus
CTGTATACTACACAGTGTTACCAAAGCATAACAATCAAACATTAAAGATATATATATATATATAAATAAACAAAATAAGAAATATAACAATAATAATAAAAATGCTATGTAGATGTAGCGAGCCAATGGACAATAGTAAAGAGTTGGCTAAAAAACATGTCAACATGCTGCCCAAAATAACAGTATACAATTAAATTATTTTAATTCTTGCTTATAAATTTTAATAATTTTAATTAAGCTTAATTGTAATTCATGTGGGACAGGAGCTCATGGCAGGCTGCTCCATACATCTCTCTCTTGATAGATAGATAAATAATTTAAGTTTTCTGAGCTCTCAAAGAGGATCCAGGGTCTCTGGGACACAGGACATAAAATACACGGGTTAAAGGAAAAAGAAAGATTTTAAGGGAGCAGTCATACTGTGTTTTCTTATTTTGTAACTATAAGCAGAGGCATTATCAGACCAAAGCATGTTACAGCCTCAAGCTGTTTGAGAGAGGCTGTCGGTTACCCTGCCCATGTATTAGACTGGATCAGCTCTAGCCAGCTTACCTAATAAACCGATCACTGATTGTATCATCTAAAATAATATTAGATATAAAGCAGAGTACATATGACACCCCTTCTACTGTTGCATTGAATTATTCAGACTTGAACAACCGCTGATAAAAGAGATGCTAACCATACAGGGTCTATCTTTGGCCCTAATAAATAAATTAAATTTGTGCATTAGTACAGGGAAAACAGTGAGGTTAGTCTTATTGTTTAATTGATTTCATAACTGATTCTCTTGTCTTTTTTTTTATTTCAAACAAGACCTTAAATTATCAATATCTTAATCGGTCTAAAATGGTGCAAAATCAAACATGATTCGCTAAGTGCATTCATGGCCTGGTGATAATAAAACAGAACAGTAATACAGTTGGCACAAGTGCCGCAGGGACAACAGACCTTCACTTTCACAGTAGCCAGAAAACACAGAGACAGCATCATCCGTAAACAGTTTAGAATTGTTTGTGTTTGGACGGCAGGCTTACAGTATGACTGGAGCACTGCGATGACTCATTTAGTCAATAATTTCAGTTCTAACAGAAGCTCTTAATACCACTCAGTTCATTTATTGATACACAAGTTCAGTGTCAGCAGTATTTTCCCTATATAAATTCAGCCTGACTCCAAGACAATCCACCCTGAAACAAGTTGCTGTTAATATAATACCTTTAGTCTCTGGAGTCACCTTGGTTACCTAAGCTTTACGAAGCATAAACAACTACACACACTGAGCATTGCAGATGAACAGAGTGGATTTGTTCTTCATGGAATATAAACAAGAATGTAGGTCTGCAACAAGCTATTGTTTGAAAGTTAATGAAGTGACACCACCGCGGCTGCTGAAAATATAAGTGTGCATGTTGTGGGAGGTTGAGGGTGTTTTAAAAAGCAGAGCTCAGGGACGCGGGGACTCACTGCTGTGCCACTGAGCTATAATAAACTACAGGTGTGACCTTTTCCTCCCAGGAAGGTTTGTTAGAGCCTGAAACTGAACAGCAGCCCTGCTGCCTGTTTAGAGGCTCAGATCTGTTTGGTATTATCTCAGATCTGTGGCTGACCTAGAAAACAGGTAGTGACCCTGATCGCTCTTAGACACACTTGTGACATTTTTTTATTGAAACAAACAATACCGCTGCTGAGCTGTTTATAAAATGTGTCACAAGGCTTTCTTTATTATTACTCTTGATGTCCTCCACCCCAGAGTTGCTATTAATCTGAATGCTGGGTTTCTACTGGGTAAATCTGAAGTGTGTGGGGAAATAATTCCCTCTGACCACAGTTTTAATTGTACTGAAATGGGCTAAAATCAAATGACCACACTAGTGTGTTTTTGACTTCTCACCATTAGCAGTGATTGCCCCTATCTTCTGCGAATTTTGTTGTTAAAATTTGATGACGTGTTTAGTTAAGTAGATCTCAGACTGTGTTTTGAAACCCCATTCACTGCCATTCATGTTGAAACAGGGTATAGAAACACTATAGAACATGTGAAAGTTGCCAGGTTCAGGTAACTCACTCTTATCACTAAGCAAGAGAAAGAGGAGCCTGGAGCTGTGGAGATGAAAGTTATTACGCCTGGAAAAATAGTTCCTCACTAGTGCTGCCTTCCTAGCTCGAATATTAATGTGAAGAAGGATTTTTAGGAGCTTTCTGTAACGTTTACTAGATATGGACAAAATGTAAACAAACATGATATCTCATAGATAAAGCTATTTTGGGAAAAATGGGTAGGGTTTGTGTAACCTATGTGGCCGATGTTGACATAGGACAATCACATGTAACACTGGTACGGTCCTTTAAATTTCTGTGTATCCTTTAGTGGTGGGTGGTTGCAGAATAAGCTGCCTAGTTTAGCTTTTGGAGTCTGTGGCCAATTTTAGTAATTGTTGACTGACTATCGAACCATGTATTCCTTTGTCCCACAGCAGTAATAACTTGCTGAGCTTCTGTAAAAATGAAAACACAGAGGCGGAGAGAAAGAGAGGGGGAGAGAGACAGAGAAGAAGAGCAAGAGCAACAACAAAAACTATAACAGTAAAAATCTATGTCGGGAATAGTAAAGGTACAAAATACTGTGCAAGCTATATATAAGTATTTAATTATTATTATTATTACTATTGCTACTACTAGTACTACTAATAATAATAATAATAATTTAAATGATAAATATGATAAAAGCTTGACTTGACGATCCATCACTATCCAATTTATTAGCATTTTGTTTATTGTTAATAAACATTTTTCTAAAAGCAAATATTCTTGTCACTTGAATGCTTTTTCTTCAAGGTTGCAGATGATTTGAGGTTTGATTCCAGACCATGATGTGTTGATTTTAAATTTTCCATATACCAATATGTGTTAAAATTTGTGAGAAAAACATTGTGTTTTTAGTTATCATGTACAACAAGCATTTTATAATGATTTGTGAACACAAGCTTAAATAGTCAAGGCCAAACAACACTGTTTATGTGCTAAAGGTTTTGTTGTCTCCATCTGTGTCTCCGTGCAGGAAGGAGCAGGAGTTGGACTCTAAAGACGCGATAATCCTCCATCAGTTCTCCAGGCCAAAGAACGGCGTGCCCAGCCTCTCACCTTTCTGCCTCAAAATAGAGACGTACCTGCGCATGCTGGATCTGCCCTACCAGGTGACACTCAGCAGACTGTCTCAGGGTTGATTTAACACAAAGCTTCAGGAGGTCACTCTGAAGATCTTTTCACTGTGCTGTTTACAAACTACATTTCCCAGAAAACACCAGCTGCTAAAAAAGGCTTCTGCAACTTTTTCTGCGGGTGAAACTTGAGCTCATGTGGCTGATTGTCTGTAATGTTGCCTTAGCAGTGATAAATGCTTGTGCTATCTAGCCAGTCAATAACAAAGCAGGCTATTCCATTGTGTGTCTCATTGCAGATGATTTAAAGAGACAAAATTTAAAACATAATTGCAACACTGAGTTGACCAGTATTTCTTTTTTGTAATTTTGGCTTTTATCTACCACCACTGTGTGAGAGTGATTTTTCATTTTTGGATGGAAGGTTTTATTTAAATACTTCAAGGCTACATGAAATAATGAAGTTATCCAGTGAGTCACGAACCTGTTCTTACTAAGTTGCTAGTCGTCAAAGTAAAATGCATAATGCAGAATCCACACACAAAGTAGTGCAGTTTGTGTGAGGTGGTGAAAAAACCTAAGATTAAACTCAGCAGATGGGATAAATTATTTGAATAGTAATTATCAGGGGTAATTATTTAATAATGAAGTGTCAAACACATTTTAGATTCACAGTTTGTTGTGTTACCTGTTAGTAATTTTTGTTTGGTCCCAGAGAAAACCCTGATTTCTCTTGTGGGTCTCAAGCTGAGGAAGGTTGGGGAACCCCTGGGCTAGATAATTTAATAATTTTGTGTGGCAAAATTTTTTCTTTTGCTTCCCTGTCCTGTTAAATAGTCCCTCCAGTGATTGTGCATTGCACTCTCGTAAAGTTACTTTAAAATAGAGAATGGTTCAACTCTAAAAATGATTGATTCTGCCATTTTCCATAATGTGACTCAGTAGACCCTTCCTGTCTGGTAAACAACCACCTCTCAGGCTGCACAGCTCCAGGCTGTTGGTTGTTTATGATGATGTCAGACATTAAAAAGCCTCTCCAGAGCCAGAGAAGATATTTTGAAGCTGTCGTCACAGGTTGAACTTTATTTGTCATGACTCACAAAACTGAAATTGTGACTGTATGGAATGGTGCAGTGACTCTTGAAGGTCGAACCCACAGGTTTGAAACCCTCGACATCCAAGTCAGCAACTGGAAGTGTGAGCATAAAAAATTAGGGCACAACCGATATATTGATTTGCTGATATTGTCAGCCGATATTGGCCTATTGCAGTTACATCAGTATTGGCGTATATGTTCTTCGATATGTACCGATATTAAAACTATTTTTTAAGCTTAAAAAACGCTAGGAGTAGTGGCTGTGGTTATGTAGTTTGTCCAGCAGAGGGCGGTCTGTTGTTTAGTAACCAAGAAGTAAAGTGTTTACTGTTCAGTGCAGTGATCTTTGGATTGAGGTTTGTTGAAATGTAAGATATCCTGCCTCCATCACATATCTTTGTCACAAGTAATAATAACAATAACCACATTCAGCCGATATTTTATGTGTATTAGCCGATGTATTGGATATTGGAATTTTCTTACTCCTTATTATCAGCATTAGCCCCTATAATCCTATATTGGTCAGGCAATATTAAAAACTGGCATATCAGTCCATAATAAAATGCCATCTCTTGTCCACTAGAGTCGTACCCGTTCTCAGTCAGAACTGTTTACCTCTGCAGAATTACTTTGATGGGAAGCTGTCGCCACAGGGTAAGATGCCCTGGATGGAGTACAACCACGAGCAGGCTTCAGGGTCCGAGTTCATCGTCGACTTCCTGGAGGAGAAGCTGGGCGTCAGCCTCAACAAGAACCTCACGCCGCAGGAGAGAGCCGTGTCCCGAGCTGTTACCAAAATGGTGGAGGAGCACCTCTACTGGTGAGTTACAACTGTGACAAACTGACTCAGGTTCCTGCACATTTATTTCATTCTTCTCAGCAGGGATTTCAGCAGACAAATCCGATTATCAAGCTACTTTATGGTGACTTTAAAAAGAAAAACACTCACCTTTCTGTAATTCGATGTAACTGTTCTGCTTTAGGGATAAAAATGACGCATTCCTGAATCAATTGTGTATGTTTAAGCCCACGTATTCATATTTCAAAACATATTACAACACCTATGCTCAGTAATAAACTGCATCAGGAACCACCCACACAAATATCATTGAAAAGAAAAACAAAACATTTCACAAAAATAGACATGCTGAGCCTCAGATCTTCCGTATTAATTTTCTTATTTAAGTGTTACTGAGGCAGCCTTCCAGGACAGGCTGACTCTGTCCGCCCTGTCAGCATTGTGTTGTCAGTCATCCCTCGCTGTGGTGAGTCACCCCAGTACCTCTGGGTGAGAAACACGCTGCTGCGGGGAAATCATTTAGCACTCCTCCCACGCCCAGAGAGGCTCAGAGTGTCTTCCATTGCTTAAAAGCTCTATCCGTCCTCCTATCCACCCCTCACACACTCACACGCTGACCTAACATCGTTTGTTCCTGTCTGATTTGTTCGGCTCTTCTCTATTTAATAATGTCAGGACCCATCTTGAACTTAACTTGAGCATCTCCGTCCTCACATTCAAAACACTGAAGGATTTTTTTTATAGATGTGAGATTCTGTAGCATCTCTTCAAAGCTTTAGAGGTCATTCATGTAACCTCCAACCTCCCTCCCTCCTTTCTCTCCTTTGTCTGCTCCTCCACCTACCATGGGCCATGTTTGGACCCACATATAGACCTATTGATTGAATTATTTATGTCAAGGAAGGGCAGCGTGGCAGCTTGTTGCTCCTTTCAGGGCTAAAAAGCTGCAGGGCAGCAGCAACAACCGAGGGTGAAGTCATACACAGTTTCTGAATCAAAGCTGCTTTAAAAATAACAGAACAGGAGACTAAAGAACTAACAACTTTGGTAACTGCGCTTCATCTACTGTTACTTTCTAAGCATTTACTTGGTTTGTTACAAAAAATAGACAAACTAGCTTTTCAAAAACTGTTCACTGTCAAGAAATGCCAATGATGGATCAAATGAGTGTATCACAGAGAGTTATCAACCCACTGCAGTTGCATTTATTTTCAGCTGAGCATTTTAGTCTCTTTGAGCTTCCTGTTCTGGTCCTCTGGCTCACAAACGTCCACTCTCTCCTCAGCCCCTTTTCAAGCAGAAGTTAGCAGCAGTTTTCAGCGAAAAATGTTCGACAAATCCTGTGCACGCTACCTAACCAGCTGAAAGAAGAGTGAATGTTGGTGAAATATCAGGTGGACACAAACACGAATGCTTTGCTTTGCTGGATGAGTAAATAAGCAGTCGTTACAATAACACATTCTCCTCAGCTCTGTGATGATATTATGTCAGATATTTTCACAGCTTGTTCCGATTCAAAAGAATCGACAAATGCTCCATAAATCTAATGCCACCTCTTTTACTCACAATTTTCAATTCTCCTTCGTTTTTAGATTGTTGATCTTTTTATACATTCTCACACTTTTGATTGGCTAAATCTTATTTGATGTTAAGTTAATTTTTGCTCCAGATCTGGAAACAAAGGACAGAATCTCCTCATGGCGTATCAGATTCTGCAACAGGAAGTAGGGTGCAGCCACAATACAGTCACCACTCCCTCATGTAACAGAGGCCAGATGCTTTAATTCAATTTATATCGAGCGACTGCTCATCCAGAGTGATCCAGAGGGTTGCACACTGGACAAAGAGTCATTGTAGTATTCAGGCCTCATGGGTTCGCCACTACCAGCGGAAACCTGACATGAGGCTTTCAGACGAAGAGCTCAGTCTGTATTCTCAACGTGATATTGTGTGAAAACACGAGATTGTAAGGACGTAGCAGCTTAATGTAGTTAGCCTCTAAATGCACAAGCAGCTTGCCGAGACAACGACTAACAGAGCAGAGTCGACAATGAATGTACCAAACATCAGAGACGGTCACTATTGTGTATTTTAATGAGATAAACGTTGGTAGAACAATTGCCTCTTATTGTTCTCTTTTAAAAACACTATAATAGTCACAAAGGAGGAGACACAGATCAATAAAAGCAGTTAGAGAGAGAGTTAAAGAGGGATTTTGAGGCTTTGAATCAGGCTTGTTTGCACACATACACAGCAGATCTGTCTGTGCACTGCTGTGAGAAAAACATTACTACTTGAGGTCACGTTGGCTCATGTAGCTGCTCAGATTTCCCTTTTAATTGTAACACCAGCAAGAAGGAATTTGAATTTGAAATCTGTGCAACGCAGCAAAACAGTTTTTGATCCAAATCTGAGCGGGAGTTTTTTCAGTGGTGTAGTCTAGTTTATCATACGGTGATTTTTCCCCTCTCAGTCTCGTACACACCCGCCCAAAGCAACCCCCCATAAACACCCCCCACCCCCCATTCATTAATGCATAGCCTACAGTAAGCATGCACACATAATGGAGAGCATTCTGAGAGACTGGTTATGTGTTACCATAATACCTCCCAATCTGTTTACCAGAAACTCAGTCACGCAGGAACTTCTCTTTAACTTCTTATTAACTATCCAGTTGTTCCTCATATGTTTCTCATTCATTCCTCAATAACAACACATATTTTTGTGTACCTTATTGTTAAGTGTTACCTTGAAAACCAGTGCCAAAAATCGAAGATATTCGGCTGCAGTTTCACTTTTTGAATTATGCTACGAACACTCAAATTCACCTTTATACGCTGAGTTTTTTATCAAAGTGTGGTAGTGGCTATTGAGAAATCCATTGACTAGCATTAGCATTAGCTTAGTCACCTCTTTCACAGGCTTAGCCAATTTACACAAAAGGGGCAAGACATATCTAGCTTTAGCCCTCGTGCTATCTGTGTTTGGAGGCTTGTGGGTATTTTTTTCTGCAAGATTATTTTGTGTTTATGGCTGAACTGGTTTTGTGCAAATAAGTACCTTGTTTCTTTCTCTCTCCTTCAAAACAAATGCTCGTGCTACACAAGAGCTTTACCACAGTAAGCAGTTCAACTTTTGTCTGCACGCGTCGCTGTAATTAACAAAAATTGAAAAATTCCTCAGAGGGGCTTTTAAGACCATGCTGCCGGACACGTTAACATGTATTATGGTAGTTTGATTCATGATCTCTCTCAAAGACATTAACCAACAGTCTTTGAACAGATTTTTATCTGGAGGAGCAGTTTTGATTTTAGAGTGATGGACCAACACTTTTACCATGTAATGTTACACTACAGTACACACACTACATGCAACAGCAGTAAAAAACAAAACAAAACAAAACAATAGAAGAATGTGTCTACTTGCTCTTTGTTTTATCCTTTTCCAGCTTCATGTTGTCTCCCTGTGATTGCATATGATTTATTATTGAACCTGAATATTTGTTGGAAAATACCTGCTCGATTTTTTTCAATATGGACAACAACAGCAGGAACTTTATTAAGTCAGATTGTGAACCAAATACTTTTTCCTCTGTTCTTTTTTGTTTATCTTAAGAACATTATTGTCTCTCCACTCCACTATTTGTTTACACCATTTTTGTGCAGCTCATGGCTGCCAAGTTACCTAACTGAGATATTAGATCTTTATCATCACAATCCTTCACAGGGTATTGATTTGGTGCATTGTGCCCGGCACTCATCAGTATGGAGAGTGAAAGCATGGCTGAACTTACATAACCTCAGGGGCCTCAGCATCAATCGTGATGGCAGATGGAAGGTTTTTGTTTACCTTCAATCTGGTCTCTGTCAGTGACAAAAGACGCTTGCCAATTAATCAGACAGGAATTCAGTTCCGCTGGATCATTTCTGACACCAAAATATCTGCTTGTGCTGTGTTACAAGCGGAGGAAAACTCTTAACAAGAAGGCTCCTGCATTGATGCAAGTGTTTAGAAATGAAATATCCTCCTATAGGCATAAAGCTTTATTTGGAAGCAGGACACACTGGCTCTGATTTTAAAGGTCCTGTCGTTGACATTACTGTGCAGCCTGCATGTTCCTTTCATGACAAACTCAGTCACTTCCTTTGTGTTGGACCAGGAGCGGCTGATAAGAGATAGTTTGATTTCTTGAATTGAAGAGTATATTTTTTTGCTTCCAGTGTTCCATGGTACTCCATGGTAAACAGAATGTTCCAAAAATGTGAGCCACTCACTTTAGCTGCTTTTGCTGTCAGTGTATGGAGGTACAGTTTCGAAACATCAAAA
The DNA here is from genome assembly GCA_029783625.1 of Naso annulatus. Lineage (NCBI taxonomy): Eukaryota > Metazoa > Chordata > Actinopteri > Acanthuriformes > Acanthuridae > Naso > Naso annulatus. Next base: position 25,109,228 of record JAPZDX010000024.1, read on the forward strand.
TCTTCTTAAAACGTACATCCAAAAATCTCAAAAGTTTTGTGTGATTTCTACAAGTCTTCTTGATCATGTCATAAACTCTATACTTCTAAAACACTGTTATTTCGGCTAAAAAGCTACTAAATCCAACATATCCATCACAGGGCTCCTTGTCACGCACTCGGCCAAGTGCATGCATTAAATACTGGATGTGCTGTGTTGAATTTAGTAGCTTTTTGGCTGAAATAAAAATGTTTCAAAAGTGTAGAGCACACGGCACGATAAAGAAGACTTCTGTTATAGCACATGAAACTTTTGAGATTTTGTGGATGGACGTTTTTTGATAGTTTTGATGTTTTGAAACTGTATCTCTATTGGCTGCCAGCAAAAGCAGCTAAAATGAGCGGCTTGCAAATCCAGAAGGAGTATGTTTACCGTGGAATAATGCTGGAAGAAAATTGTTCAATTCAAGACATCTAAGGGTGAGTAATTGATACACAAAGAATAGCTTTGCAATGAAATATTGCTTTAAATGGCTGCTTTTGCTATCCAGAAGTTATGTTTTTTTATCATATATTGCTAAAAAACAACTTAAATTAGAGGTGTTGACCGACTATTTTGAATTTCTTGTAGAAATAAGGCATCTGATGTTGTTTTGAGGAGCCGAGTGCAGAGAACAGACGTTTGCAGAGATTATTGCTGAGTTCATTACCAGGCAGAAGTGACTAGACTGAAGGTGGCTTGGTGGATCTGGATAAACAAAATTGACTGTTGGACACCGGTGGGCCCAAAATCATCAGACGTAAATGTCAGGGAATAATTTCTGCTGTTTCAGTGTTTCCCAGGTACACATCTGTGCAGAGAGACTGCTGTTGATGATGCTTATGATACAGCAGACGGTGCTTTTGGACGGTGTCCCGGACCTCTTGTAGGGTTGTGTGTGTGCTGAGTGTGAGAACATTTTGTGCGTTTAAAAAAAATAGACCAAGCTTCTACTCACCATTCTCACCCCATTTTTTAATTTGAGTTAAAAGAGAAGTTTTATATTATTGCAGTAGCACCCAGCAAAGATCTCAGGTCTGAGTGCATAAATTTCAAAGATGCAATAAATATTTGTTTTTAACCTTCATGAAGAATTAACCAGTAGTAGTTTTGTTTAGAATCAGACATTAGAAACCCTTTGTTTGGGCGATATCCAATTTCTTGTTTTGGATGGGGGTCGTAGTGGTTAGCACTCTCGCCCCAAAGCAAGAAGGTCCTGGGTTCAAGTGTGGAGCTTGCATGTTTTTCCCGTGTCTGCATGGATTTTTTCTGGTTGCTCCGTTTTCCCCCACCATCAAAACATATAGGTCTATCTCCAGTCAGTACCTTTGACCAAGATGCTAATTTAAAATCTGGAGCTGGTCCCAGGGCACTGCACTGTGGCTGCACACTGCTCCTCAAGGATGGGTTAAATGCAGAGGACACATTTCAGTGTATACTGTATATGTGACAAATAAAGTACCTTTACCTTACTCCTTACTGTGGTCCTGAAGAAGAGCAAGAACCTCGTACTTTTAAGCGAAACTGACACGTGCTGCAAATTTTGACATCAGCTCCATTTCGGCTCTGAGACTATTAGCTGACCAATGATTACATGGTGTTGTCTGCTGTGTGTGTTCTCTCAGGACGATAGCCTACTGTCAGTGGGTGGACAACCTGGAGGAAACTCAGAAGCTTCTGGCGATGAGCGGCCCTCTGAGCGACACTCTGAAGTGGCTGCTGAGCCACCTGAACAGCAGCATGGTGCGCAGGGAGATGTACGGCCACGGCATCGGACGTTTCTCCAAGGAGGAGGTTTACGCTCTGATGGAGAAGGACATGAGGACACTGGCCACTCTGCTGGGTAGGAAGAGGAGTGTGTGTGTGTGTGTGTGTGTGTGTGTGTGAGACTGTCCTTAATGCCTCTTCTCCAAACCTTTG
>JAPZDX010000024.1:25170773-25180852 GCA_029783625.1 Naso annulatus
ATAATAATAATAATAATAATAATAATAATAATAATAATAATAATAATATTAATAATAATAATAATAATTTGTGTCCATAACTAAATCCTGCTGACCTCAGTGCGCACAGAATAAATAAGAGCTGAATGACCTGCAGTTTCTCAGCAGTGTTCTGAATGCAAAGCGGCTCTGTGCTGCCTGGCTGACAGATGGGACTCAGGCGATGCTCACCCCCAGCTGGACTCCACTGGACTGGGGCTGCAGCCCTTACTGGCCTCCAGTTTACTCCATTAACGCAGCTCCTTTGACCCCCCCTGCAGCACCCACCCACCCACCATCACCGTTGGACGCACAGTTTAGAGCTACAAAACTAAACGCCTTTGCATTTGTCTTCCCCCTTTACGCACAGGAAAAAATGTGTTTTGCGATTTAATATAAAAGTGGCGAATGGAACCCATTCAGCTATGCTTTTCGTCTAAAACCAGGTAGGCTGTCCCCCTCCCTCTCTTTTTTGTCAAGTACAATTTCAACACACAATAGGGGGCTACACCTTGAAACTGCGTCGACTGGAGTCACAGTGCTGGGCTTGTATCCTCGGAGAACACAACACAGGCTTATGTTCCTTGAGCTCTGGGAGAGGAAAAATGTCCTGTCCTCCCCTCTCTCATTTTTCCATTTCTCAGATATTCACTGCAGATATTGTATTGAGTACTCACTGCAATCTATTATACATAAAACACCCACTATAGCGTTTTATAGTCCAGTGGTTTATATATAACCTTGGGGATAAATAAAATGGATAAACATGTCTTGGAGGAGCGGTCCCACAGAGTTCATTGGACCGGGGTCTGGACCCCGTGGTGCGGCGGCGTGTCCCCGTACACATCCTCGCTCCCCGGCAGAGCTCCGGGAGGGGTCATGCGTTTCTCCTTCTGTCTCCTGTTACAAAACCAAACCCTCACCACTTCTTTCTCCAGGTGCAGACTGTCCGCCAGGCTGATTATTTCCGACGCTGCCGGCTTAGGGCACTTCAAAAAATGACTCTCCAAAGCTCCCTTTACGCTTACCTCGATAGAAGTCCGTTTTTTCCTTTTCCTGCCCTGCGCCGCGATTTTGTCCAGACTGGTCGGACTGCCCGAGGTGGAGTCCGCCTCCTCCAACCACTTGTTCAACAGAGGCTTCAGCTTGCACATGTTTTTGAAGCTGAGCTGCAGGGCCTCAAACCTGCATATGGTGGTTTGGGAAAACACATTTCCGTACAGGGTCCCCAGGGCGAGTCCCACGTCCGCCTGCGTGAAGCCCAGCTTGATCCGTCGCTGTTTGAACTGCTTGGCGAACTGTTCCAGGTCGTCCGAGGTCGGCGTATCCTCGTCCGAGTGGTCGTGGTGGCTCTGCGGCCGGTGCTGGTGCTGATGCTGGGACGGAGGGTGGCCGTGTTCGCTGAGGTGCGGGCTGTGGTGGTCTTCATGACTGTCTCTTAGGTTGTGGTGGTGCATCCCCTGCCCGCTGCCCGGGATCAGCCCGTTGACGCTGAAGCCCGGCTGGGAGTATATAAGGCTTTGGCCGTTCGTCGTCGCCATGCTCGGTATATGAGCCGCGGTGGTGGTTCTCCACGCCCGGCCGTCGTGGTGGTTCCCGTGCGTCTGGTGCACCAGGTGCGGTGGCCGCGACTGGTGCTGCAGGTTACTGCTGGAGTTGTGCATCTCGTCCCGGGCGCCCTGCACCGCGGGTTTGATGTCCTGCTCCGCGCCGAGCGGGCTGGAGGACCACGGGGCTCCCTCTCCGTGGGACAGCGCAGTGATCCACTGGTGTGCGTGGCTGAGCGTGTGGCTGTTGCTCTGCAGCGGGTAGTCGCTCTGCAACAGGCTCTGCGCGTCCCGGTACGCCGTGGCTTGCTGCATGCTGCCGGGCTCCGAGTGCACGATGGATGCGCTGGAGGTGAGGATGTTGTAGTGGTTAGACGCTGCGGTCGCCATGACTCTCGGAGCCGGACTGGTCGCTCTTATTAAAGGAACCTCGCATTTGACAGATCCTCTCCTGCCCACAGGCGGCTCCCAGGCGCTCTGCCAAGTGGACGCCGAGGCGCACCTGGACTCCGCCCCGCCCCCGCCGCTCATTGGAAGTCAAAGGATGATGGACGTGGTTGCCAAGGGCAACGGTGCGGTGATTGGCTGCGGGGAAGACTCAGCAAACACTACTCGGTTTGTTGGAGAGGTGCGAGCGGAGGCTGCCGTGGAAGCGGAGAGCCGGAGTGCAGCATGGGGAGACGGAGCACCGGGATCAGCAGTGCAACTGTAAGATAGGCTACAGCTGATTTACTTTGATAATCGTGTTCTCTCAAGAGTCAGGCTGCAGTTAGTTTAGATCCAGGAGACAAGCATGATTAATAGAAAAGCTCTGTTTTGTAGAAAATGCAGTTCTTCCTTGAGGTAGACTGAACTTTTTTGTTGCAAATTGCTGACTGTAATTATTCGCACATATATGACTTTATTCTGAAAACGTGTGTTTAACATTATTATATGATTAGACGATATAAAAATTCTTTATTGCAGCAAGGAATGGTAGATTTCCAATGACATGCAATTTTTTTATGAACTGCATATTAATATATAGTCCATGAAAGTTAAATGCATTAGGATTGCGGCGAAAATTCTACTAAAACGTTGTAGGTGTGTGTATATTTATGTAGCCTGTGTTATTTGTGCAGCGCTGTGTGTATGTGTGAAAGAAAATGTAGCCAATGTAGCATTTTTCTCAAACTATTTATCAAAAAATAAGAGCAGGCCTGTCAAAGAAATTTTCATGTATCAGTCAAATATTCATTTTCATAAATGAACATTTTAAGCTAAAAATTTTACAAATATATTAATGTATTATTTCATGCAAAGCGGTTAAAAAACATCAGGCACGCTGACATGACGGCAGATAAAACACGGGCTGTCAATAAAGTTCAGTATGTGTTTGATGTGTAAGGCATGGTGGGAGAGGTAAATCTGAAAGTATTTTTTTTAAAAAAACACACGAGATATTTGGTGAAGAAAAAAGCTCAGACACGTTTCAATCAAATCAATTTTATTTGGCAAAATATTTTTTGTTTAAAAAAAAAAAAAAAAAAAAAAAAGGCAGGAAAAAACCGCGAATAAATTGGCTTAAAATAAAAGTGGAAGTGACCAGCCTTTTCTGTTTGTATTAAGAGCAGTCATGTAGCCTAAAGGTTTCGCAGCAGTTTAAATTGACAGATCTGTCATCTAAACACTCCATTATGTTCCTGCTGCAGTTTGTTAAACCATCACATTAGGGCTATTAATGTCAGAATCCTGCAGTTTCAGCATAATAACATTCCTCAGTGTGCTCAAAAGTGTACGTTGTTTTTATCAGTCAAGTCTTGTAAATGTAGACATCTTGAAAACTTCGCACAGCTCATACAGTAAACAAAACAACTTGTGTGTGTGAGTGTGTGTGTGCAGGCTGTAAAGTGAATTAACAAGCCTGACTCTGGAGGAGTGGCTTCTCACAGAAAAAAGGAGGCTCCCTTGGATGCAAGTCAGGCTTCTAAATATAGCTTGAATGACTTAAAAGATTTTATTTAAAACACTAAAATATATAATTTATGCGTTTATAAATGTAGTTTGGAGCATTTCATGAGCCAAATGGTTGTTTACAGCGCTGTAACAGATCCATGTGGGAATCTACCAAAAGCCTTTTATCACCAAATAAAATTAGAAATTATTTTCAGGTCTTATGTACAACTCTTTTAGAGTTAATGGTGTGTCAAAAGCTTCTCTGGCTACTCATCATCCAGTAAAAGTGAGGATTGAAGATGAAGATGAGGATTAAGTCGAGACTCAGGCCTCCAGTCCAGGGCAGGGAGGGCAGGTTTCCATCCCGTCCCAGCTGTCGTCCCCCCAGTGTCAGCTTCAGGGACCAGGACTTTGTCCAGAGAGGGGACATTCCTGGTCGACCGCTGCTGGTTGCCATAGGGAGGGGTACATGAAACAACAGCAGTCGCGTTGCTGCTGCCCCCCCTGCCTCCCCTGTTCCTGGACTATCTAAAGGCCTCTATTTAGAGGCTCTCTGCTGCGAGGACAAAGCCTTCGCAGGGATAAAGGAGGGAGGAGTAAAGAGCACAGGGCCCTGAGAGGGAGAAAGGGCTCGAAAAACTGCAAAAGATGAGAGAGATTATGTCTGTCCTCAAAGCTGCTCTTCACACTGCAGTGACATGAAGCAAAATGTGGCAGAAAAAAACAACATTTTTGCTTGGCAGAAGTATTTTTCAACTTCTAACTTCTGAATCAGCCCCTACATTTGGAATATTAGCAGGCATTAATTATTCCTACTGTATATATGCAATTAAAAAGCACTTTTCGCTGGTCTATGGCCTAACACAATTCAATCCACAAGAAATAAAGTAATACATACTGGCCACAAATTAAACCTATAAATCAATGAAGGCAGTTCTTCAATATCCACAATTTATAACTTCTAAACTATGCAAATGACTTAAAGTGTAATTAAACATTTTATTTAATAACTTGAATAAGGCAGTAAAATTAAACGGCAATAAAAAAAAGCAATTATGAGAGAAATATTTTCACAAAAATATTCAAACTGCGCAGAAAAAAACAGAAGAAGTCTACATGCACACTCACAAATCATTCTTAGCAATGTTAATTTATTCGGAAAGTTCACACCAGGACATGTCATGTGTTTAGACTGAGGTCTGTGAACAATACATGGGTGTGTAACAAAAGCAAGTGGTAAATACAAAATGATCTCTGATCCCTGCTTTAGATTACCTGGATTGGACTGGATTGATTTCTTGCGAGGTTTAAACTGTTTTTCAACTTTTCTTTGTCTTGGTGCAACTTGAGAGGCCAAAATAGTGACTCTCTGTCTCTGCTGTTAGCAGCAAACAGGAAAACATTTTGAGACATAAACTGTATATAAATGCATAGTTTACATTCATCTTTTAAAGGCACAATGTGCAACCAATATGTACAAAACCTTATATCGAAAAATAAAGATTTGAAATTGCTTTCACATTTCATTAAAAGACATTTTTTTGCGAGGATAAGTGATGAGTAATTCTGAACCTGTAATGTTGTCTAACATTGTCAGTGTGTTGATATTAATAATATCTGTAAACAGTGATACAAAACAGGCCTGTGATGATCCGCTGAGAAGCACAAACTGCTCGTATTCCATGTGTAACTCAAGCTCTTCAATTAAGTATTACTGATTGGGCCTTTAATGGATCTCATTTCATAGGCTAATAATCCTTTATGGATGTGAATCCAGCTGCACTGATTGCACATGAAGCCGCCAGGATTTAAGTCATACCAGGAAAAGTTTCCAGGCACGGCTCAGTAATTCATTCTGGTAATATTGAACATTATTGTGGCGTAACATTGAAATCGGCCAAATCAAAAGAACATTGTGGTAATTAGGCCGTAATTCAAGGAATTACCACATCGCCACACAGGCTTAAATAGTCGTGTTGGGAGAAACGCAAAGCACATTATTTTAATGGTGTAATATGCAAACTACGGCTCGTTTCAATTACATGGCTTAACAATGCATAAATGATGCGAGCCTTGTTATTTGGACTGCAGGGTCCTCAGTTATTCAATCAGAGGGGCCAATGTTAGGGGCCAGGCTGCCTCCTCGTACACAGGGAAAACAGTGCTGAGCACCGAGGGCCGCTGCCAAACTACATTTAAGGGAATAAAAATGAACAGCAGAGAATGTAAGCGTTAAATTAACAGTAGGATAATTATATGACCCGTGTGCTGTAAAGATTCAATTTCTAACGCTCTAATTAGGCAACTGTCTCCCCATACATCAGCTCACATCCCTCTGCCAATTTCTCAGCAGAAAGCATCCTGCAAAGCGGAAATAATTAGATTTTATTAAGACACGGCTTGTGTAATAAAGAAAATCAGAGGAGGGGCTGGTTAAATATGATATGTTTTTGAAACCAGTGACTGTTCCACGTACACAGTTCACTGAGTCCCATTTGAAGAGAGGGGCAGCTGAGTTCAGGCTGTAGGGAGAGAGGCCGGGATCTGTCAGTAATAAACCGTCCACCGTGTTCTGTAGGAGGAAGGTACAGTAACTCAGCCCTCTGACAGAAATATAGTCCCTATGTAATAACTTTAAGAAGGGCGCTATACAAAATCATTGCAAAATGGCTGCACGTAAGGCTGCAATTAATGAGTATTTTCATCGTGTAACTAGTAAAAATTGCCAATCATAATTTAGCAGAACCCAAGATGACATATTTAAGTCGCTTGCTTTGTCACGGGAGCAGCCCAAAACTTCAGATTATTATCAGAGGATTAAAGAAACGATCAAAATGTCCCCACCTGAGAGGCTTAACGGAAATACTGTTTGACATTTTTTACCTATGAAATATAAAACTTCTTGAACGATTAAACAATTATTGAAGGTGTTGCAGATAAATTTTCTGTCAATGGACTAAAATTTTTTACCTCTAGCAATGGATAGGTACATGAACCTATTGGACGCTGTGATGATATCTGGTCCAAAGCTACAACATTATGATGTAACAACGTTAACATCCTAATACTTAGTGCCATAAAAGTGACATAATAATCACATAAAAAAATTACACTCGAATCTTTAGGGAACTATCATGACTGAATGCATTTTTCTTTGTTTTTACCACCTGCAATTTTTGACTTGTTTGGCTCATATCAGACCACATAAGGAGTCAAAAATTAGAATTTCTAACTGTATCTTTGAAATAAAAGATATCTAGAGCTACAGTTCATCTTGCATTGTTACACTGTGGAATATACACAATAAAAGACAAAACATTCAATACTTAATCGAGCACAGATGAACTCTTGCAAAAGTAATAACAGAGATGTCACGTTGTTGAGATTGTATCGCAGATTAGCTGTTCGGATATCAATAATTCTTGCCGAGCCTTGTTTCAAGTCTTACATAACGAGAGCCAGCCCACGCCTTTCATCCGTACTGTAATTGTTGTGTGCATCAAAGAGAGGGAGATTGACAGGCTGTATGGGAGGATTAATACAGTGGGTGAGTGACTACATACTGGGTCGGGAGGGAGGAGAGAAAAGGGGGAGTGAGATATGGGGTGAGAAGGAGGAGAATGAGAGAAAAAGTAGGAGAGGACAAAAAGTGGGGAGAGAGTTAACGAGAGGGAGAGCATTAATTGTGTGCATTGTGCCGGGGCTCTTTTGCTGAGTGTGGCTGTCGAGGTGCGGGCGCTAACCTCTCCAGCAGCCCGCCGTGATCTGAGCCAGCTCTCAGACTGCTGTATTCCAATGCAATTAGGCCACTCAAAGGCCTGCTTAAAGCTGCACCCCCACCGCACACACACATACACACACGCACACACACTCTCAGATAGCAACAGCCCCTGTGGGTCCCCTCCATTGTAGCAGGGAGGTGTATTCTGTCCCTCTTTGAGGCCCTGGATGAAGAGACCACCCTGGGGAGCAGCAAAAAGGGAGGATTACCTCTCTTTCTGTCCCTTTCCCTCTGTCTTTCTCTCTGTCTGTCTCTTTATCTTTCTCTCTCTTTCTGGTTTAGGAGTTCACCTCTAAATCAGCTCAGGCAGGCACAGAGCTGAGTTTCTGTTCGCTCCTCCAAAGAGACACAACTTGGGAGTTTTCGCAGGGAGGCAACCGAAGACGAAGAAGAGCGATGAGGCCTTCCTGTGATGGATGTCATTGTGGGACTGCTTCAGCAATATCACTTTCCTCTTCCTCTTTCATTATTCATGCAGTCATATATTTCAACAAGTGGCGTGGGACGTGTAGCTCACTCGCTTGTCCCCGCTGGCATCAGCGCCACAGCCTCAGTCTGTCAGTCCCCTCTGTGCGCTGTATTAAGAGAAAGCTCTTCATGATAGCAGAGTTCTCTTGGCTGGGTTTCAGCGTGTCTCATTCCCCAGAAAGCATTTAAAGCAGATTACCAACCTAACGCTACACCTCCCCAATAAGAGAAGGGAGGAAAAAAAACCTGGCACATTAACACCTGCAATACTACTCAATGGCATCAACAGATTAACGAGGTAATCCACACAATGAGGTCTTTGATTCGTGTGGTTTGGCAGCCAATAACGGCAGGCATAATGCACACTGTTATTTCAGACCGTCCCAGCATGAGAAAACCTGGCAGAAGCCGTTCCCTTTTTTGTCTCTCCGTCAGATGAGCTTTTGAAGAATTCTAACTCGTGCATCTGGTGCGATTGCCTGTTTCCTTGTCAGAAAAATAACCTGCTGGTTGCTCCTGTGGCACATGTGAAGGGAGAAGGGGAGGAATCACAGTCTTTCTGAAGGCTGTTAAACAGCAGGGCTGAGGAGCACTCCCTCGCCTTTCCCCCCATTTTTCTGCATAAGGACGTGCATATATGTCTGTGTGTGTGTGTGTGTGTGTGATAGATCTCACGGTCCCATCGCTCATGTGCGGCTCGATTAGCCCCACGTGCCTCGTTCGTCAGACGTGGAGGCAGAGCAGATGGCAGGAGACGCACCGTGTTACCATGCTGCGGCACTATGTAACGCTGCTCTAATTGAAACATCAATACTGCCCTGTCAATACACCACCGCTACTTTACAGAACACCACAACCTACAGACCTGTACTTGACTGTCACAGAGCTTTTATTACTCCGACATCCTTGTTTTAGACTGAGATGCACTGCTAAAAAGTTTCAGGCTGATTTCAAAATGGCAACAAAGTAACTTTTTCAAACACTCTGTAACGGTTTGTGGTGTTTTTAATATCCCAATTTCAATTAAACACTTGAGTTGATTTCTGTTTGTATACAGTGTTTTGGTGGTAAAGGAAGCATGCAGAAATAAGAGAGAGAATTTTCTCTCTAGCATCTCCGCTGTGGTACATTTTTAATGAATTGATAAAAAGTTGAGGGAATTCACATGGCTGTGATCAGTAATTCGACGTTATCGGAAATTCAGTAGAGAACAGAGAGAAATTAGGCGGCTAGAAATTAATTTGCTATTTGTCCAACTCAATGAGGAGTGACACAGCCCCTTTAATGAATGGGTAATCCATTTCTTATTGCACCGAGCTGAGTTCACCCTTCAATGAAGTGGAAAAAGACAAACATATCTTTCACTAACCTTTGCAACTTCCGAAAAACAAACGAGGAGGAGGAGGAGATGAGTGCTGCTGCTCCTGAAACTATTTGTTTTTGGGGAAGGATTTATGTGCTTGTGTGTGTTCCTGTGGCTGGGAGAGCGATAGAGGTTTAAAGCCGAGCTAGGAATCCACAGTAAATAATTTGCGCCACCACTAAGGCCACACAGTCAAAGTCTTGGAGGTTGAATTGATTCATGATCAACTGACTTGCTGCACTGTGGAAAATAAGTCTTTTTTTTTAACCATGCTTCATATTTGTTTCTTCAGTTTCCTGCACCTCCCCTGCCTTCCTGCTCACAGTTTCTCCTCCTCTGGATCTGAAGAGTCTGACTGTTGCACCTCCTTCACATCCATGATGGCACCCTGGAGAGTCTGCGACGGTAAGGATCCGCTCTCTCTGTCCACATGATCCCCCATGGTCCCATGAAGCTCCTTCACAGCAGAAGGTCTTGACCCCCTGGACGACTTCTGTACATCTGTCTGTTGTAACTGTTGGATATAGTATTAATATGAAATTAACTTACATTTCCTCTCCACACATGTTTTAAGATATGTAACATGTTATACGTAATATGTTAAACATGGCTTTCCTCATAAAAAGTCAAACTAAAACTAAAACAAGAACTAACTCTAACGAACACCTGGTGTTGTGTCGAACTCCTGTTGAGATCTGTTTCTCCGCTTGACCCACCTAAACTTGACGGGGAAACAGTTTTTGGCACAACACCGGGTGTGTAAACTGGCATTATGAAAAGCCTGCGAAAGCGGAGACTAAGCTAATGCTAATGCTAGTGCAAGTCAATGTATTTTTTAATAGCCACTACCGAACTCTGATTTAAAACTCCATCGTGCAGCCAAAGCAAGCATAACACGATGACAGTCTGTGGAGGCAAATTCAAGTGTTTGTAGCATAGTTTAAGAAGTCAGACTGCAGCAAAATTT
>JAPZDX010000024.1:25462906-25473115 GCA_029783625.1 Naso annulatus
TGAGCCATGGCTGTGTCCAAGGATGCAGCTAACTCATAAAACAAGATCAGGACCGAGGTACAGTATACAGTACTTCTCTGACAGCTGAGGAAAATACAGCTGTTCATTGGTTCACAAGAAGCAGCCAATAAGCAGCAAGCGGCCAAAAATATAAAATTACTTGAAGCTGAAAATATGAGCTTCTCTGCTGCGTTGGCTTTCTACAGTCGAATGTTCGTTTCGTCAGAACCGCTCAGGATGTATTTGTTGTCTGCTGACCACTTTATGCAGATGACATACTGTATGTGTTTGGTGTGGTAGAATTCCCCGAATTAAGAAAAAGGAATGAAATAGGAAAAAAGACATAATGCCTTTAATAGCTGCCTCAGAAAAATAAACAAGTACTGTTATTATGAACAAGGCTGCAACTAATTATTATTTTCATTATGTCAATTACTTTCACAATTGATCGTTTATTTGATTACATGTCAATAATGTGTGAAAAATGTCCATCTTAATTTCACAGAGCCCCATGTGACATCTTCTAATTGTTTCTTTTGTCCAAACAGCAGCCTGAAACACAAAGGTTCTTCATTTATTATCATAAAGTACACAGAAAAGCGGAAAATCCTCACATTTAAGGAGCTAAACCACCAATGCTCTTTACTTTTTAAGTGGATTATTTGCAACGATAATTGATTAATCAATTAATTGTTGCAGCTGTAATATAGAATTACAAAACTCAGATTTACCAAGACTGGTTGTTTTGTTGACCCATCTATTCAGTTTTCATACTTCATTACTTTAAAACTTACTAATCCAAACCTTCAGAATTACAGTATACCTGTTATGACAACTGAGAATTTAAAAAAACAACAAAAAAAGGAACAAACAAACCAAGGTTGGTGATTTAGCCACCTAACATTAGCAGCTCATGGCTAGCTGTCACTCAGGTGGCCGTGCCCTTATTTATGCAGAACATTAAGCCTAAATATAAAATAAATGAATGAGTTACCAATAAATAAATAAATAAATAAATGAAAAAATGAAAATTCACCCCCCTCAGTTATCATGAATGGTGGAAAAAGCTATAGAGTGCCTAAGTCACGCCCCTCTACTTCTGGGCCATGTGGCTTTAATTCAGAATGGAACAGTGGTCAGTGGAAAGGAACAAATTAATTTTAAAACCCCTTTGGCTTGTGCCCTGAGTTACACATCTGATGGTTGGCATTTAATTGACAATTTTTCATGCGATGAAAGTCGAATTTTGTCATCAAACAGTAAAGTAAAACAACGTCTTTTGAGAGACCGCTCAGAGAACTACATCACTCGTCTGGCACAATTTATGTCACCAGCGCTTAAATTGGCCGTGGCACAGTTTCTTTCATTCCTTTATAAAGAGGGGAATGGATTATAAGAGGTGAAAAATCATTTAGTTAAGAGATCGTTGTTACAACGTCACCTATGCTGCGATCGGGTGTGTAGTCCCTTTCAGAGTCTTGTGTTTCAGCATTTGTGTGATAAACTGCGACTTTCTTGACTTGCAAAATTATCATTTAAATTGAAAAAAAATCATGTTTAAGAATGGTGGTAAAATTTAAACGGGATCAACTAAACTGCTGTTGATTGGCTAATCAATCAAGCAACCAACTAAATGTTGCTGCTCTAACCTGAGTTGGTCAGAACAAGTGGGTATCTTTAAAAACTGCAGACTGTGTGTGCAGACTTCTGTTTTCCTTACTGAGCTGCAGTGGAGGAGTTACAGAAGACAAAATAAGGCTTTTATGGTCATGTGATTATTTCATCACAATTTTTTACTTGTTTATATTGCTGTTACTTTGTGTCAGTTTTCACAACAGATTAAAATTCAATGTAAATGACTAAATTCTGTCCGTAGAAGGTTCAACATCAAATCACTGCAACAGCATTTGCATCATGACAGCCTCAACACAGACTCAGTTTGGTATGCAGCAGAGTCTCAGATGCAGTCTGCCCACAGTGGTTTTAGACTCCTACTAAAGGCTCCGATTCTACCCTACATGTTGTAATCACAAACAAAAAATAGTACTTGCCACATCACTAAGATTGTTATCCTCCAGTGCTGAACTTTCCTTTTATTTAATATTGCGTAGTTTTCAATAACAAGTGGTTTTTGGTCCACTACAGCTTGTAATTCCTCTCAAAACAAAGATGGAGCTGGCCATGTTGTGTCACCACAGAGCAGAAATTTTGACCCTGAACATGGCCTTCCGTTTGGCAATGGCATTTTCCCCCCCTCTCTCTTTATGGCTTAAATAGGGTGTACAAGTTCAATTATACAGAGAGGTAATACATTTAACAGAGTGAAGACAAAATAACGAGACAAAGTAACAGATGTCAGTGCCAGGGGATATGCATTATTCAATTGCAAAGCCAGGAAACATGAAACATCAAATAAATATATTAATGGAGGTACATAAAGTTACTGTTTTAAACTCCTTTTTGTTTTGAGAGGAAAGAACAGTTCTGATGTACTGTTCATGTTCAAATATAATCATGAGGGTTTTGATTCACTAAATTTGGATTTGTGTTCATGAAATTTTGCTAAAAGAAGCTCTTTAATTTTTTTGTAACCCTTGTGGAGACCAAACTCTTCAGCAAAATCAGGGTCAAAGTTATTAATAATGAATCGCCCCAGTCCTTCCACAGCTTTTGAGTATGGTCACAGTGCCAGAATAGATGAAGAAGTGCCTCTGGGAGTACAACACAGAATGAACAGTTTAAATGCATCTAATCGGGAAAGAAAAAAAGGAAAACAAAAAAGGTTGCCCACCGTTTATTACTCAGTCGGCATGTGAAAAGGCACTAGCTTGCCATCTGCTGGCAACCTAAGATTATGTCAAATATCAAAATATTAAATCAAGCAAAATTACTTTAACTAGAACAAAGCACCAACAAAGCTTTGTCTTTATCACATGTGATCAATTCTCCTGAGAAGTTGTCATCTAATCACACCGTTGCATGCAAAGAATGACAGTTTGTTGAGTTTCTGGTGCTTTTTAGGAAATGCGACATTAAGTTTGAAATAGTAGCATGTGTAATGGTAGTACAATTGAAATAGGACAGTAGGTAAGATAAGTAGGTTGCAGAGTTGTACTAAGTTTCATAGTACAGGAAATAACAACATAACTGTACAAAGTTTTGCATTGGGAGATGTTGTTTAAGTATGCACCAGTTCACAGATGTGGTTATATTTGCATAAATCTATATGATGTGCAAAGAAAGAAAATATTTTTGTCTAAATGCAATATGTTTATTTTAAGTCATATTGTAGAAATACATGTCAAATTTAGACTTGGAGGCACACTTTCATAAACAGTAAAAGTCAGATGCATGTGGCACATACATGTATTGATAGAATATAAAAGGCAATAACATGACATAAAAGCCATAGCAAATGGCATTGCAAGGTACAATCCAAAATTATTCAAATGAAATGTATATTAAAAATGTATAAATTGAATAATTGTGCTTTCTGTGAGGAGGAAATTGAAAGCTTGGCACATTTGTTTTCGATTGTGAACCAGTTTGATTATTCTGGAATGATCTGCACAGCTGGCTACAGTCTAGGGAGATTAAGCCGTCACCCCTGACAGGGAAAGAAATTAGGTTTGGTATGTTTGTTGCCTGTGTAATCTTAGAACTTGTTCTCAATAGAATGATTTTTGTTTGTTTGTTTGTTTATGTTTTTTTAAATATATAAATAAATGCAGATATTTTAAAACTAAACCAAGTTTGCACCATTGGAGGAATGAGTTAAAACTTTTAAGTAGGTCATTGAAACTTTTTAAGACAAGAAAGCCCTTACATTAGTTTTATCATGAAATATGTTTGACTTAGTTTGAGATAGCCCTGTGTTTCAGTTATTATTTAATGCTTTCAGTTATATATTCCTCTTTTTCTTGAAACTTCTCACATTTTAAATATCTGCTTGTGTTCTTACACAACCTGAGGCTTATGACTGAACTGTCCTCAGAATGAAAAGTGCCTAATTCGTTTGTACATGCAATTTTTTCAATAAAGAGGGATTTTTTTCAATAACCCGTTAGCCTACTATTGCATTAATTTTGACAGTCCTAAACTTCATGTGATTTTTTTCTTCACTTTTAAAAGTTTTCCTGTCATATATAGGCCTACATTTTATTGTATTTTTTTTTCCAATTAAGTAAAGTGCTCCTTATTCTCTCAAATCCTTGGTTAACCTTATGGTTAAATCTCTTCAGTTTAACCACAGGCTATTATTTATGATTTGACGCAACTATTAAATAGTAACATTTGTCAAAGCAACAAATGGAAGAACTTCCCTTTAAGAACAAATCGCTGCACTTCCTGTTCCTTTCCTACGTTTAATTTCGCAACTTGACAGTCGTTTCCGGTTGTTTCGTCAGTGACGCAAGCGGGAGGACTGAACATCCCACAATGCAGCACGGCTCCATTGAGTCTCTTCTTCGTCAACACATGGCCAATGCTTGCTAATATTTTTCTGGTTTATCTTAAACCTAAGTTCGTTTTTAAAGTGTGTTTCCATTTTGCTTTTTTACTAAATGAAAGTTAAAGTCCTCTCGAGGAACCCGGATGACTATGTTCGGGAGACTAAACATGATATTCAGCGAGGTAAGTTAATAAGTTTGAGTTATAGGCTAAACCACCAACAGCTAACGCTAGCTAAACACAGTTTGGTAGCATTACTTGCACAGCTAACCAGTTTTACGTTTTTTAACTACTTTCTGCCAAAACAATATATTAAATAAGACCAATCATGATTGCATTTTGTAAACCGTCACCATGTGACTAAATAAAAATAACGCAATTACAGTTATTTAGTCAGACATTATCGTCCGAAGCATAGGTAGAAAGCACGTAGTGTAAGGAATTCGTTCCAGATGTGCTCATAAGTGTACTAGCAGTAGACGTTGTAATATCTTCACACGTTTAGTGTCACTGGTTGAAAGTTGTGTTTAGTCTGTGGCATGTGCGCAGGTCCTGTAACTTTAGAACATCTGCGGTTGTAAATTAAAATGAAATGTAAAGGAAATACGCAAATTAAAAGCTGCTAGGTAGTATATCCTCAGTGACATCTGACATCTAAGATATTTCACATAAATATCACCTCTGTTTTGTTTCTGTTTTTTTGTTATGTTTGTTTTTTTGGTTGTTGTAAACATGTTGTAAACATTGACATAGATGAAATATCCTCACATCTCATGAAGGACTGATCGCTATCTGTTGTTAGTCCATAGAAACTATGACCCATCACTTCATCCGTTAGAGATGAGCAGAGAGTACACCCGGGCTCTGAATGCCACTAAGCTTGAGAGGGTGTTTGCTAAGCCATTCTTGGCCTCTCTGGATGGACACAGAGATGTGGTGAACTGCATGGCCAAGCACACCAGGAGCCTCTCCACCCTTCTGTCTGGCTCCTGTGATGGGGAGGTAACTGTCTTAAATAGTATTAATGCAGTACTTCCAACTAGTTATTTCAGAAGCTATTACTTCAGACACTGTGCACACAGTACTATATGTATCATATGCTTTGTCTTGATATTGACGTGTTTTATTTGATCTTTAGGTGAAAGTGTGGAATATGAGCAAACATGAATGTGTACGCACGCTCCAGGCACATGAAGGTTTTGTTCGGGGAATGGTTGTCCGCTATTGTGGAACATCCTTCTTCACGGTGACTGCTGCCTTTCCAACATCGCAGAAGAGTTTCCTTAGTGACCTCTTAGTGGTGCCTGACTTCTAATACGGCTTCTTTTTCTATCTCTGTCTGCAACAGGTTGGTGATGACAAAACAATCAAGCAATGGAAAATGGAGACTCCAGGTTACGGAGAGGAAGAGGAGCCACTCAACACAATTCTGGGCAAGGTAGGATTAGCGGGCACCTGCTGTACTATTACAATCAAATACAGTTGTGGTTCCCCCATAGTAATGGAGAAATTCTGCTCTTTAGGTGACCATGACCTTTGACCTCTCAAGGATCAGTGAAATATGTGATGTTTTATAGTAAAAAAGATTTTTGTCTCTTGCAGACAGTCTTCACAGGACTGGACCATCACCAGAAGGAGGCTGTGTTTGCAACGTGTGGCCAGCAGGTGGACATCTGGGATGAGCAGAGGAGCAGCCCAATCCGCTCTTTCACCTGGGGCGTAGACAGCTTTAGCGCTGTTCGCTTCAACCCCGTGGAGGTAAGACATGTAACCACCGCACCCAAACAGGCCCGGTCCTGTTGTACAGTGAAGAACAAGTTGTCCTTTATAATGTCTCGACTCACATCCAAGTGGTTCAAGTCAGACTTCTTTGATCTTCCACTCTGCTGATGTCTTTAAAAGTTGATGGTTTGCACCTTTTCACAGACGGAACTTCTTGCAAGCTGTGCCTCAGACAGAAGCATAGTGCTGTATGACATGAGAGAGTCAACACCACTTAAAAAGGTTGGGCCTGTCATTCAGTTCCTGTAGGATTTTACCTTTTGCTTTCCTCATTTTCTCATTAGGACATGATAATAGTTAAATTTGTTTTCTATATTTATGTAGGTTATTATGACAATGAGGAGCAACACATTATGCTGGAACCCAATGGAAGCCTATTACTTCACATCCTGTAATGAGGACTACAAGTGAGTTGAGGATAATGAAAATTTTAAATTTGAAGTGAACAGTGTGTTATTGTGTGTGTGTGCGCATGTTTAAACTACCAGCTCTACACTAGCACAAGCAGGGCACCGATAACCTCTAACCCTACACAAATACATCATCCCTGTAACACTG
This sequence comes from Naso annulatus, assembly GCA_029783625.1. Taxonomy (NCBI): domain Eukaryota; kingdom Metazoa; phylum Chordata; class Actinopteri; order Acanthuriformes; family Acanthuridae; genus Naso; species Naso annulatus. Next base: position 25,469,696 of record JAPZDX010000024.1, read on the forward strand.
TATTGTTTTACTGCCGAAGTGCAGTTGTTCCAGCTGGGCTCATTTGTCCTTTTCTGTGTCTCTTTAGCCTCTACACATACGACATGAGGTACCTGGACCAGCCTGTCACAGTACACATGGACCATGTCTCTGCAGTCCTGGATGTTGACTATTCTCCTACTGGGAAGGAGTTTGTATCTGCCAGCTTTGACAAAACCATCCGCATCTTTCCCAAGGACGGTGGTCACAGCAGGTCAGTAACACCATTTTATAAAAGCAATACAAGTGTTTGTTTTCATAAAGTGGTTAATATCAAGGTATTTGATCAAAATCACCGGGATATTGGACTTTATCCATATTAGCTAGTCCTAAATAAATGCTTATTTTCCCTTGACAAAGCCCTCTAGCAGCCAGTCTGTCCATTTTAACGGATAAGTGTAACTCTAGTCAGTAACATTAATAATTATGCATTTCATTTGAGTAAACCACTGCTATTTTTCATGCTGGCTTACTAAAATGATCTACAGACACTTAATACTGCCATTTTTTTCCCCTCTATGACAACTAAAAAAAAAAATCTACTTTGAAAATTGTCTGTTATGACTCCTAAGTGGTGTGGTGATGTTCAAGTGCCACAAAGTGGATTGATAGGTCAACAAAACAACCGATCTTTTGTAATTTGGATCATTGTAATTCTTCATTCTTTATTAGCGCTTGTTTGATTATTTTTTAAAGCAGCTATTAGAGGCATTGTGTCTTTTTTCCTTATTTTTAATTCAGGGAAGTCTACCACACCAAACGCATGCAGCATGTCATCTGCATAAAGTGGTCAGCAGACAACAAATACATCCTGAGCGGTTCTGACGAAATGAACATCCGACTGTGGAAAGCCAACGCAGCAGAGAAGCTCGGAGTGGTGAGTCCTGCCTCATCCTCTCTTTCATTCCTGCTTTCACGCAATTAATTTGATATTATTGGCCACTTCCTGCTCATTTGCTGCTTCTTCATAAGCAGCAAGTGGACCAATGAACAGCTGTATTTTCCTCAGCTGTCACAGAAGTACTGTATACTGTACCTCGGTCCTGATCTTGTTTTATGAGTTAGCTGCATCCTTGGACACAGCCATGGCTCAGGGCCCAACGCAGCAGGGTTAGAGTGGGTGACTGTGCCAGGAGCGGCTGTTGCCAAACGTTCTGATGGATGCTGACTTAGGACAGAATCACTCTCAATAAGTACAATGTACCAACTGGCACAGCGGCTCCTGTGGCAGGAGTTGGTCCAAAAACCTCATGAGCTTGTGCAGTTGTTTTAGAAATTCCCAACAAAAGATTCAGATAAAAGTATGTTTCCTTTTTCTGACTAATATCCACTGGTACTTAACATACTGTTTAACGAAAGCCACATGTATTCATATTAAGATAATACAAGTTGTGTTCTGAGCGTAATGTTGTTTGTTTTGCTTAGCTGTCACATAAAACTCTTGTAAAATGCTGGGAAGTTCTCCAATGCCTTAAATCTCAGGTATGGCTGAATCCTAAAAATCAGTGGCATCTCTTGTACCATCTCCAACAGCATTCTTTCATTCCTAATCAGATTTACTCTTCCTTAGTCTCTTAATGCAGCTTAGGAGTGGAAAATTGTTTGGCTTTTGGCACTTGTTTTACTGTCAGTGTGTAAGAGAAGATTTATTTGCAAGCAGGGATCAGACGAGGCTGCTCCTATCAGCAGTTTAAATCGGCCAATCACTTAAAGCTGGCCACTCTGAACATAATGAAGCATTAACAATCAAGTTGTACTGAGAGGGCCTTTAATTATCAAGAAATGCTGAAATGCTAGATCGAGGTCTGAAGGCATCACACTGGACTTATGAGGACTTCATGAGCTGCTGCACATCTCTTTTTTTTTTTCTTTCACTTGCAGCAGCATTTAACTTTATTGTATTATGTGTTTGAGGCAAAGACCTAAAACATGTTGAATCAGTCGGCTCCTGTTGATTTTCAGTCAGGTAAAATTTATTTCACCCGATCAAGAGAACTGTTTGAGTCAAATGAAGAGGTGTCACTTTTGATCTATGTTAAGGGATTTACAGTCTGATTAAAGCAATCTTTGAAGAATAATTGGAGAAAATTACAACTGGGTCCTAATTTTGTAGGTTTGTCCATCATTTCCTTTGTTTATGATAATATCATACCTGCCAGTGGATTGCCAACATTGGTGAACATTGTGGCTTTATTACACTGTGGCAAAAAAATTATGACTTTGTTCAGGTTTAAACATTGTTGGAAACATTTTGAATAATGCAAGTACACAACTCGACCAAATATGACACAGATCCAGTAATTTTTTTTTACATTTCTAGGCAGAAATTTTACATATTGTATCTTTATGCAAAAACATCACATGCAAAGAGTGCACAGATTTTTTAACTGTCTGTGGACATCGCACTGTTGTCATGGTTATTTTCTTTCGTTTGTTCTTTCTTGTTTTTACTTTGTTGTCTTGACATGCTCTATGTGCCTTAAAATTGCCCTCTGAGGACAATAAAGTTTTCTGAGTTGAATTGAATTGAACACCAGTTAGCGTTACATTTCTTACGGACAGCCCAGTGTTTTTTCTTTGCTCGACAGGATGACTTCTACAGTTCTCTAAACATCAATTATTTAGGGGGAAAAAAAATATCTCAACACAAGGTTTTGAACACATTTTCATGATTTTCATCAGCAGATGGAATTTTCACAGTAATTATGTCAAGAATGAATTTAAATCATAGTCTCAGTCTTAGTTAATCTTTTCATGTGGGCCATTTTTTAGGACAATGATGAACAAATTTTGTTGTGTAGTTTGAGGACTTGCTAGAAAGCTGTGAACAAGGACCAACAGCAGCATGTTGTGTTATCTGAAACAATTCTGTGTTCCGGTTGCACTCCTTGTCTGATTTTCTCTGCTTTGATGCTGTATTAAAATCCTCCATTTTATTTCTCCTTTTCATCTGACTTTGTTTTGCTCTCATCTTTCCCGGCAAGCTATCTCTCTTTTTATCTAATTTTATTAAAACAACTCCTCTCTTGCATTGTGCAGCTATCCTCGAGAGAGAAAGTGGCCATCAACTACAGTCAGAAGCTGAAGGAGAAGTTCCAGCACCACCCGCAGGTCAGACGCATCGCCCATCACCGACATCTGCCCAAGAACATCTACCACCAGAGCAAGGAGCTGAGGATCATGAAGGAGGCTCGCCGCAGGAAGTACGTATTCATTGTTTTTCCTTTCTTTTCTTTTTTGGAAAATTGAGCCATCTCATTTTTAAATAGAAATTTCATGACATCCCCTACAGTGCCAGTAAAAAGTTTTCACCCCCTTGGATGCCTTGGATGTTTCCCCCTTTTAGTTATTTATTTTTTTAATGGATGGAATCATAGTCAATATAATTAGGCTTTTTTTTGT
>JAPZDX010000024.1:25500851-25516254 GCA_029783625.1 Naso annulatus
CACACCAGCGGCACAGCCATTGGTAGAAATTTTTGATTCAGTATGTTACCCAAGGATACTTTGACATGTAGACTAGAGAAACCAGGAGTCGAGTAGACAACCCTCCTTACCAAGTGAACTATTCAGCCGACCTACATAGTCAAATTTTAACAACATTTGTAGAAGGTAGGGGCAATCTGCTAGTAGTGAGAAGTCAAAAATATACTGATATGGTCCTTTAAGCTTTATGTTGTAGATAGAACAACATGCTACTTTGTCCTTATCTGACTGAAATAGTCGAAGACGGTTGAACGTCACCTAACTACTCACACTTTCAGATAAAACAGTTCAGTTACACTGTTTCTTCCCTCCTCTTCTTCTGTCTGTTGCTATTTTCTGTTAAGCCGCTTTTAAAAGAGGTTTTACAGCCGTCGCACCAGCTTAAAACCTAGTGGTTACACCTTCCTTCATAGTACTCCAGGAATCTAGAGCTACAAGTTTATGCAGCACATCTGTCCACTAGAGAGCACTGTAGCATCAGTCATTGTCAGGTCTGGCTGCTTCTCTATGCAAAGCCAGTGTAGAGGAAAAGGTTGAAACCCAAATACAGAACAAAATAACAACAGAGACTAAAAATAACAGCAACGTGAGGCTGATCGAGACTTGAAGCTACGGCTCTGAGACAAAAGAAAGAGAGAATCATGCGCTGACAGTGCTGCAAACAAACTTAACGCTCTATTTGTGTGTGTTTGTTTGTTTCGGGGGCGGCTCATGGAGAGCAGAGTGCAGGTTAAAGAGATGGGAAACAGAGACTGTATCTGTCCTGTAGGCCTCCTCAGCAGTCAGGATACTGAATACGTCACTTGTGACATTTAACACTCACTCATTTTACTGCCCCATGTCAAACACTGTGCACTCACACTCACGTATGCACACGCAAGTACAGTACACACATGGATATGGGTACTGACACACACGCTGGATGCATAGACGGATACTCACACGCACACTCTGTCCGGCAGCTGTCCAGGCAGGCAGGCAGCAGGCTCGATCAGATAAATATGAGGCTTGTAATGCGACCACAGAGACGGGGCTGATGGGATCAATAAAGAACGGCGCTGCAGGTCATCGGGAGAACACAGCAAGAGGATAAATATGGACTGGCTCATCGGAAAACAGAGCGGCGAGACTGATGGGTACACAGGACTATATCTTCTCTTGTGTGTTCTCTCAGCCATCTGACACAGATCAGACAGACAGATTTCTCACTGTGGTGTGCTTTACCTCTGGCTTAAGTAGACTGTTGGGAGGCTTTGGTGCTGTATTCAGAAGCTCTGCAGGACAACTGCTTTAGCTTCATTTGTTGCTTGGGTTAGTTGAGTTGAACAGCATCCACTCAGTATAAACACTAGGATTTATATAGTTTATTAGATCTGTGTTTGATGGAAAATAGTTTTCAGCGGACATTTTATTTTCCAATAGATTTTGTGTATTTTCGCCGTTGGGCACCTTTAGCTGTAGTGTGTGCAGTAATTTTAGCATCTTTAGTGGAGAGTTTTTGTGTCATATGGCCGAGGTGTGGACTGTGGAGTCACAAATTGGATGACTTACAATTTGACTTGGACTTTAACACCAATGACTCGTAACTTCACTTGGACTTGAGCCTTTTGACTTGAAAATACTTGAAATTTAAATGTATGTTATTTAAAAGCTGTGCTGTGAATCAATATATAAACCTAAATCTGAAAATAAGCTACATTTCTTGTTTTGTACCATGAAAATTTGAGTATCATTGAGCTCCGCACTGTTACCTTGACAAAAAATTAATTGAAAAATTAAAATAAATGATTGATGATGATGATACTCGTGCTGGAATGAGTCGACAAATTTAAAAACATAATCAGATGGCTCGATTTTATCTTTGAATGTTGCTGTGTTTTGGTTATGAACGGAAAAAATCCAATTAACACATTCCACTTCACACAGTTATTTTAAACTGATGATGCATTTTGGTGGTGATAAGGTGTTTGATTCTCACTTGAAACTGGTCTTTGTTCTGCCTATGGTGACATCTGTTCCTAAACGAGGAGAGAGCGGCTAAACGGGTAGCTTTAGTCTTAGATGCATTCATGCGATGGTTGCTGTGTGTCTGAATAATGGTTGTTCTTTTCAGTCATATACCAACTTCTAAAAAATTTTTTAGCTTGAGAATTGTAAGGTGTAAGGGCTAAAGGCTTGTTTAGTAATGTCATATGTGATGGTCATGACACATTGGTGACTGGTACTTTAGCTTCTGAGCCGTTTGGTCATTAGAGGAAGTTTAGCCTAGTAGATATTGTTGCAAGGCAGTCAAGTTGAAGTCATAACAGTTTGTGGTTTTCTGGCTGTTTATGTAAAATCTTGAGTTTATAAATGAAATGTGTAAGTTATAAAATATTAATGTTAATACTGACATTGTTACTGTGCACACGGCGGTGGATTAAAATTGATTTGTAGATAGAAATCTTGTGCCTTGCTCAAGCATTAGTCAACATACGTAGTCTTAAACTACTTTTATTCTTAAAATCAACCGAGATATGTCTCTCTTGTTTTTCAATGACATCACTTCAAAGGGTCTTTTCACCCAAAACACACACATGTTCTCCCTTTGCCTAGATGTATTTTGCCATCTAGAAGTTTTAGGATATGCACCTCTGTTGTTTCTGCTGCTGTGCCAATACAAGGAGTTGAATTGATTTTTACTTGTCACAAGATTTTATCCTAAGAATGTCCAACAACAACAAAAAAATTTGTCTTAGGAGCAGTGTCTTGCATAAAAAGTAGTTCCACTGGGAACAGAGAGATCTGTGTGTTATCCAGAGTACAGAAGAGGGTTAAACTTTTGCCTTGATACTACCGGCATTGTACGTTTCCTCAAACCACAGATATAGTGTCAACATTTTATGGCAACTAGGCTACAAGTTTTATTTTGTAACATGGCTGTGGTTAAGGTCCGGTTTGAGTTTAAGCACAAAACACCTCGATAGGGTTAGCAAAAGATCCTGCTTTGGCTTAAAGTAACTGGTCTTGTCACCACAAACAGCTGGAAAATGCTTTGGCTGATTGAAATACCTGGTTTTGTTGTTTGAAACAGGAAGCAACAGGTGTGGCACTGGCTGTAATTCCACAACCAACCTGTGGCAAAGTTTACTAAAAATACATGTAATGTGAACTACCATTTGATATGTGCTGTAGAAACATTGATATGACGCGCATTAAACTTACAAATTCAACAAATCCTGGTGTTACATGAACATATAGAATAATGCTAACATTTTCTTCTGATGACCGGGCTGATCAGTCGTAGTGGAGTCTAATCAAGCATGTGTTGGTTGGCTTAGTTGAACTTTACACAGTTATCATCCTCGCCGTCTGACGCAGCTCGCTCCGCGATTCAAGGCAGTGCTCAAATGTCACTCAGCTGGACTGCTCTGCACGCTGGTTATTCTGAACTTGTGTGTGGCTATATTTCAGGGAACTAGTGGCCTCATGGTGATGGAGGCCCCTTTTAATATTTACTCTCTGTCAGGAAAACTCTTAGTGCCGAATAAGAACTTGCAGGGTGGACTTTGTGTTGTAGAACGTGCCATAAAACACAATGTTTGCCCATGCTGGACATACAGTATTAAAGAGGGTGTTACTCACATGAAGCAGTACCTTTTAATTTTGTTCAGATCTCTTATTTCATGTCACTTTAGGTCATTCTGAATGTTAATTTTTTCATGCTATTTATCTTATGATCATTGTCAATCATCAACAAAGCATCATCTTCACTATCCTGATATTACTCATATTATAGTCAATATATTATTTATGTCATTCACATCTTCAGTGATATCAGTTTTGTCTGTATTTTGTGTCTTTTGGATTGTTTTCCTCATCTCTTTGTGTTCTGTATGCACTGAACTGTGCACACCTTTTTATTTTTATTTTTGTTTTAGGATCAAAGAAGAAGCAAAGCCTCAGCCGGCACAGTAAGTAAACTGCATTACCCAGAGTGCTCTAGGCTTTGACAGTTCTTCCTGTCAGTCGGTGCTGTGTGCTTCATGTGGCTTTCTCCTCTTTGTCTGGGAGGAAAATGAAAGTGATGTCACTAATGTCATGCAAAGCTGGTGTGATGCGCGCTGGCAATTTATTTTTATAAGCTTTAAATGAGTTGCATTGACCAGGTTGTTAAAATCTGTGCTGGAAACTAAACTACCAACTTCCATGACATCAGTGACGATGACTTTTTCCTTTCTACCAGCTTTGTTACAGCCACGCCTCCGAACCTTTCCCCTGGTTTTTAACTGGCTGCCCATTCTCATCCAGTGTGTCATCTGCACTCTGATTGGCTTGTGCAGCCTCGTAATACAATCGTAAATGTTAACTAGATGCACCCGCCCTGCTCTATTGTACTGAAGCTGCATTTTGACTCAATCCACCTGTAAGTCCAACCAGTCTGACAACCTGACCGCTACTGCACCACCAGCCTGAAATAAATTCACCCTTTTTACCCTCAGCTGAGCGTTTGATGCAGCCCTCATTTCCATTGGCTGTAGAGCTTTCCTGCTTCTTCTCTCCTTCCCTCCTCTGTCCGCCTTTCTGTATCACCTTCCTTTCTTCTTCTGTCTTTCTATCTGTATCTCTGACACTGTGTGTGGTTGTCAGTGTTCCACTAATCGCTGCTCTGCCCATGTCCCGGCCTTCACCTCTCTCTGCGCTGGTTGTGGTGAATGTCCCTGCTATTGTTTACTTCTAGAGTCTGATCTAATGCTAAAAACCGCTTTCAGGACAGATTGTTTCCTCCCATGATGACTCACTGCGATGTTCCAGTCACACTTTGCTTATCTGAACAGGTGGTTTAGTGGGATCACTGAGCTGGTAAATAACGTCCTTCAGCCCCAGCTAAAGTCCCAAAATGACAAGGAGCCAGAGCCAGACGCGTAAGTAATAGTACAGACCCCTTTTGATCTCCTCCCAGCAGACACAAACATACAGAGGTGACCCCAGCAGCTGGATGTACAGTATGTTTGACCCCAGTGGATATGAGACGGTGTTACACAATTTCTCAGTGTGCTTGTTGATGCATGTGAGGAGAGGAGTGGTGCTGTGGGAGTGGTGTGCCACGATGGCTTCAACTTTTAGTAATTGTATCTGCTTACGGCAATGCTTTGTGAGGTGCTTCCATTACTAGTTAACCAAACACAAGACAGTAACTCAACAAATAATGTTTTATGCTGTTTGTTTGTGTATTTTTTAGCCATTACCAGGACTGTGACACTAAAATATGTAACACGTGATCAGTGCTATTCATTTTATCCAAAGAGGATATGGCACAGCATACAGGTCATTATGTGTTGTATTATACCAGAGATAGCAGTACTTCCCTATTGTTTTATTTTTTGGTGTGTGATAAAAAAAATACCCCAAATTATGGCTTTTCGGTTAACATTAAATAAGGCCTTATCTTTGATAAAATTCATGTTTTTTTCTACAGGTAATTTTATATGTCAAGTTAATGTTTTTAAGGTTTAAATTCAGATTTATTTTAAATTGAGACAACACCCTGTCTCTTACAACAGTCTTACTGCTGTCGACAACACCAGCCAAGTGGCCAGCCTAGCTTGACCTAGCTGTAGTTAATGCAATATAATTTAAGCTGGGGAAAAAAAAAAAAAAATCTATGGATCAGGATGTTAAATAAAATGTATCTATTTATTAAGCTCATCTTGGTATTTTTAGTTTTATTTGTTGTCATCCAATAAATCAAGGACATATATTTACATCTTGGTTACCAGAAGAATGCAGTGAACTTCCAACACTGCAGTTCTCATCTGGAGCTGGTTTGCACAGAGACGCTATGGTCTGACTGGTCTGTATAGCTAAACCAGTTCAATGTGTCTAGTGTATGTTTGAACTTAAAAAAAGATGGCTGAATTTCAATCCTTATAGTTAACAACCCTATAAAAAGAGGCGAATCTGGCTCGAATTTGTGGTTTACTAACAATTTGTGGTTTGCTAACAAACTCCAGGTAATCCCTTAAATACACCAGGGCCTTGAAACATACACACCTGAGTGGAAGTTAACATTTTTTAAATGAGCATAATCACACCTGACCTTTCCCAGCTTTTTCATGTTTGCCAGGAAAAATACGTAAAGGCTGCATGCCTTTTAGTTTGGCTAGTGCTCTTGTGTTGTGCATGTTAGCTACCTGTCTGGGTACCTAATTGTGGAACTGAGTCTTCGTTAACGATATTGTCTACACCTGTGCCTCTGCTGCTTTAACTCGTCACAATATATGCCATATAAAAAGTTGTCACAGGAAGGTAAAGGGTTGTTAAAGGCCATAGCAGAAGACACTGCAGTGAACCGAATTTAGCATCTTAAAGTAAGTTTTAATGAACAAAAAACACATTGCACATTTGTTCCAAACTAATATTTTTATAGGCTATGTGTAGTGTTAATGTTGAAAGGTTTGGCCACACAAAATTATGAGTCAACCCTGCAGCACTGTGTAGCATTTAGCATTAGCTTGTTGTCGCTTAAATTTGTCTACGATATACCTACGATATACAGTTCAGTGTCAAAGTGCGTATCAACCTGATTCCCAGATGCAGCAGAACTGTTTTTAGCTTAAAAAACTGTCTAGCTGCCATTGAGTGGATTTATCAAAGCTAACAACTAGCTTGAGTTAATAGTAGAACAGCTAGCAAGCTAATGATCTTTAAGCTAATGTTAAACCAGAGCAGGGAGGTGACTGAATATTATATGTTACTTAGGTACAGTATAATTTGTCAGGTGGCAGAAACTTGACTCAAAATGTACCGTTGTACCGTGTACCGTTAAATAGACAATGTTGCCTGTCTTGTTAGTGATGAGAGCTTATCAGGTTTTGTAGGTAATTAAGTAAATGTTAGCTTTACGTCAAGAACTACAAAACATTAGCCTACATACAATATGGCCTCTTAAAACAGAAACACAACCTGAATTTTTTTCATTATGAATTCTTTCAGATTGGAGGAATTTGAAAAAGGAGCTAATGCACCTTTCTAATATTAGCCTGTAATGTAGGCTACATATGTATAATGGTTAATACATGATCAAGTCTTCGCCTCCGGAGCCAAAATGATGGGTTGAGGCTTATAGAAGACTTTAAATTCATCTCAGAAAGTTTGTGTTAAAAGTGGAAGAAGCTTGCAGAGAGCTTGTAGTTCACCCTCTGGTTGATTTGCTGGGTCTGTCATATGTCCAAGAGAGAGGCTCAAGTTACCGGCTGTGTGTAGCTGCTCTGGTGCGGCCGAGGGGTAAGAAAGCTCCGATACGCTAGCATGGGATGGGACAATGAGCAGCATATGATTACTCGTCAGCAGTGTCACCTACATTTGACCGTGTTTGACCGAATAAATAAACCACTTGGAATGGACACTGTGTACCGGCTGCCTGCCTCCACTTAAAGCTATTCTTACTCCATGAAAGAATTGCCTTTAGGCTCTTTGTCTTTTTCTTTATGCATTGCTTGGTTACTCATTGACTCCATTTGAATCGTCTCTCTCTTTACTCTCTCCTTAAACAGTTAATTCTTCCTCTGTAGTATCTGTGTTTGTGTACAGCTTAGAATTTACACATTTAATGCAGACTTCAGCTACACTTGTAAATTCTCACCTCTGGAAATGGCTTTTATGACTTGGTTTTAGCCCCCAAGAGGTGAGTAAGCAATAAGAAGTGACCTAATACAGAGGAAGGGATAGGTAATCACTGTTTATCTTCAACAGCTTTTCTCAGTGACCTTGTCCATCAACACAGCAGTGGTAGTCCGTGTAGTGTAGTGGCCCAGGATCAGGCACATGCACATGTGAACGAGTGTAAATGGGGATTAAGTAAGAATGAAACATGATTGTTTCTAGTCCTATTTTCTTGATCCTCTGAGACAGTGGCTTTACCTCTTGTATCACATGCTTCATCACTCTGTTATCAGGCCTCTGTCAGTAAATGAGATTTGGTGTTAAACAAGGCTACATACTAATCTCTGCTTGGTAAACACACAAAGGCTGTGACACAATTAGCCCTTTAATCCCTCAGTGGGTACAACGAGGGGTACGGCAATGGCACTCTGTCTAATATTTAGATGGCATCGCTCACACAACCACACACACACACAAACACACACACACAAACACACGGTCTTGAGGTGCTATGCTGGTCATTACATTTGGGCTCTAAAGGTCCTGTTGTAGGCAAAGGAAGCACATTTATCTCAAACGCAGAGCTGTATGTGGTAAAAGGATAGCGCTGCTCAATAATTCACAAGTGCTAATGAATGTTGCAGGGGATATGTGGGGCGAAACCAATTCTAATCGCCATATTATGAAGTCAGCCCAGTGTTTAGTTTCCAAGGAGACGCTCAATTGACATGTGTCATACAAAATGCATGCGAAGAGTCCATGTAGGTATTTTCAGTGGCCTCTCAGGACTTGTTAGGAGTTACGGATCTACTGTATAAGATCAGGTGCCATCTACACTGCACTGAAAATGCTTACTGAATGGTGTGTTACTCTGTCTTACTGCCAATGATTACCTATAGAAAATACAATGGATGAATAATAATTTGTGTAATGGCAATATCATTATCTAACTGTATGGCTCTGGGTTGTCTCACTTTACCACTGTCCTGATATAGAAACACAGGTGCAAATGATTCATTTAACGCGGGGGGAACCTGAGAAAGTGGAATTAAGTGATGTTCTTAAACTTGCACAGCAAATCTGATACCCGCACCCCCTGTTTTGAGAGAGGCGCGGTATCAAAGGAGCAGCTCAGCTTTGAAACTTCTGAGGTCATGGTGTCTGCTTTTCCTTTTTAGAACCTCACACACAGCCCACATCTGAGGTTGTATCATTTAGCTGGTTGATGGTAGGAGCTCATTGTGTGTGATTTTTTTTAGACCAGGACTAAACACAGATCAGGCTGGTTGCAATAACAAGGAGAATTTAGAAAAGTCAGTGTTTGTTTTTCTTTTATGCCAGGACTCTGGCCAAGACATTTAAAGTAAAACCATCTTATTCTGATAAAATAGGTTATGTGTTAAAGGCCCATAAAGGCATGGGCAAATCACATTAGTATGCTATAAATGCTGTGGTATAAGGCATTGATTCATACTGCATACTTGTCCCTATTTAAATTAACATTGATAAATCAATAAATCAAGTACAAACCATTGTTAGGGGGCACAGAACCTTTTTTTTTCCTAACATCTGTCCTTCTCATTCCCCTACAGAAAGTTGCACCAGCAGTTTGAGTCGTATAAAGACCAGGTTAAGAAGATGGGGGAGGAGACCAAGCAGGCTCAGGACCAGAAGAGCGAAGCCCCAACCTGCGGGATATGCCACAAAACCAAGTTTGCCGATGGCTGTGGCCACCTCTGTTCATATTGCCAAACGAAATTCTGTGCTCGGTGCGGAGGACGAGTGTCCCTGCGGTCAAATAAGGTAACACTGGTTTGCATGTCAGGTACTTTCTATTTATAAGGACACACAAACACACACATGCACATGCAGATGTCCCATCCTTGGGCAAATTTTTCCCTACACTATTTCAAATCCAAGGTTATGAAACATTGCAGTGGAATCATAATCTGGGAAATGAGCCAACAGTGTCTCTAATGACAACTAATGTTTTTCAGATTATCAACATCTACTTCAGTCAGGCTCTTTTTATGCATGTGTTCAAATTCTGTTCATACTTCTATGCTTGAAAAATGTGAATCACAGCTGGTGAGTTCCTACTCTGTAACTTACAGTTGTTCTTCTTCACCACTGGAGGGAACTGTCCCTCATTTTTCTTTCACATGAAGGAACCTGATAGCTGCTTTTGTACAATATGGCACCGCAGTGCCAAACTAACCTCTGTAAAATCCTCCCCACAGACTAAGCCAAAGCTTTTAGTATGAGACTGCTTAAATTTGAATCATGAGCTTGAGTGTTTTTATGTGATGCCATCCAATCCTTTGCTCTTGGAGTATGTGACAGTACTGCCAGGACCTACTAATGCCACTCACAATCTCTCTCTCCCTATCTTTCCTGCTCTCCTCCCCCGACCCCCTGACTCCTCTTACTTTCTTTCTGCTGCATTCCTGCTCTCATGGAATTGCAACAGGAGGACAAAGTGGTTAGCAAACCCTTTTCTGTGTTTCTTAGAACTGTGTGTGAGCACAACAAGCACTGTTCATGAAATGCTGTGATATGTATATGTGCACATACAGCAGCAACATTGGCACAAAACAAAGTCCTGATTTAATATTGTCTGTGAGTCTACCACCAAAAAACAAACAACTACGAAAAAGAGGAAACATTACTCAAACAAAAACAACACAAAAAACCCTCAGATATATCAAAAATGTTTGATATAGTATGTAAAGAGAGAAAAGGGTTTAAAGAACAAGCAGCTGGCATTAGAATTAAAAGAGATAAAACTTGAACAAGAAACAAGGAACTCAAAGAGTCTCATATTAAAGGAGCAATGCTCCAATTTCACGAGGAGCATTCTGTATATGTCAAGAGAAGTATGACTCAAGCTGTAAAAACAGCTGTATAATATCTTCTGGGACTCTAGATGGAGCTTTTTAAAAGTTTAGAAAAATAACCCTGATGATGTCACCATCTATATTGGTTTGGCCTTGACTTTTTTTACCTTCTCGAGGAAACAGACAGCATATTTTACTGGATTGAATGACATGGGTGTTTACCATATATGAAGGGTATAAAAAATAGAAATTAAAGAACTCAACATTTTTGGACTTACCCCTCAGCTGTATAGACTTGAGACCAGGTTCAATTACAGATTACTGGCGGACCACTTTAAGCATAGTGTGGGCATCAAAATTGGACCTCTAGTGGTCACAGTTGAGTATCAGCTTTACACAAAAACAAACCTGTGTGTCAGCTGCATCTCTCATTCCCTCTGGCACTTCACCCGCCTCACTTCCTGTCTTCAGCAACTCTGCTCAATGGCGGCGCCATGTTTGCTTTGAGAGGAATGTCAGGCTCAGACGGACAAAAAACCCCTGGTTTTTGAAAACTACACAATATTAAATAAAAGAAATAATCTGAGGTGACGGATAACAACCTCAGCGACCAGACTAGTTTTTTGGGGTTTTTTTTGAGAGTACTACATGTAGGGAAGAATATGAGCCTTAGAAGGAATCTTTTGACTGCTCTGTGCGCTGCAGACCTGAGACCCTGCTTTGCAAGCCACTGAATGCTTACCCACTCGAGTCGCATGCAGAACTAATGAACTAACATGAACGCACGGCTGTCCCGGCTACTGAAACAAAGAAACTTAGAAGCTCAAAAACAACACACATAGAGGGCGTGTGACGTCACTCCCCATTCTAGACATCAGTGCGCCACTAGTTCTTTACATAGCAAAATATGTCTAATAAAGCTGAATTTTGTATATAGCTCCTTTAAACATATTGGTGGTAATTAACCTGTACACATTTAGATAATTTTCCCATTGTTTTGTAATAATACTTTCTCTAACAAGCAGTATGGAAGTATATTTTCTAACCAGATCATTGGTAGAAAGGGTTTTTGATCAATACGAAACCCCACACCCAATCCAAACTATCCCAATTCAATACCAACATGTGGTCTGAAATGTAATGTAGCATAGAGCAGTATAGATCAGAAAGAGAAAGCTATAATGATGGATTGCAGTATTGAATACCCAAGGGAATTATCTATATATCTGTGTAACTAACTAAACAAGTATAGACAACCAAGTGAACACGTCACAAAGGTCATATTGTATCATCGCCCTTCAACTTTTATTAAATATATTTCTCATAGATGTCTCATCTCTAACCTGCTTGTGTTTAGTGGTTGACTGATGGTAACAGCAACTAAAGCATTTATAGGCCTCGTTGAAGGGAGGTTCGTGCCCGCAGGTTCAAACAACAGAGCAGCAGAGCCAGCGGGAGAGACCTCTGCCCTGCTGCTCCCCTCACTGCCAAGACCCCAGTTGTTCAGGCTGCCATTGTTCACTAGCGAATAATAGCTGGGAGATCGGTTACCGTGCTCTACAGATGGTATTGAGTAAAAACAGTAGCAGCAGGCTGGCGATGGACAGTAAGGGCATTGGCAGAGAGGCCCTGGGATATGCCACTGAGGCAATGCCCTCCCTTTACCTGGTGCTGCCCTGGCCTGCTGGCCCTCAAGATCAATTCCCTATTTAGACAATGGACAGTGATGCTGACATAGTGTTGCTCAAATATTAATTGAAAACACTTATGAACGTGAAGAGACCCGTGTACACTGAGTTTTAATTGCAAACCTTACAGGAAGAAGTAAATAGATCAGAAGTAAACATTTGATTCCACTCCAAAGGAGCATATGTGGCTCATCTGTCAGCACTTGGTCACTCCACTATCTCCACGCTTCACAATACTGCCATATTTCAAATACTTTTGCAGATGTAACTTTGGAATGAGTTGAAAATCTGAAAAATAGTTTGTACATGGACTTGTTAGTAGCAGGGGAGCAGGATAAACATTAATGGCAGAGTGCAGAAGCTCTGATAACAATGTCAGACTGAGAAACAGAGAGTCTGCATGGAAGTGCGCAAAGGTGTTGTCATGGACGTTAGGAAAGAAAGATGCAGGTTAGCTTGTTAGTCCTCTTGTCTTCAACACCGTCTGTTCTCTGTTTATCTGGTAATGAAGTCTGGTGTCTCTGTGCTGACCAGTGCAAGTAGGAGCCACCAAGGTCAGCAGAGGCCACTGAAGGGCTCGGATCTTAGCTGTGACCAGATGGTGAGATTCTCTTTCTCTTCTGTAAAGTGAGCTGCAAATGCAACTCAACCAAGTAAATCTGCAAGCAGTCCTGATGTCAGCACGGGTGACTTGGGTTCATTTGACATTTATTTGCATTCACTTGATTTAAATTTCATCATCTTTTCATTGATATTTCAGTTTAGCACTTAGTAATTTTAGTTTATCTGGGCATTCTGACAAAAAGAAGAATACAGAGGATGTAAATGGTTGACTGGCAGCAGAATGTATTTTTTTTTGTATTCAGTGAAGGTAGAATTTATGCTTACTTCATATTGTTAGCTAATACAGAGGGCATTTGCTGTGAGTAATGTTTATTTGTGATACAGTATAGTTGCCCACCAGGACTATTTCTGTGTTGATTGATGATTATTTTCATACTTGTAGTCACAGATTGACAGAAACTTTGATTACTCTTCCATGAACCACGGCCACATTTTGGTATACGCTACCAGCTTGTCTGAAAGCTTGTATGTCAGTGAAAGAGGTGGCGGTGGTGAAATCTGCCCGTTTTTCCATCCGTCTACTCTTTCCCTCTCTCACAGATGGTGACAGCAGTGGCGAGAGAGATCTTGTTCTGTGAAACACCATTGAATATTTACAAGTCTCTGTGTCTGGGGCAGCGAGCAGAGCTATGGCACGCTGGAAAATGATATAGGGACTGAGAGGTAAACATCTGGTACAGGAATGTTAGCTTGAAGACTAAAAGCTGTGCTCAGGAACCATGTTTAGCTGAACCAGCAACTCATTCGACACACGTATCGTCGCAATTAATCACTAAGCCTTATCACAACAAGCTGAGTAATAGATATGAAAACACTTGTAAAATATCTGTTGATAAGAACCAGTGCTACTTGATTGTGCCAGGTAGCTTAGCCTCTGCAGTAGATTCATGAAGAACAAAGTACAGTGTGACATTTTGGAGCTAAAAATATAAAACGCCTTTGATAGAGATAAATTGTGTGTCAGTGTTGTGAAGTCTTCAGAATCCCTGCTTGTAGCAGTGGGGCTTCCCACCATTTCCTCTGATGTGGCTTCAAAAGGGCCTCAGGAATCAACAGTCTCCGGGAAGGAAGTCATCTGTGATTAAAGCAACTCTTGAAGACATGTGCTTCTTGGCCCCCTCAACATTTCTGCTGTAAAAATGAAGGGGAAGCACTGCAGCACTTTATAGCACCCTCTTTTTAATTTTAAAGAACATTTTGGTAAATAGCACGTTGTAGTAAATCAAATAGATTTGCGTGTCTGTAAACAGCACCACAGAAATCATTATCATCATTAGAAGATACCATATGTGCTTAATCACATGATGTTACTTGTTGGACAGTGAACTCCAAATTTTACTTTATAATTTTAGTTTTGAGAAACAAATTTATATATACATTGAATTGAAATGATAAATATGTCTTAATCTCAATTAACTAATGCACTGCTAATATTAGCCTACATAAAGAGCTATAAACTGCATATAATGTATATAGCAATGGTTAGAAACCTTGAATATTGTTTAACATTTTGAAAAGAGATACAGTAGAAATTTATTTTCAGCTCTGGAATTGATGCACATCCTGTGCATGGGCTAAGTATACATTTTCTTAATTTGAGATCTTTTTTTTTAATCTTTGCATAAAGATGTACATCTCTGCTTTTTCCAAACTGTCTGTAGAGTGAGCGCTTTTTCACGGTGCTGCATTGTTAGCTGTATTTTGTGATGCTGCATGTGGTAAAGATGGTGGACATGTTTAGGCTGCTTGAAAATGATGGTTTCAGACTGTAAATTGGGAGTTTGATTGAATTTAACAATACTCTATGATAAATACTATAGGATATGCTAATATAATAAGTTCCTTAATGGATGATCATGACATGCTAAGTCCCAGTTTTGCTAGAGAAGCAAGGGTGCAATCAAATGATTAAAAATTCTGTAAAATCCTTTTGAATTTTCTTGCGAAATGAAAACCCCAAAACTCCGATTCGTTTCAGCCTACATCTACAAGCCAGTTATGTCCAAAGAATGTGAACGCAACACAGATCCTGACATATTTGGCCCCATGACTTCACGGTCCTGCAGTTTACTGACAACAGGAAGAGACAAACATAACAGTGAAGATGACACAAGCTCTGCTCTCGTTTTTTTTGAAGAAATGCTCACAGCACAGACTGAATCGGGAATGACAAAGTTGTTTACGCTTTCAGAGGAAAAAGCGTCTCCCTGTCCCTCTATTGGACGGTCGGAGCCGAGCTGGGACGCGCCGCATATGTAATGAGCTCTCATCAACTCCGGCAGCTCTCTGATTCTATTACAGATCAACTAAAACGGCGGTGGTAGGATATATAACGTGATTTGACGCGTTACTTCTCGGCTCATAGGTTGTGTCGCCGTAGACCTGCTGACACTGATCCCGGGATTTTTTTTTTTTACGCGGTTTGATGGATCCGGCGCAACGATTCAAGATTTGAATCCGAGGTTCTTTTGAATGAATTGGCGTCTTTGCTCGCCGTAATTGCTTTGTCGACAGAGAGAGAGAGAGAGAGAGAGAGAGAGAGAGAAGAGGGCTGCTCTGGTTTGGTGGTCA
>JAPZDX010000024.1:25516354-25530300 GCA_029783625.1 Naso annulatus
GAGAGAGAGAGAGAGAGAGAGAGAGACGAGGGCTGCTCTGGTTTGGTGGTCAGTTGAGTCCCGGCTGTAACCTTCACGGTGTTTCCAGCAGCCGCTGTCCGGTAGGCAGCCTGTTGTCTGGACCTGGGAGCTGTCCGCGGTGCTGAAGGTCGACAGTTTCTTCATTTTGAGGAGCAGGAGCTGCGGACGGTCGGCGATCTTTCTGCACAGGCACCGTGTTTTCCCTCAGCGGGACCATGGGTAAGCTGAGTGAGCATGAGGCTGTGACTGCATCGCGTTTTTTCCACCGGTCATTTTGTTTGTCAGAAATGTGACCATTTCAGCTCCCTCTGGAATCTGCACTGCTGTATTTTCCAACAGAAAATCTTACCACATCCGATTTTAATCGCAGTACGCCCTTTTGAAGATAAATCATCATGGAAATGAATGTTTACGGACATTTCATTTTGCTTCCAATAAATCAATCAAATTGAACACGTTTATTTAGTTGTGAAAGGGGCTCGATGATGTGGATGTGACACACACGAGCCGTTTCTATGGAAAACCGAATTTCGGATTTCTGCAGCATTTCTCTCCTCTCCCTCGTGCCTCTGAACTTCAAACAAGGAACATAAATATTCATCAAGTCTATTATTATTACTGGCGCGCACACTAAAATTAGAAGCTCATTAAAATGTAATTCACCACGTGCAGCCAATGTTGCAGCATGTGAATGTAGGCGCTCTCCTTTCATTCTCATTGGCCGTGAAAATGAATCACACCAAAATGCCCTGTAAACTTTTCATGAAAGGACTGCCTCAAGAGTCCAGTCGGATCTACAGCTTCCGTTAGGGAAAAAAAAAAAAGAAAAACAAACTCATCAGTTCATCAGCTGGATGTAGATGTATTACAGTGTGCATCTATGATGGAGAAAACATGGCTGGAGGAAAAAAACAACGCAGGAACATGCACCAAATTTTCCCAACTCTGTTAAATAATTTTAAGAGATTTATATAAATATTTGTTTTAAGCCTCACCTGTCTTGATATTCAGTATTCATTGGCTGACATATGCATTGTGAAGTCCATTCCACTTGTGTAGCTCCCAGTTATTGCACTGATTTGCCTTGGAGTGTATGAGGTAGGATCCTTTTTGATGCCCCTGTGCTTCAGCTAGACTCAGGCCAGACTGGGGTGTTCTGAAGAGCACTGTGCTCATCTATCAATGAGTTTTTAATGAATTCACCTCAGTTCAGGTGAATGAGACAAACACCAAAGCAATATGATATGACAGGTCATTTGCTGCCACATCAATTTTGCAGGATGTGACATTTCTAGTCTTCAGTTCTTTTGGAAGATTATTTTTCTGTTATTTTTGCCTGTTATTGCATTTTCAATATGGCTCATGCAGACTATATTGCATGCATCTTAGACCTCAGACCCGCCAAAATGCCCACGTTGTTTCTTTAAAATCCCAGACAAAATGAATGTGACAGCAGTGACAAACATCGCAAAGGCCCCTTTCTAAACCGGCTCCTGTGATATTAATTTAGCAGTGATGTTACATATACTGTCAGAAATGAATGAATGTGAAAATGGAACTGACATTCCATTTTAGCACACTGTAATACACCTGGGATACTGCTGATTCACTCTTGAGCCTCTGTTAAGTAATGTTGTAGTGCAGTTTTATGGCCACAAGAGAGAGCTCAGTACTCTTTCTTACTGCAAATCTAGCCACTGTGTGTGTGTGTGTGTGTGTGTGTGTGTATGTGTGACTTGCTTTTGAATGGAGCAGGAAAAAAAGCAAGCAAAGTACCTTTCTGAAAGATGTGTATTATTTGTACTTTAGTATATAGTATATATGTACTGTATAGGAAAGGCCTATTCACCACAAGATGGCGTTTAAAATATAAATCACATCATCCTCATGACAGGCCATATGACACACATCGTTTTGGGATAGATTCATGTTTTTTTGTGAAATAGAGTCTGTCCTTTAGTGGCATCATTGGCTGGTGTATTTTTTTAAAAATATTTTTGTTGTCCTCACTCACACACATTTTTTGGAAGATTATATTTGCTGGTATCACTGAAAACACCCTCAGTCTGAGGAGAGCGTATTAGAAAGGAAATTATTTATTGATCCCATGGCACTGGGTGTTTGTTTCCCTTAATTCAGTGCCTCGGTAAACAGCCTATAGCACATTTAAGAGAGTATATATCTTCCTGGTGTTTGCAGTGTGTGGTAGAGCTGGGTTTTTAGCTTTCTATTTTTAGCTGCAGGTTCAATGACTATGAAATGTGCAAACACGGGGAGAAATGGCCCTGCCCGAGGGCCACAGCCCCCAACCCCCTGCCTGCACTCAGCCGTGAAGAGTTAAGCTGAAGGGAAGTGCGTGTATGTGTGTGCATTTGAAGAGTCTTGGGCAGAACGGCTGCAGTGGAAGCTTACATACCTCTGGCTGTTACAGCTGCTTGACCTGTGTGTTTATCATTGTGCTTACATGCATCTGTCACGGAGCTCCTGTGTCTGCGTGGTTTGTTAGGGAATGTGGGGGATCAGTGTTTCCCGTCAGTGTGGGTTGAGCTCGCACTGTCTTACGGCTGTGTCTTTCGATGGACCGTTAGCAGCCTCATGCTGTGTGACGCTGTGTGTATTTGCCAGTGTGACTTTATTTTCCCTTTTTTATTTTCATAAAGAAATTATGAAAATAAAAGAGAATTACTGTTTCCCTTGATCCTATGATTTTATGACATGCATTATGTAAAGCCAAAGGCAAATTTTTAATTGTGCGGGGACCCTGAGGGGCAAGTGAAAAAACAAACTACTAACTGCTACTTATGAGATGAAAAGCAAAAAACAAAACTGCTTTTGAAGTTAAATAATAGCTATTAGGACAAATCTAGTCACTGTTATTTTACGAGTGCAAGACGTGCACCTAACCCTCCACAACCACAGAACACATTTGATTTGCCTCTTCCACTCTGCTAGGCGTTTTTTCATCGACTCCAGATCCACATGATAATCAGAATTGGAAGAATTTTTTTAAATATACATTAAGGTAGAATCAACACTGTTAAAGGCTAATGCATAAAGACAGTATTTCCTTCAGAACAGATGGCAAAGAGGGCCTTAAAAACTGAGGATAAACTTTGAAAACTGAGGATAAGCTTTTGTTGTCTCCAAAATCTAATTCAAGTCAACTTTTCAATACCACAGAGACTGCACTGGCTTTGTATGTTACAGATCTAAATTGCTAAATTATTGTTTTTTGGATCCTAGTAAACATGGAGACACTTCAAAAGCAAAAAAAAAAAAAGTGTGTGGGGTTTTTTTTTAGATCTTGTACGTATGGGAAAGTAATACTGGCAGAAAAAAAAGTAATAACTGAAACTGCATGTTTCTGTTACTGTGTAGTTCTGGGATACAGCATGATTAGATTTTTCCTTTAACTGAACTTGTGTCCAAGTTCTGACTCACTGGAGAATTTGTGCAGTCTTTTAGAATAACATCACTTAATGCTAAATCCTGTTTTAGCCAAGTTAGTTTAGGCTGCTCTTTCTTACCAAGAAAAACCCTAAAGCCCAGATACCACATGTTTCTTTATTAGTTGATGAAACTCTTTAACCTCTTTGACCCATAGTGCCCTTTTAAATCTCTTTGGATAATCTCCACATGTATTGTCATCAGCTCAAAACAAGGCTTTTTTTTTGCAATTCACATAATGTTTTGGACATGTAAGGACTTAGCCCAGCAGTGACGTTTTTCTTTACTTTTGCTTTTTCTGCCTAATGCACTGTATAAACATCCATTTTCATTCTGACTCTGTTCCAAAGTGCAAATCAAATCCAAGTATTGATGTTCTGAGGCTCAGTGTGCTCAATATTTACTTGACCTCTGCACATTTTTGTTGGCCTGTTTTCTTTCTTTTCCTTTAAATACTAATATGTTATTGGGTGTTCACTTATGAGATAAAGAGGCTCAACATGTGGAGTGCAAGGGCTGAAATGTGCTTAATTGTTATTGGCACAACGGAGAGTTGCACAAAACAGATTCTGTGTTAACTGCAGTTTGAAGGAGTCAATATGTTGGTCATAGGTGATTTTTTTGCTAAAATAACTGGGCTGTCTGTGAGAGAAGTGCAGACTTCAGTTGTTAATCACAAGTGAAACATGATCTGTTAAATAATTAAAGCTCAGATTTTGAAATGTTGTTTTCTTATAAGGAAATAAAGGATGTGTGAAGGTTGTGTGAACTAGCAAAGGTTTATGTGCAGATTGTGGAAGGTATAACAACTGGATGAGGTTAGGTTTATAAGTATATGCACAAGTCATATAATGTAAAACTCCAATTATATTAAATACATTTATAAAAATCTTTAAACAAGGTGTTAAAAATGCTGGCTTGGCACTAGGGTTGGAGGAAGAAATCAGTGATCCCGGTTTATTCTCGTCAGTGTGTTGCTTTGTGTGATCTCTTCAGATTGTGACAAAGTTCCATCCTGCTTCTTTTGGTGAACAGGAAAATCTTTAGCTTTAAACACTAAAAGATTTTTTTTTTCACACTTTCTTTTAATAGTCTGTCTGCTGACACTCTACAAGTTATCAGTATTCAACCAAAGTATACATTGACTGTCAGACACGGTGCATCAGTGGTTAGCACTGTTGCCTTGCAACAAGGTCCTGGGTTTGAGTCCAAGTCTGCTCGTCTAACATCTAGAGGTCCCTGACTTTGATACCCGGCTGGGGTAGGACCTTTCTGTTCATGCTCTTCTTCTTTCTCACATATTGGGAAATGAATTCAGATGATATGCACATCTTAAAAGAAAGGTAACTAAAACATTTCCTGTCTGTGGTGCAGTACCTGGTATCTCTCCGGCGTAGAAACTGTAGAAACTATAAGAAACTATTAAACTACTAGAAACTATTAAAATGAAACGAAAGAAAATAGTGTCTTTTTATAATCGTCTCCTTTAGATTGTAAGTTCTCAGTGAGATAAATTCCTCAGACTTCTTTCTTTAAGATGTTTTGTCAGTTAAACAACACTTTGTGTGAATGCTCATTCATGTATAAGTATGTACATGTGTGAAAATTCCAGGTGCAGGAAGTGATGCATACTTGATTAGCAGGAAAACTGGCCTTGGTGGGCATTGGGTCTTAGCTGGTGACTCGTGGTTCAGTACAGAGCTCTCACAATGAGCCCAGTTAAAGAGGCAGCCATGGCCTCACTGGCTGCACTCCTCTGGGACACATAAAGCACAATTTGTAGCCTCTGCTTCCATTGTGGTTCAGTACAGTTATAGCCTATCTGTAACACTGATGGCTGGTCATAAATGACTCGTGTGTCAATATCACATAGAGCTGTCCATGCTTCCTGTGGTGTGACAGTTAACTTTATTTTGCACTTCATTTGAAATGTAACTATAATAATTCATCATTGCTAGTTAGCAGCTTTTACATGGTTGCCACACCCACATTTGTCAGTAGGAAGTAAGGCCGGCTGCTGTGGTGTTAAGTGTTTTTTTTTTTCATTGCATTCTGTGTTTTCATTCTCTGAGGCAGACATAGAAAGCACAGAACTCGGCTGGAATGTTGCTACATCCCTGAAAGGAAATACTTGGACAGGACTTTTCTAAAATACACAATATCTACCTACAGCTGCTGAGTCAAGGTGTCAGTCTTCTCCCTGTAAGCCTCAGGTTCTTTTTCATTGCATTGCTGCTGCCTCCTATTTCACCTGTATTGTGTTATTGTAGAGTGACTAGCAAGTAACAGCCTAACCTGACACCAAATGGCTGTGAATGAAAGCTTCGAGTCATAGTTGGCTGTGTGCTTCACCTGTGAATGTTTGCACGTGGTAACTGCTAAATCTAAATGTCCATTTCATCTTCCGTTCACTCACACATACACACACAGACACAGGGACCATACACTGGTCAGGACTAGATGGATTCTGAATCACAGATACTGATACCAAACACACTTTACTCGTTGTTGCCGTTCGTCGGAGGATGTAGACAGCTGCCGGCTGGGAGCTCCAAAAGGAGGGTGTAATGTGCGGAGGTTCATGAAATCACTCCCAGTTTTTGTACAAGTGCTCTTCCTTGACCAAACAGTAAGTCACCAGCTCAATGACAAGGACGCGACCTTGCACTGAACACTGACATGTTTGACTCAAACATTCCCATCAGCTGCTGGTGACTGAAAGTTGAGTTTTGCAGTTGGACGACTGCTTTTTCTTCTACTGCAACCAGACAACTGATAAAAAAAAATTTCATTTTATCTAGTACAGAAATTTGGTGGGCTACAGGTTGCTGACCCTGTGTTTCAGGTCCAGCCAGTGACTGAGACAAACATATGTGGTTGAGACTGTGCCAACAAATCCAGCCTTTAAACTGCCGCAGCTGTACTGACACAGACAGTTGAAGCAAGTTCAACATATCTGTCAATTTTAATTAGAGTCAAAGCTTCCTTAAAATTGGCAAGCTACAGACTAACTGATGGTGGGTGAGGCAGCATTCACATCCTGCTCACACTAATAACAGTAATGCATTGACTCAGCACAGGGGCTGTGTAGACGGAGAGTGTGGTGGGCGGCTGAGGGGAAGGCAGCAGCTCTTGGCCACACTACTGGTCGTCTGGCCTGCCAATCATTTGGCAAGCTTCTAGTCCTCTCAGGCACACTTCGATATCACTTTGCAAGGCTTGGCATTAACTTTATGAGGCACTTGTCCTTCAGACAAACAAATTTACCTTTCACTTGTCCAGGCTTACAGTCATTTGTTCTGGTAAAAGTGATAGTAGTTTAAGTTTTAATTAAATTTAATTTATAATTAAAAAAAAAAATCAGACAAACAGCTGAAGGGATCAAAACAGTGTCGACATATGAGTGATTGAATTTTATTAAAGTGGCCGATTGTAATATTCTCATTTGAAAAATTATTAATGAAAAAAAACAACTAAAAAACAAAAAACATTTTAGGCAAAGTAGAATAATACCAGTGGATTGTTGCTGGTTGTTTCTGGATTTTAATGATGGTTATATATCCTACACAGTGTTTTGTAAAATGCTACTCATAGGCTCAGTGATTCATTTAATTTTAAGTTATAAGTAATGATGGACTTAATCATTTTTTTTAACTTACATTGGAGCCATCATCTCGTTGTTAGGAATCTTTTTATTTGATCATATGCAAATTGTGCAAATTGTCCAAATGCACAAGTCTGTTTTAATATGAGATCTACAGATAAATCATTGGCAATTCTTCTGACATTTGAAAATCACGCTGACGTTAAAGCAGTGATACATGTTACATGTGATTAAGTCACGGTTTAGGGTGTATAGTAGCACTTCAGGTGAAGATGCAAGGACGTCCTGGACGAGGGGCCAAGCCTTGATGTTGAGCCCGTCCTGATTTTAAGTGTGTTAGTGTTAATGATACAGATGTGGTCACCTGGAGCAGGACTGAGAGAGATTCATATGTTACTGTCACAGTTATCAGTTGATGCAGTTTTTATAAATAGGAAAGACATTTCCCACACAAGATGATTTGAGATAGAATGCAGAGGTTTACCATGTTGTGTACATGTTTGTGTGTGTGTGTGTGTGTGTGTGTGTAGTGATCAGGGCTCCTGTCTGCTCCAGGATTTATGAGGCTAATGTGGTGAGCTGGCTGCTGGGGCTGCAGTGTAGAGCAGATAAAGGCATGACATCACAGAGCAGTAAAACCTCAACTCTCTCCTCCATGTAGGGCAAAATAGAGGCAAAATGTTGCTATTCTTTTCTATTTATCTTAGCGATGCGCTCTACAAACTAATGTTTTATTTCTGCTCACTGTATCCTCTTTATAATGTGAGTAATCTGTGCAATCAATAGCCATGGAGGCTATGCATTTTGCATTTTTGCTAACCAGAAACATGAGTTTAATAATGATATCCTGCATCATAACTACTTAGAAAAATTCATTCACGTGCAAATATAGAAACCTTGGAACATTCGATCTGTTGTAAGAGATCTATGAGGATTATTTTGACTCACAGACTCAAAACGTTTAATAATAATAATATTGATAATAATAACAACAAACTGAACTGAAACTGAGCCATGATTTTAAAATGCTGCTGCATGTGTAAAACATTTCATTATTCACCCGCCTCATCAACATGAATTATCAATACATTTCTGAATATTGTCGCTGTGGGGAGAAAAATCCAAATTCCAACTTCGTTGTTTTCTTTAAGAGTTTAAATTCCTCTTCAGATCTAATTAGTAGGAATGCATGATAATGAATCTTTTTCAGCCTATACCGATAACGGATAATTAGTTTCACACTGTTGTATTTTCAGAAGAAGATGATAACCTGTCGACAAAAGCCAAGTCAGTGAAAGCATTTTGGGCTTTTTATTTATTGACTAAAATTTCATTATCTGTGCTGTTAAAATGATGTCGTATTTTGCAACATCGGGCTGATACTGTATCAGGGCGATATTTATTGTGCATCCCTACTAATTAGTTACAAATAGTCTCTGAAAAGTTGGCTTGTTGAGGCTAAAAAGAGTTTCACCCACAGCGATATGCTTTACAGTTAAGTTACAGATTTACATGACACCCAAACAGCTCCATTACAGCTCATCATAGGTTATTTAAGACAATCTCTGCCTGTCAGT
Organism: Naso annulatus; assembly: GCA_029783625.1. Lineage (NCBI taxonomy): Eukaryota > Metazoa > Chordata > Actinopteri > Acanthuriformes > Acanthuridae > Naso > Naso annulatus. The sequence goes on from JAPZDX010000024.1 coordinate 25,525,004, forward strand.
CACCATTCCAAACTTTTAAAATCCCCCTTTTCTTCTCTACAGGTTATGTGGGTATGCAACTTGTGCCGAAAACAACAAGAAATCCTCACCAAATCGGGGGCGTGGTTCTACGGCTCGGGGCCTGGTCAGGTGCGGGGCGTGTTTGAGGGCGGGCCGCAAGGGAAGAAGGCCAAACTGCAGGACCCGTCCCTGTACCCCTACCCAGGAGCCTCAGGGGACTTGACACCAGCGTCAGACAGAAGCAGACCTCACGGCGGGCTCCTGCCCAGACAGGCGTCCCTTGACAACGGTTCGGGGTTAAGGTACTCGGTACCTGGTGACTCACCCATAGACAGGTCAGTTCTGTGTATTAAAAAAAAACCATAACAGCGACTGTATGATCCATATATGTTATACTGAGTTATTTCTGTGCTTATGTGAAGAAAAACAGATGGTTTGATCAGGCTGTGATTCATTGAAGTGAAGAATGCGCACATTGTGCCATTTCATGAAGGTGCATGGATGTACCTGCCTTTTAGCATTAGGACTGCGACATGTAGCCATTGTAAGTGTAATGCTGGAGAATGATTCAAGCTTAGCATAAGAAATATGTTTCCTAGCCAGTCAGTCAAGGTCTCTTACAAAACTGCCTATACATGGAGGCCAGTGAAGGAAACAGAGACACAGGTACTGTATCTGGCATTAACTTACCAATTCAACCCCAGTCATCCAACTACCTCTCTTCTTCACAAACACACATGCATACAACACACAGCACCCATCAACGCATATGATGGTGTTTGCAAGAATTTAAACTATCTGAATCTTTGAGAGAAGCTGCATTTTTGAGCTTAGATAACTGTTTTATTATTAGGAGTGTTTGTAGACCACTTCAGTTACCACGATGCTAGAAAATTAAGAATTATGGAGATCCTTTTGAAGTAAAAAGGCTCGAGCAGGCCAAATTGCCATGCAGAACATTGTGTCCCATTTGTCATATGCACTAAAAGTCCCCTGGTTGTAGCACACACTCAGCTGCTGACAACACAGACATGCTGTGCTTGTGAATCTTACATCCAAGACCTATTGATACTGCTGTCTAATGCGGTTGATACTTTGATGTCCACATGGGGGCTCCTTCTGTCTGATTCCAGAAGGAGGAAGAGAAGCTTATTGTCAGTATCTACACTCTCTCCAGAAATGTAAGGCAGACAGCCATTTCAGGAAACCTCCCTCACGTGCTCTCAGACGTACGGAAGGTAACTTGAAATTTGTTCAATGGGACTTTGGAATATACTTGATTTTTATACTGACATATACAAGATAATTAGAGCTCATAACTAAGACTCTCCCACTGTCTAAAACTTTTGTCCGTTTGGGACAACAAGCCTGTAATCTGTAGAATGAAATTCCTAAGGTCATGCTGGAAGCGGTAAAACTCCAGAAGAAAAACACGCCCCTATTTCTCAATCGTGTTACAGTAGCGCTGTGATATCAGGTTTTGTTTTCCATAACCCAGGTCGGTCACAGCAAGCAGAGCCCACAGACTAACAGATGTCTTTGTCTCTGTGCTGGTCCTCTCTGCCCACGACTTCAGGCTTCCTGATGGGATGATGAGAAATGTGGGCTATGTGTCGAGCCATTCGGTAAAGAGCAAACTCAGCAGGCGGCCTAAATCCAAAGGGAGGGTGGATCTGAGTAAGCCGCGAGTCAATTACATCAATCCTGTACATTCAAGTACACATAAACAGGAGAGGTTCATGGGGAAAGCAGGAGTATGTGACTCTATCCCAGTCAGCCTGTGTCCCCGTTTGTATTCTCGTGTTAGCTTGTCAATGTGTACTCGGTTCAGTGCAGAGACAAACCAGCATGCACAGGTGTGTGTCAACGGTATGTTGGAAGACATTCATTAGTTATGTGTCCTGCCATTTAAGGGTATTTACATATAATACACTTATAGAACAATGTTTAATGTGCTGCCTGATTTAGGTTCAACTGGATTCTTCAATGGATATATCCAACATACCTGCCTGTTTACCAGTGAGTGCGGAGAGAGTTTACATACTTTAAAGTGACCATGAGGAACTTTAAAGAATTTATGAAACAGTCTCATGATTCCTCTAAAGATTATATATTTTTGTAAAAGCAAAAGCAGTGATAAGACTGCAGTTTTATGTAGTTACTATTAATGCCTGTGATTGGGTCGGAATCCACGTGAACTAGGATGAAATGATTTTTTAAAACTTTAAATGGTCAGCGCAATGACAATAATTATTTATTTTATATTAATTATATTCTATGCCTATGGCTGTTAGTTTGCACCTCAGCATGTCACGTTAATGCAAATGTCTGTGTAACATTAGTTTACAGAAAATAGAGGTTATAGGTCTCAAGGGACATTACTGCCATACATCTGGCTCATAACTTAGTTCTTAGTTACATATAAATACATTAGGCTACCTCATTGTGATCCATCCTGCAGTCTTTTTTTTCACTTGCTTCCAAAAAAAATGCATGCGTTGCTGGTGTTATGCTGAGTCCTTTCCTGCCTGGCATGTGCTAGTAAAGATCTTTACAGCAGGCGTTTGTGTCACTACTGCTTTTGTCCAAAGGGGCTGCTAGAATCAACAAAAACTGAAAGTTCCTTGTAGTCACTTTAAATATACAATCAGTTCCCCCATGAGTCTCTAACAAAACAATAAAAAAAGCAGAAGTTGAGTTTTGAGTCTTGAAGCAGTGTGGGATCATGGGATTTGTTTATTTCATTGTTAAACAGCCATCATTGTAGATAAAAATCTATCTGACTCAGACAGAAATGTTCACAGAGGAGGTAATGCCGTATAGTTTTATCCACATTATGTTTAGTCACGTTTGCCAACTTAATTCCTCACTCAATGACTGGTGTTACCATAGAACTTCATCACACACAACAAAATAAACCCACTGCCATCACAGATTTCTCTGATTTAAATAATTTGGTATAGCGCAAATACACAACTTGTTACAATGCAAAAACAGAAACAATTTTCTCCCCTGCTTGGTAAAATTAGATTCCGGTGCTATCTTTAATAAATCTCTCATCCATTATGTTTCTAGACTTTGAATACACATTTTGCAGTGGCACAATAAAGAGCAGAGCACCAGCTGTAACTGCAAAATGTAATCAAAGCTATGCAACTAAAAACCTTTAAGGGTGATGCGGGATAACAGTGCTTTGTGTCTCAGTGGAACTGGAGTACATTATCCTTTTTTTTTCTCAAATGGCTCTGCTGCTTTAAGGTGGTTTTAATGGAGAATCAAACTGACTATAGATCAGACTGCTCCAAGTGTTCAGACATCCAGTCACTTTCTGTGCCAGTCCAAGCCCTTGACAGTGTATATTAATTGATTGCATGGCTAGAGAGGTTGGGATGGTAGATTCTTGCTTTGGCACTGCCTATGTTTGCAGTGACACAACAGGAAACTGGCTGTCTGGAAATTCAGGGGGTAATGCTGATGATGGATAGCAGAGAGTCCATAAATAGAACTCCCACTGCATAAGCACCAAGACCCACTTTCATTAATCTTAAAGAATGTTTAAATTAACTCCTGGATCTGTTCTGCTGAAGACAGGAGGGGAGAGAACTGACAGTCTATTTATAAGGAGAAATAACTTGGGAAGACTTCTAATTTATCTCGGTCTCGGAGGTGTCATTTGAATGAACACACAGACATGCTGGGACAGCTGCAGTGTTGGGTGAGGCTGATGAAACAACAATGATTACACTTGGATTGTCACATATTCACTGGTGGAATTTCTTCGGATAGATACAATTGGTATTGATGGGAACGCCCATAAACGTCACATTGCTTTTATGTTGTTGGAGAAAACAAAGCAGTCATTGCCATGTCGAAAAGTTGCTGTGTGGCTTTCTGTACCTCAGATAGATGAAAAAAAAACCCAGTGAAAGCTTGTCATTGTACCAAACTAGAGACAGAACAAGAGAGGAGAATACGGTGGTACATACAATATGAATACAATGTGAAGCTTGTCTGTCAATGTCACTGGTACGACAGTTGTTGGCTTCCAAAGACTTGTTGTTTTTGAGGTTGCACTGCATGTAGCCTACATACCTGCATGATTTAGCACATCGCCAAAACAATCGTGTTAACGTTAGCATTGCTACTGTTGCAAAACTGTTGATGGAATTCACTAGATAATGGCTGGTCAGTCACAAAACAATGTTGTTGTCTGTAGGGTGTTGATATTATAGTAAGTTCAATTAATCATATCTGTGGTAAATTTAATGGTATCTCTTACCAGGTGACTCAACCAGATAGTAAAAGGTGTTTGGATGTGACACTGCAAGCCAGTTGGATCATTTGCCCAGTCATTTGATTGATATGAACAGCAGTTCGTCCCTTCCCTGTCAAGTGGCAGCAAGAACTCTATGTAAGACATGACTGCAGTGTTGACAAACTAACTTTAACATACCGCGCTTTCCAAGCTTGGGGGAATTTACGATCATGTTTACATGCACGCAATTTTACAGTTACCGAGCTTATCCCACTTATAATCAGACCGGGGACAGACTCGTTTACATGGACAACGACTGGCAATATCCCGCTCGTATTCTTGTGTCCATGACCCACCACCCAGCTGAAACCGGAGGGCCCTGCTAGCTTTCGCTGAAAATGGAGCTAGTTTCATCCTCTGTGTGTGCCCCGCTTTTAGCTATTTTCCATCATGCTATTGCAAACAATTCATGTCTTATGTGCTGGAAGACAAGAGTGACAGGATGAAGACACCAGATGTAAACTGCAGGGCCAGTGTGTGCCAGCAAACATTAACTTATAACAACAGTAAACGTATTTAATTCTAACATTACAGATGTAAAGTATAAAAATAAAAATCCTAAAAAGTGCTGATCTGCGTCTAAAAGGCATGCTAGGCAGGCCGGCACTTGCTACTGATTACCAGTATTTGAGCTAAGCTAACTGGTGGTGGGCGAGCTCTGCCCCTCTTTTCCTTGTTAAGTCTGATTTGTGCTATGTTAGCTTCCAGGCTAATGACTAACAGTGGGCTAAATAAGACACGGAGATGAGACTAAAGGGACATTTTGTTACTAATGGCAACTACACTACAGACATGAGCAGTCGAACTCTGATCACAACAGACTAAACGTAGAAGAGCACCGAGTGCTTGATCAAAACATATAACATAGTATTTTTCATTGTTCTGGATTGCTGCAATAATAATAAACATTTGCATAAAACAAGCGTATTTGTCCACTCTCATGTTGATAAGAGTATTAAAAACTTGAAAAATATTCCTTCAA
>JAPZDX010000024.1:25584352-25594457 GCA_029783625.1 Naso annulatus
AACAAACAAAAAAACTGTTTGCATGGACAACCAAAAGTAGTGCAGTGTGCATGTCAGGCCTGTAGCTGGCGGTGTAACTTTGTAATGACATAACAAAGAAGCTGTTGAATTAGTTTACTTCCTGTTGCTGCTAAGTGTAACTTTACTGTAACCAGAGCCACAAATTAAAGAAATTCAACCATAGTTTGACTTCTTCGATTATGCTACGAACACTCCAATCCACCTTCATAGACTGTCATCTTATTAGACTTGCTTTAGCTGCACTGTGGAGCTTTTAATCAGAGTTTGGGTGTGGCCATTAAGAAATACATTGACTTGCACTAGCATAAGCATTAGCTTAGTCACCGCTTGTCGAGGCTTCATATTGCTAGTTTACACAGTCAGTGTTGTGTCGAAATCTGTTTTCTCATCGTGATCAGGTAGGTTTTGGGAGAAACAGAATTCAGCACGACACTGGAGGTTCTTGGGGTGAGACATACTTGGTGTTAGCACTTTTTTTACCTCTCTATTTCCTCTTGACCAAACCTTAGTATGAAATTTTTTTTGGCACTTTTCTCATTACTCTTACATTCTGTGAGATACTGGTTCGCATGCTTTAGCTCACTGTACTGGAGTCCGTTACGCAGGACTGCTTCACTGTGCTGCTTCCACGAGACACTTTAGGCTCGCTTGCTTCGCCCACCAGGATGATTTTCTGGGCGTTTGTGTTAGTGTGAGGTGAAAGAGCTGACAGCTGTAAAAAGTCTCCAGCCAACTGAGATGAGAGGTTGGGAGCGGCACTGCCAGAGTGCAGCACTTGTCATTTCTGATAAAGCACACACGTCCAGTTGATTTAAGTTGACTGAACAGTAAAGGTGGTGTTGGGGGAGGGGGGCGCTGTAAAGAGGGGGTCATACTTTAAAAAGAGGGGACAGGGAGGGCCGATAAGATGACTGTGAAGGGTGAAGAAAGAGCTGTAAAGCCTTATCACGTCCTCCACCCTGAGCTTCACGTGTGTTGAATGATTGAAAGTGTCGTTTGAAAGTGCCACAGTTCAGATGAAGAGAGATCTGCTGTTTTTGTTGAAGTCAGGCAGTGAAATGCAGCATTGTTTATTACAGCTGACACATATTTTATGCATATATTATATTAAATGCTTGTGGCGCGACATAAATTACAGATTGATAATGCATTCGCTGGGTTTAAATTTTAGTGATTTCAATTGGTTTAACCAGCAAAGATTACACTGAGACCAGGGAACCCCCCAAAAACCCAGATGAGTAAATGAAGAAGGTAATGAAAATTACTTCAGCCCTCACAGCATCATTTTTTTTTGTCTCTCCTTGTCCCTCTTCTGCTTCTCTCTGTCTCTTCATCTCCAAGGATCCCAGAGGATAAGTGACAGTGAGATCTCAGACTACGATTGTGAAGATGGTGTCGGGGTAATAACAGGTAATATATGAAGTTCACGGGCAATACAAGTGAATCAAATCTGAAAAATCAAATGGCAAAGACACAGTCTGGTGGCACAAAAACTTCCTCGTGTTTACAGATGGTGTCGTCAGGCCACATCACAATTATATGTTTATTTGTTTTGGTCTTAAACTTAGCTAACCTCCCACATGTCACAATCTGTCCAATGCTCTTTAGGGTCGACAGCTTACAAATGCTGTTATATATCAGCATGGTAAAATGCTGCAGCTCACCAGCAGCAGCAGCAGTAGCAAATGTGAGGCACCACTGAGATTTTGTCTGCCTCTGCACTGCTAGTTGCTGTTCTGCTGTACTCACCGAGGCTCCAACAGCACGCCCACGCTGCACATCAGAAAAGACGAAGCCGTGCTGTTACCAGCCAGAGAAAAAAGCAGGGAGAAAGACTGAAAAGTTCTTAAAATGTAACCACATGAAATATAAACCTGGAGGAAAATGATGCAGAAATAGGTAGAAAGCCCAAGGAAAAAAGAACAGGCTTGTTTTAGCATTTTCACTAAGATAGCATTGGCTGGCAGTACATTATGTTCTTTGCTATCCTCTCTTAATAAAGGCACTCCCTTTTTTTTTTCACTTGAAGACCGCAGAAACTGTGCCGACCTTGTTTACGAGAAAGCTGTTGCTAAATTGCAGGATGGAGGCAGCTGCCTGTACTGTTGATTTAGCATGTGGTAATGCTTCACATCCCTATTAGCGGATACAGGCCACAGAGACAAAGAAGAAGAAGAAGAAGGGACAAGATGTGACACGTTATAGAGGATATGCTTTGAAGAGAGTAAAATGCTTGTCAGACGACAGACAGACAGACAGACAGAGAGGGGAAGCCTGGGTGTGCTGATGATACTGTAGCTGTGGGAAATCCTCCTCCAACCTCTTTAACATTCTCATCAGCCCCTCGCTGCCTCGCCACGCCAGTCCCCTTCACTTCATTCACAGTGAAGGGAAAACCCCTTTACTCTTTACACAGACTCCACTATGTCTCAGTTGATCTTGAAGTTTTTGCATTTAACTGCTAACAGCATTACTTTCAAAAAAGGGAATAAAGATATATGTCTTGGCATTGCATTTCATGGTACACTAACCGCTATGTTACTAATTGTTTTTTACACATAGTGCAGCAAGCGTTTTTTATGAAGTACAGCTCTTGTGATCCCTGCACAGGTTACGCTTAAGTCATACCGTCTTTCAAAGTAAAGTTCCTGTTACTGGTCTTGCCAATAAAACAGAATTTCAGACTTGAAAAGTCCCTTTTTTTTTGCACAACACATTCTATGTTGCTTTGACATTCGTGTGTCCTCATTCCTACTTCTGTACTGACGCAGCCCACTCCTCCTGTTAAATCCTATTAATTGTCAGTTGAGGTTCTTCTCTTTGTATGTGCTTAACAGGCCGCCTGTACTCAAGCATGAAGCAGCATGTCAAGAGGAAGAATAGATTTAATTTGGCTCTGCATGAAAGTTGATTGCTCTGCTGCAGGAGGCTCTGCGTTAGAGCTGCTGCTTAGAAATGGCAGATGTTTTTTCTCTTTAATTTTAATATGCATCATAATGAATGAAAACATTGTTCATTTTACTCATTTTTAGCTTTAGCTTTAAAAACTTTACACACAGTGTCTTAAAAGTATGAATCGAATTTCAAAATGTGACTTGCCTCCTCTTACAATCAGAATTGATCATTTAGTTTGAAAGATTTTAATAGAGTCATCATGAGTCATCACGCACATTGACTTCCTATTATATAGAAAATCTTATCGCATTAATGTGTCAACGTTCCTCACGTGAAGGTCTATATTTCTTTATCATAGCCTCCAATGTTTCCTACCTCTCCTTCTTTTGATTCAGGGTTTTCTGTAACTCATTCTAATGTACTACATTATCGAATATCAATCAACTCAGCATTGCCCATGCTCAGCTTTGACCTTAACCACTGCTGCTAGCCATGTTGGATTATTGGTTAATGAACTCTGTCAAGTTCAATTGACTAATCAATCTTGCAGAGAAAAATCATTATAATGTTTCTGATTTTTTCACTGCCGTTTTTATGTTTAATGCACAATGTTAACAAGGTCAATGAGTTACACCTGAATGACACCTTTATTAAAAAGTAGTCATCATTTTGGAGATTAGAGCCTCATAAAAAAATAGAAAATCTGTGCCCATACAGATTGAAATTTGGCATAAGTTTTAATAAGTTTGGTCTATTTGACACACCAGTCTTATATAAAGTACCTAGAAGCCATACTTGAGTAAAATTAAAGATACCTTACTGGAAAATGTCTTCGTAAAAAGTGAATGTCACCCATTAGAATGTAACATCAGTAAAAGTCTTAAAGTAGCTGGTACTTACTGTACTTAAGTATCAAAAGTACAGTGATTATAAATGTGCTTAAGTATTAAAGGTACATATAGTATGTGTAAAAATGCTGTTAAAAATAGCAGTCAGGTTTGACTTTTTAAAAACATTCATTGTTTATGTCGCCTCTGGTCTGCATAAGGACAGAATATCTCAGTCATGAAACAAAATGTATATAAAGTGCTCAAGAAGTGCTTTCAGAAAGCTTTCTAAACTTTCCAAACTCGTAAGGGCCTAATTTGAACACAATAGGCAAAAGTTTAGCTCAACCTGAATCTGCAAGTGGGTGAATGCTTCCACGTCATAACAACAAAATGATTTAAAATCAAACATAAAACATGACTACAGCAGCATCCAAAGTAATCCAACTTCTTGCAGTTTTTTGATACAACATTACTGGCTACCGAAACAAAACAAAACAAAAAATTATTTGCGAGTACCAAATTTCTTCTGGATTTATTTAGTAAAGAAAATGCTTAAAGGAATGTTTCACAGTAAAAATATCCCTTTTCTTTTGATAATGTAGTAAAGTTAAAGAGAAAGTCGACAGAAATAGAAGTAGTTAAGTAGAGTTACAAAGTATTTCTACTTTGTTACTGTAGAGACACTTTGACATACACAATTCACAAGATGTTATTTAAGAAACTTTGCTGGCTTATTGTATTTATGCTGCCAAATCCACCACTGCAGCATCTTTGGTGTCAGAATTTCGATACAGAATAATTTAAAAAAATCCAGCCTCTCTCTGCTAACCCTGTCCCTCCATTTTTTCCTTTCTGTATCCATTCCTGTCTTCACAGACTACCGGCCGAATGGCAGAGACTTCCAGAGCTCTACGTTGTCTGTTCCTGAGCAGGTGATGTCGTCTAACCACTGCTCTCGGTCGGCTGACATTAACCGGCCGCGGTCGCGCTCTCCCAGCGTTCCCCCACCCTCCAGGTATATAAGGCTCTCTTCAACGCTGAGCTGACCCTTGATTTTTGGGTATACTGTACATTGTGTTTTTGTTTTTTCTTTGTTTTTTAATAAGAATGTTTTTAAAACCATGTTGATATTGTTTATGAACAAGTGTGGTAAAGGAGGATGCCTTAATTTTTCTGCTTTGGGACCCACAAAATTCTGACAGATTAAGGGTGACTTAGCTAAACACATCGCTACTTCAGGAGGCTCTGGAAAAAGGGATTATAAAATAGTCATCCCCAGAGCTGCCTTCCAAATGCCACATCAGCCCTGTGTAGGATGCTTTATTACAGGCTGTTACTCCTAATACCTCACGTAAACATGAGGGGATGTGACCCCTGGCCAGTAGGGGGCAGTGTGTGGTGTGTAAACTACATGAGGGGTGATGCAGTCCACTTCTGTCACACAGCAGAAGTCTGGACCCGGCCTTTGACCTTAGGCCTTCTCAGTACAGCTCTTCCACAAAAGTGGACCGCCACAGTGTGTCAGAAGATAACTACTCACCTGACAGGTACACACACACACTCCAGCTTACACTTGTGTGCAGTAGATGCATGCACATACACAGGCATGCATGAGCAGATGCTGGCAAGCACAAGTGGGGGCTGATGAGTGGACATGCAGGTTGAGTGTTTATGCACGCGTACACATAAGCACGATACCGTTTGCTTTAAACTCTCTGGGAACTGATAGTGTGTGTTGGTGCTTTAATTGTTCTTGTATAATCTTACTTTTAGAGAGCAACTTTCTCCACCCCTTGGAAATGTTTCTTTAAGACATATTTAATAAGATACACTGGTATGGATTCTCTTCACCTTATTACCTGCTTCCTCTGTCTTGTATTCAAACAGAATCATTTAAATCCTCCAAAAGAGGGATGAAAACAAATGAAAACAGCAAAAAGCCACTTAAACGTCTGATCCTAAATGATAAATACAAAGTTTTCATTTGACTAATTCATCAGAAAAGTTGTATTACTCTTAAAATCCTGCATGAACAGCAGACTTGGGTAAAGCCTGAGGAAGAGGAGTAATTAACAATGAGGTGATCCAGTGCCAGTGCCAGTGCTGCAAATGCTGTGTACAGTATTTGCATGTATCTCACTATCTTTATTGAAGAGGTGGTCAAGGGGAAGTGGTCAGTTATCCTCCATCAGCACTTATTTTCTGTGAGGGTTGGAAAACGTTGCTCCAAGAGTCCAATCATAGCCTTGGCACTGCCAGGCTGTGGCTACTTTCCCACGTCCAATTAACTTTATTTGATATTTCTGAGGCTCGGCCTAAATCAGTGTCAGACGCAGAAAATGCACTTATCTAAATTGTCTGGGACAGTGCTCAGTTGAGTGTATTTCCGCTGCTTTAATTAACAGTGCCGGGTTATTTATTGAAAACAGTTGAAAATGACACAGGAAGTGAGTCATGAAGAATTTGGAAATGTCCCAGAACACCGACAGCATAAAAAAAATCTGCTCTGGAATTTGTGCAGCTTTTTGTGTGGCTGCTGTTTGGTTGAAAACTTGTGTCATTTTCACTGTATTTTTTTTTCTAACCTTTGAAATGTTCTTGAAATTTGTGTCCATAACAGAACATTTGTTTTACGTGAATGGTCTTAGGTTGTTTAATTGTCCTGTAGAAGTGACACCATGCAGGTTTAAGTGTTTGGACTGCTCTGCTGCGAAGAGAGTGTACCACTCTCAACTGTCTGTGTGGTAAAGCTGAGGAAGACATCTCCTCACCATCCGATTTTTCAGCCTCTCTTTTCTCCCTCGCCTGTTTTTTCCTGTTTGATACTGTTACATCAACCTTTCCTATGAGCTCAGCCTCTTTACATCCTATTTCTTTGAGGCATCTCTCGTTCTCTCCTTCGGTTTCCTCACCTCTCCATCTGTCTGCCTATGATTCTGTCTCTCTCCTGTCCTCCTCCTCCTCCTCCTCTGCTTCTTTCTCGGCGCCATCTCAGATCCATCTCTGTCTTTTCTCCTCCCTCCATGTGGTTGCAGCCATTTTCTCACCCTACCTCGAACCAGACATACTCAGCCTATTGATGATCCTCATAAGGACCCCAGGTAGACTTTTACCTGAGCTTGCATGAAGCCCCATCTGTGCACCTCCACATCCCAACCTTACACAACCTCACTTCCAACCCACAACCCCTTTCTTTTCTTTGGAGATTTTTTTTGAGTAATAAAACACATGGCACTGACAGTATCTTGTTTTCTGTCATGGCAGCCTGTGCACTCATTGTAGTCACATCAGATCAGGCCTAAATTTAACTGGATACACTGAAGAGGCTTCTTCATATTACTAAAGATATGGTTACTGTCAGTGCCATCAGTGTTGGGTTGTGTGAAAGTATATATTTCCTCTGCAAAAGACCAAATACATACTTTAGATTTTTATTAGTACTACAGTGTATTAATGAAATGGGTGACTCTATGGCCATACGCTTCATCCATTCAATATCAGCATTGCTTATTCTCTATTTTCATCATCTCAGTCATCCTCATACAGACATTTCTCTCCAAAAAATGTACCATGGGATTCTTCGATGAGTAAATTCCTCATCTGCTTTTTTATCTTATCCACAAAGAGTGACTATAGCAATACTGAAAATGAATAAGTGGTTATGGTGGTATGGTTGTGAAGTTTTGTCCAGCAGAGGTGATTACTCCTGCAAACACACATACAGTTCACAGAAGTCAAAACTAGCCTCAGTTTTTATTTAGTCTATGTTGATCTGTGGGGTAAATAGCAAAACACTGAGCAGAGTAAGTCTGTTATGAAAATCCAAAAGGTGTTCTCCACTTTTTTTCTTCCTTTGCAGGTCCTTTTTTTTCCAAAAAAATGTTGCCTTTCCTTCTGCTGAAAAAAAGATTAAATGCTCACTAGCTGTGATATTTTTTCACCAGCCGCAACCACCGCTTGTACCCCATCTGCCGAGAGGAAGCAGTCAGGTTACTGCGTTCCACTAGGATGGCTCGCGCCTATTCTGAGGGCGCCTACTCCTCGCACTATGACTACGAGAGGTATTGACATGCACTACTGCCGCTGCATCTGTGCATCTGCCATCATGTGGTCTCCTCAAGTTGTTCCTCGTTCGTCTTTGATATATCCGTGATCGTATGTGTGATGACCCAAAATGATATCCTCTCTGATATCAGTTTTTGTTGAAGAGTCATCACAGCTCTGAAGTTGATGTAAAAGAATAATACACAACTGCCTCTGTATGTTGAGGCTCTGAGCTCTGTGTGTTGCAGATGTCGGCTGTATGGTTGTTGAGAAAAGTGCTGACCAGCACCTGACTGTTTCTTTGTTAATGTCCTTGTTTATGTACCCATGTACATTATACCAACAGAGTATGTCAGTCAGTGGTCTGTGATTTTTAGTGTTTTTTTTTTTTATTTACATGCTATTGGCAGCTGCTTAATTCTCACCCATACAATGGCATCTCTGATGCATTGCGCTGGGCTGCACAGTAGCTTTGTAAGGTCTGTGTTTGCCCTTTAGCTTCTTGTGTCTTGCCAGAAAGGGCTGCTGGGCTGTTCCAAGCACGCACAGAGAGGCCTGCTGACACCCATCCATCCCCAGGACCCATGCCAGTGTCCTGGTGCACCAATAAAAAGCAAGAACTCACATTGCCCCCACCCTCCAGTGAAATGCTGTAAATGACTCCACTTCTCTCTGTCTTCAATCTTCCGCCTGCTGCCATCTGGCTTTCAGTCAGGAATAACGTGACGTTTGTGCCATTTCTCTCCTCTCCAGGAGTAAAAAAGTGATGAGTCCTCAGAACCAAGCCTGAGAGACTGACTGACTTTATTAAAGTGTCACAAAGTTTCCCTAAGGCCCAGCTTGGCTCGGCTTCAGGCTCAGCTTAAAGGCCAGATAGCTCTTCGTCTGATGTTCTCTCCTTTTTTTCCGTCTAAATCAACAGAAAGAGGAAAATAGCTCGTATTGCAGTGTTATCCACAAAGGAATAAAATAGATTTCTCTCCTCTCACACAGACACAGGTTGTTTTTGTCGGCACTGGGCCGAGAAAAAGCAACAGTGAAAACTGGAAAGAAATGAAGGGAGAATATAGAAACATATGGCACGTGGACGATGAGCAATGGAGTGCATCAGTGGAGTTTGAGCCTTTGGCAAGTGTCATAGCTGAGGTGATTTCCCATCAGAACATGGAACAATATTTTTCATGGTTCTGTTGTTTAAGTGCATTGCCTCAGCGTGTACCTTGAGTGGGACGAAGCCTGCAGGGTATGTGCATCAAAACAGGAGCTTTTTCAAGCACAGAAAGCTAAAATTTAGAACTGAGTTGGAATCCAGTGGCAGTACAATGTGCAGCACTTGCATGTCATGGCTATTTCTATCAACTACACCTGATGAGAAGCTCAGTTTTTAACAGACATAACCTGGATTACATAGACAACAACTTCAGTTGGGAATCTACTAATGCATAAACTGACCATCACTGTGAATACCTGTAGATAGAGAATGTGAAAGGTGGAGTTTCACTGCCTTTTTTTAGTCTCTACTGGACAATTTTTCATACTGCAAAAGGCTGCAGACACTACAAGACTATGAAAAGGTTGATTCATTCATCAAAATCCAAATTATTGGCATGACTCTGAATTTAAAGTTATTGTTTTTTTTTTCCAAATTCATAAAAATTTCAACAAAATCATGACTTACTCGAGGAAGTCTTTTGGTGTCTGTTAGCCTGTTATTTGTGTTGTGCAGACACCAGCAATGTCTAATGCACTTTAGAAAATAACAAAGTTTAATGGTTTAGTCACATGCTATATGCTACAATAAACAAAAAATGGGACTTTAAATAACTTTTAAATAACCTTTACAGTTTTTGAAATAGTGTGCATGATAAGAACCTCTGTACTTGTGACACCTCATGTCCAAAGGCCACGTTAAATATTTCACTTTTTCGAAATGCACAGTGTGATGCAGTTCTACGGAAATGTTTTTCTTTTCTGTCCTCAGAGTTAAACAATATCCTTCTGCACTCTCAAAGATTTTCCTAGTTGAGAAACCTCACATGCTTTTTTCTCTCCAGCTCTTCAGATCGACAAGATTTGCCTTCGTCCTCACTGTGCCAAAAATACTCATGGCTGGGCATTTTTCAGGAAACAACATATATATATATATCAGTCAAATGCAATGTAACGGCACACTCCACTGGCCCGTCACATTTCACTCTACCTCAGACAGACTGCAAATGAACACTCATAGACACCACATGGGCCCTGCTAGCTCCACAACCTGAAGACTTCACAGTTAATTCACCACAGCAACCATTAACTAGACACGATCCACC
>JAPZDX010000024.1:25616889-25636918 GCA_029783625.1 Naso annulatus
TGTGCCATTCCAATTTGACCTCAGTGGGCAATAATTTGTAGAGGCAACAATGCTGCTGTTTAGTGGACTTTTCCATTATCACCGCATTATCACCTTGTGTTAAACAGATGAAGTGCAGCCTCACTGTGGTGATAGTGAGAGAGCATATTTTAGAATGTCAGCTTTGCCACACATTGACCAGTGGTGTTGTCAGGAGTCAAGGCACTCGACGTCCCCTTCAAAGCGTGTGGGCTGCATTAACTGATCAAAGGCACTAATCTCCCAATAAGCAACCGGTATTTATGTATGAGAGCACAGGCTGATCCATAACAGAACCCAGTGGCTTTTAAACTAGAATAAACAACAGGCTTAACAGGCTGAGGAATGAGGTGCGAGCATTCTTTTAAGAGCAGGTCTGACTTATGTCGACGGCAGCTGGCAACCTCACTAAGATGTAAAGGCAACCCAGACTTGTAGATGTAGGAGATGAACTGTGTTCTCGTCTGCTGTGAGAAGATCAATGTGAACAGTCATTTACTGAGTACACATAGACTCATTAAACGTTTCAAATATTTTTTATAAATTACATATTTTTTAAGTGCTTGAGAATATGAGCCTCTTTCTGTCTTTCTAGCAACATAAGTCTAAATAAACCAAGGGTTGGAGCTTTAAATGCCTGTCAGACTTGTACAGACACATCGCTAAGGCTCTAGCATGGGTTAAAATTTAAATTAAAAGCATTATTCACCTTCAGTGTCAAAAAATGCAATATAGTTGCCTCCTCTTGAAATCTCATCTGGAATTTAAAACATAATCTTGATTATGCGCGATCATTTTTTTATGCTGATACAACTTTGTTGAACTCTAATGTCTGATATATCAAAGGGCAGAAGTTGAAGAAGCCAAATGGAAATAATTGATGGAGTCAATTGTCAAATTGCATTGATTCTCCTCTCCTTGTAGTCAGCATGTCTCTCCATAAGTTGTCTTCATACAGACAGTTACACAGTGGAGGTCAGGCAGTTTAATTAATGAACAGTAGCCTGAGGGCACTGCACGTAACTCATCCTATTAACAATGCACAGCCTGTGATACAGAATGTAATTTGTCTCTTAAAGATAATTTTACGAGCAGAGCTAAAATAGGAGCCTAATTTGGACACTGGCCTATTTTCTTTCATACGGGAAGAGCTTGAGAATAATGCTGATGACAGACAACTTTTCTTTTTCTGCACTTTAGTTTGAAAGTATTGTATGTGTAGGTATGTGTATGTAACACACACAAGTACAACTGGAATTTTTTTGTTCAAAGAAATGAGTAATTAAGGTATTTCTTCTTAAAAACTGTACTTCTACTCCTACTCAAGTATATTTTTGCAGCAGTAATCCACTTTTTACTTCACTACATTTGCCAAATACCTTTGTAACAACTGGTCCCTTCTAAATGTGAGATTAAGTGGAGGGTGAGAGGGGGCGAGGGGCACCCCTGCTGCAGATGTCAAGTCACAGCTGCCTTAAAGAAAATATAGCAACACTTGTCTTTTGACCACAATGTGATGATGACGTAGCAAAAACCTAGAACAAGAGCAGCAATCCCTGACATTACCTGACAATACATTGCGTCACACGTAAATACCAAATTTTAAAAAAGACAACAGCAGTGTGACGAAGCAGGCTGCTTGCTGAGCACCCTGAAAAACACAGATCTCCTCACTATGTGCATTTTTTATGTGAGCCATTAATCTTTCATTTAATGCTAATGTCATAAACATATGTGTCTGTTTGGCCTTTTAAAATAAAAATAATCATTGAATTTAATTAATAATAGTTAATCAGAATAATAATTTAATAAAAAGTAACATATACTTCAAGTAATTTCTTAACCAGGTACTTTTTTAGTTTTACTTGATTTGGTTTCTCAAATGGTAGAATGGAGTTATTTAATTTTACTTTATTTCAGTGCCGACCATTGCATGAAAGAGAGGGAGAGATGTGCTGGAGGCGAAAAAACATTACTGTCGGTTGCATTTTATATTTTGTCCAAGCGCTACAGAAATAAACACGTAATTTTAACTTAAAATGTGAATAGTAAAGCCCCATTTCCTCCAAGCAGTACGGTCGGTTTGGTGCGGTACAGCACGTAATTTTTTAATTTAATTCAATCTTTTTGTTCCATTGTCAAAAGTTGTGGATGGTACCAAAATAACCGATCCTTGCTATACTATCTTTTTGCACCCTTTCATTGTGCAGTTTCTGAACTTGTGAGGAGCTGCAGCTCAACCGGTGACTAGCAGTCTCCAAGCAGCAGCCACACCCCTTGCCTCGTCACCTGGAAGAGAAAATTAACTGATGAACTGTCACTGTGCTGCTTTTTAACGTTGGATGTAATGTTTCTGCAGCATACCTTTTTTTTTATAAAAATAAATCTCACAGATAAAATCTATAACATTTCGATTAAATTTTTATTTATACAGGTAATCTTATTGAGACAGGGCATCCTCTTATTGAGACCTGCTGTAGCTGCCACCTTACGTTAATCTAATGTACAGTTAAGACAGAGCAACGCCACCGCCTCTGAGGCTCTGTATGTACAGATAGCACCACGTCTCGATAAATACATGTATTTATATAAATGTATCAGTAGAGGCTACATAACAGTTTAGATTTTTATTACAGCTACATTACAGACTAAGCAACATAATTTACTGAATTACATGATTTTGTGAAAAACAGTGTGTTATGTGAAGAATTAAGTTTAAGATTAGTTTAAGATTACTTTGTCAGGAATGATGTCAAGTTACTTGCGTAGCTGATGCAGCTATCGCCATCAGGCATATACCTGCCTACCAAGTGAGGGTACTGTGGGCAGTAAAAGCACAAGCCAGATTAGAGTTGATTGTTCCAGGGAGTACCACACTGTACCGAATTGCACTGTAACGCTGCTGAAATGGGGCTTAAGTCTCCTGTAGGTCAGTTGAATTCTGGCACATTTGGTATAAATAGTTTCAAGTGACATAAATGTTGCAGTTTGTTAGTAAATTCGTAAAAGCTTTTAAAGTCAAATTAAGCCAGATTTGCTATTTATCATTTCAAACCCCAGTTGTCAAAACAGTGGCTGATTGTTCCATTTCTAGCTTCTAGCTAAACTTTCAAAATAAGAATAATTCTGTGTATAAGCCATAACAAATCTCGCTCATAAAGAGCAGGGTTGGAAGGACTGTTGCTGCGCGTGTCACTTATATGAAATTTGATACTACAACACTACTGTTGAAAATATCAAGACCTAACTAACAAAACTAAAGCAGACAAATGCTAAAAGACTGAGCACTTAGTGCTAATCATAACAGATATCCTACAGCACCCGTCTATGTATCAGGTCACAAACACTGTGATAGTTGATCTTGCACCACACGCGCAAAATCTAAACTCAGCTATACTGTGAGTCATGAACTCCTGTACCTGAACTCTGTCCTTCTCTCCTTTTCACCCCACACCTTCTCATCTCCTGTCCTTCTCTTGTCCTCTCTTCTGTCCCACTCTATCCTATCCTCCTGTCTTCTTCTCCATCATCTCCCCTTTCACACTTTCACCGCTGGCCTCCTCTCTCCTCTGCCCTGTCCTCTTCTTTCTGTCCTCACCTGCCCCCCTGTCAATGGCGGTGGCTGACAGTGACTTTGCATCCAAAATGAAAAACAGGCAGATGGGCTCGTCGGGTGGGATGAACATGACCAAGAGCACAAGCCTCAGCGGTGACATGTGTAACCTGGAGAAGACGGACGGCAGCCAGTCGGACACGGCGGTCAGCACGGTAGGCACTGACGACAAGAAGAGGCGCTCCAGCATTGGTGCCAAAATGCAGGCCATGGTTGGCATGTCGCGCAAGAGCAGGAGCACCTCTCAGCTCAGCCAAACAGGTAGGGCATCCAAGTGCACAGCCAGGGCACTGTCTGTGTGTTCATATGTGCATCTGTGTTTGTTTCCGTGTTGTTTTCCGTGCCGAATGTTGTTGTAATACCACAGCTCTCTCCTCTCCAGTTTTTCCTTCTCCCACTTTTTAACAAGAAAGGCTTTGGACTCGCAACAGCTTGACTTTTTCTCCTAACTCTTTGTCTCTTTATTCTAGGTAACAACTCCTCCGGAAATACCTTTCTGTTTTACCTGCCTTCTTTTCTTTTTTTTTTTTATCATTATTATGCCTCCACAGTTCAGAAAATGTTACAGCTGTAACAGCTTTGTACTTTCTGCCACATCAATGACCTCAGTTATTTATGACACGTCACATTTTGTTATCTTCCCTTGTTGTAATGCTCTTATGACTCTAATTTTTCAGTGTCAGACTCTACCTCAAACGTGGGTGTCTGCATGTGGGCGTTTGTGTATGTTTCTACAGTACACGTGAGAATGTGTGCACATGCAGTTTTATAGACATTATTATGTGTGCTGCGTCTGTGTTTAAAGTAATGTTTTCCTTTTTGTTAATTGTGGCAATATGGTTCTTTTGCTGTGCTAAACATTATAATTTTTCAAAACATTACTTTTTTTTTCTTTCTTAAGTCTTTTTTTCCTGCCCTACTTTTTTTAAAAATAGTGCTCAATGGCTCTTTGAGACAGGTTGAGCTGCATTACAGTAGCTGATGGCAGGCAGTGTGGAAAACAGCCTTGCAGGTGGCGTGCAGCGAGTCTCTGGCTCACAGATTGGGGTCTGGTCTGTTCATGTGAAGGTCAGATGATTAGTCCACTTCCTGTCACTGCTGCGTCTCTCTGTGTGCTTCTAAGCATTCAGCACTCATTCTTTTTTATCTATTCAGACTTAAAGTAGTCAATTATTACTTCTTCCCGCCAGCGCTCTCAGTCCACTTGCGACTACGTGGCATGTTAGAGGGAAGGAGACATGAATGTAGAAATGGATAAATGGTGAGTGAGGTGGTGCGCTCACGTGGCCCTGCTCTGCCCCACTGGCTCGTGATTTGACTTGCACATGGGCTGCTGCCAAATCTCCATGGGTTAATAATTTCTACTGATTGTTTACCACATCATTATGTTGTATCGTTTTTTAGGCATTTAAGGAGGGTATTGTTTAAAATATGGTTGCTGGAAATCAGAAGTACATGTCAGATCTTCCCTGTTCAGAAATGTATTTATTTATTGTGAAGCAGCTTTCCAAGTCTTGGGTTGTTTTCTATTAATGATGTTTTTTTGTTGTAGACTCCTCT
Source organism: Naso annulatus (assembly GCA_029783625.1). NCBI lineage: Eukaryota > Metazoa > Chordata > Actinopteri > Acanthuriformes > Acanthuridae > Naso > Naso annulatus. The sequence continues at coordinate 25,622,081 of JAPZDX010000024.1, forward strand.
GGAGTTTATGTTTGGGAACTGACTAAAATCAGCCAACATTTGTTCAGATTTTTATTCTAAGGTTCTCATTTTGGTAGTTTAACACAATTGCAGGAACAAAATCACACACACAGACACACACACTCTTTTTCTCCATGCAGATGCTGAGCAGCCTGAATCTCCTAAAGCTATGAATATTTCACTCAGGCTTCTAAGTGCATCAGATGAGGTTTGTGAGAGCGTGCATCTGCCCTCGGTATCTAAGATCTGCATTTGGTTCTGCACAAACACTGCCAAGCTGCATTTTGCCCTACTTCTCTGTGTGTTATCTTGAGAGGCTCACAGCCCAGTTGAAGGGTGCATTCAGAGGATGGTCGATTTTACGAGGCCGCTCAACACTTTGTGTTCACTGCCAAGTGCTGGTGGGACAGGAACGGATCAGCCAAGCAGCAAGAGACTGCCTTTGACAAACACAAGTTAGTCAGATGGAATGGATGTGCTCCCAGGTAGCTACCAGGAGAAGTGTGTACACAATGCTGTTCTCAGCTTTAGGTACTGTTAGTTTTGTTCAGTCCTCAGTGGAAGACACCTAATTTTTCAGGAGACACATGTGCTTAGTTCCGTTCCACCATGGACATAGTGACAGGCCATGGTGAAAAGTAACTTATTATGTGCTCAAGCCATTTTCAGGTGTTATTTCAAAGGGTACTTATGTATTTCCATTTGATGCTGCACTACAGTAATACTCCACTACATCTCAGTGGAAATATTGTGCTATTTAATTCATGTCCAGCCTACAAGGGCTGTGGCTCAGGAGCAGTTTTTGTATAAAGGCACTAAAAAAGCGCGGTTCATTGAATGCGCCCATGTTTCTGGTGAATGGTGAACTGAACACACCTCTATGAAGCTGCTGAACGTGGCAGTGAGTCTGCAAAGGTAAGCGTTGCCTTGGTAACACTACAGCATACGTTTTGTTTTTATGTCGCTGCCAGGACTTCATATGAATATATATTTAATGTAGTTTTATCAAAAGACAGGTAACGTTACCTATGGCACATTTTTCAGCTAGTGACTGTAAAGCGTGCGCTGCTGCCTGAGCTGTACCGGCTTGCATTGAAGCATATGACTGTAGAATATGTTTTTGAATTTCTCCATGGTAATTTGGCTAAATAAAATGTCCATTGCATCTGCAGTATACCTACACTGCAACTTTTTTCACTTTCTGCATAATAGGACACTTTTGACACATTGTTTAAGTGGTAAAACATACATTCAGTGGTTCCTCTTGACTTTTAAAAGTAATCTCTGTGATTCTACAGTAAAGTGAGCTGTGGTGGTGATGATTGGGCAGTTGGAATGAATAGAAGGAGATTCTACTGAAACATAAGAGCTCAGAGCTGCTCCTTTAAAGGATGAGACACAGCACAGTAACACGCCTTTGATAAAAAAAATAAAGTAACTGTATGCTCTAATAAAATACATCCAGTGTTTGTACACTGAGATAGGACTTGCTCTGGACACTAACATAATTATTTTAAAAAAAGGAGGAAATTAATGTTGAGCTAATAATTTATTATTGCCATTACACTGGTCATCATGAGAAAGCTACAACATCAAGTTGATTTATAATGCTCAGTAGTCTCATCCACCAGTCAGCAGTCTTCTCTGGTACATTATGCATTGAGTTTAATAGAGAGCCGCTTTATTCCCAAAACCCCCACACCGAACCGCTGCTAAATACAACATGACTCAGCTAAAAGCACACAATAACACTGAAATCTTGCAAGCTTATTGAAAATCCATCTGCATGCATTCATCAGTGCGTATCCTCTTATCCCCCCCCCCTTCTGATTGGCATCAGAAAAAGAGGCGTATTAATTTCAGTGCAGTTACTGTCTGTGATTCATATTCTCAGTGGGGCGGCTGTCATAAAAAGTACGCTGACAGAACTGTTGTCAGCAGTTCACAGTATTGACCTGCTGGTCACATTTTCTGTCTAGTTTCACTGTGAATCATCTCTGGTTGTGGTGCATTCTTGTATTTGTCACTTATAGGTGTTAAGTGATTTTTCATTGTAAACAAAAAAAATGTTGTTTACTTTCTGCATTTTGGACTCACACACAAAAACACACTCATTCCTTTTACAGTCTGTCACAAGCATCAGCTAAAAGTAATATAAATGCATAGTGTATGCTGAAACAAAAAGTTTTTAATGTTTTGACATGTAGATTTTATACAACACTGTTTATAACCTGATATTAATTACTTAGTATAATCATTAGAAACGTGTACTTGCTTGTCCGTTTGCAGGAGACAGAACCTCTGTGTACATGTTGATGAACACATTGCTCTGCAGCAGCACTAGTTGTCAAACACATCACATTATCTTTTGCAGAAAGTATTTAAAGTTTTTTCATAAAGCAGTTTGCTGAAAAGAACAATGCTTTTTGGGATCGTATGTCCAGAGAGGAATTTGTTGTATGAGCATTTAGTGAACTTAAAATGAACTTTTGCTTGCATTGTTGGGGGAAAACAGTCCTTCCCCCAAGCTATGAAAGCGCAGTTTGTTCACTTCTAAAACCCAGCAAGGCATAAGTTTACTCTTAAAATTAACCTGAAAACTGCAGTCATGTCTTCTATAGAGCCATTGCTGCTACCTGACAGGGAACAGTAGAAAAAATATCGTTAAACAGAATCGGATGGGACTGCTGTCCCTATCCATTAAATGACAAATGGGCGAATGATAAACTTTGTGGCCCGAAGTGTCATTTCCAGACATCTTCTGCTATCTGGCTGAGTCACTTCGTAAAAGTCACCAATATATTTAGATTTAAATTAGATGAATGAAACTTAGGCTACCAGAATATCAGTACCCTACAGCCATTAAGGTTATCATGTGTTCGACCAGACTTCTTTAAGTACATGTGCAGACGTTCGATACCTGGTGGGCATAGGCTAATTTCATCACTTCAGGAGCTTAAAGTATGTGGTTCTTTATCTTATCAATGCATTTTTTGTTCAAAGCAAAAAAGGTGCAAAAAAACCAAAAAGGCAATTATACCAAATACCAGATATAGTCCACATTTTTACTTAGGTAAAATCTGTACAATTCAGTGTAATGTGTTATAATGTGTTATTCTGGGAACTGCGATGGTGTGTTGTCTGGGTAATTTACATTTTCATTTCATAAACCTACAGTAAGCCAGTGTGAAACATGGCAATAAATAGTGGGGCTAAAGCAGTAATGTAACGTTAACATTAAATTCCTTTACTGGAGGGAGCTAGTAAGCCACCATTAACTGTACATTTGCTGTGCTAGCTGTTGAGTCTTGTTACTTGTAATTTGGTGCCGACTATACGCATAAACATCTTTTGAGGTCAAATTCCATCAGCGACCGAGCTCATCCCTCTCTGGTCCTGTATTGTGATTTGGTACAATTTAAAACTTTAACTCTGAGTTTTTAAATTTAGTTGAGGTAAAAAAAAAAAGAAGCCATACAGCAACTTCTCAGCACTGCAGCAAATGGTTTGTTTTCCCCCTCAGCGCAAACCAAATGTCATTTTCCTTGATGCCAACTGTATTTATTGCACAAACATTCTGCTTCCTGCTTGTGAATTCTTCAGATTTTTTTTAGCCATTTTTGTAAAAAAGACAAAAAAAATGATTCTCTTTACATTCGTTCCAATATGGATATCTGAAAGGCAACTTTCGCAGTTTTCCAAGCAGTTATTCTCTCTTTTTGCACTAAGATGTGCAGAATGACAAAAGGAATAAAAGTGCTATCTTTAACAGTTTTGCAGGATTATTTAGGTTTTTTTTCTCTCATTTTTACCACACAGCTTGCAGCATGCTACCTGATAATCCATTTCAGTAATTTTACCCCATAATAGCCTCTTTCAAAGAGTCGTGATGGTGTCCCAGAAACATAATGAACAGCAAGCTTTACAAGACAGCATCACACTCTGGCTGTTAACACAGCAGGGATGAACAGTGCAGGAAATGCAGAAAATTGGGCTTTAATAAGCAAAAACAGGCAAGGCTGCCAGCAGTGATATAGAAATAAAGAAAAGATTGAATCAGTGGGAAGTATTGTAAGTATGTGCTATAGTACATTATCAGTAACATCCAGTTTTCTGTTCCCCTCAGTACAGCCTCGAGTATCCTAGCGAGAATTTTCTTATGTCCTACTTTTTTCTACGTGACCCTGAAAGAAACTGTTTTTGGACGAGATGTGACACTTTCTTAGCTGAAAGTTTCTGTTAGAGGATTAAAATAAACTTTACTCACCCAGTTTAACACATTTTTTACAGGTCTGTTGTAAACGGCAGTGTTGCAGGATGCCATAGCATTGACTCTAACTTGTAGTCATTACCTCACTGTTGTTTCTTAGAAAAGGCGAAAATGGATTTAGTTTGATCGAGTGTTGATGCACTCATTCATAATTAATGCACTAGGATTGATGCACACATATAGTATCTTAAGCAGTTGTTTATAACTTTAAAGTTAAGATTTCCAGCACTTCTGTTTTTGTTGATAAATTCCAAAATTTGCTGAGAGTCAAATATTCAATGAATTAGAGTATATATGTCACCTAACTCTTTAAGCCCAGAATAGCCCCATGTATTCAGAAGAAAGAACAATGCACTCGCTGATCCATTTTGCTCCCTCTCCTACCGATACCAGCTAGTGACGCACTACAGTTTTGAACCTCCAAAACCCTCACACAGGCTGTTTTGTATGTGGGAAAATAGCTGAACTTTGAGCTTTCAGCAGAGGTAATTTATCATCTGAGCTGAATTTGGTGCCTATCTCAGCAGCTCCTTTGCTAGCTAAGGCTGCTAATTAATCTCCCATGGGGCAGTAGCAACATGCTGCACTCAGGATGATGCATGAGAGGAACACAGCAGCACAGGTACAGCTGACACTGAGACGCCACTGCCTCTCTGCTTTCTGCCTGTCCTTCTCTCTACCTCACTTTTTGCGTCATGAACACATAAGCAACATTTTAGAACTTCTCATCATCATCATCTCATTTCACTGTCTGTCTTCTTCATTTCTTCCACTTGCTCTATAGTATATCCTCCTGTTTGTCTTTCTCTTTCCTCTAGCGCTGTCTCTTCAACTCTTCCTCCATTGTTCTCTTTTAGACTCTATTACAGCAATTCTCCGGAGAACTCATGGCTGTTAATCAGCCTGAGCTCCCAGATGAGCCATCGCTGCAGTGGCCTAATTACATGTGAACACACTGTAGAAGTGATGTTTTTATAGCTTTCACTTTCTATGAATGAATCCCTTGCTATATACCAATACTATGTCATGATGGTGAAACCAGTAACCTACATGTACTTGTAGAAATAGAACAGTCTTGTTAATGTTTTTTTTCCCATGTAGTGATTCTGTAATCGTCCTGACATCCTGCTGTTCAAACTGTACTTTTCAGACATCAGTGCATTTTTTAATGATTCTCTCACTGAAAGGGAATAGTCTCTAGAAGACAGTGCTCATGTTGTTGATAACCATGGATTGATGAATCTGCCATTTCCGGTTTGCTGCAGTATCAATACTTCGATCCAATAGACAGTTGCCTCTGTAGCTGTTTTTCTAATTGTCCTGTTGTACTGCATCCTCTGGAGTCCACCCACTGCAGCTGAGCACAGCAATTTTCCAAATTTTGTAGTTGTGCCCCACAATTTTTTTTTTTTTTGTGATGTTAACCATACTGAGGACTGCCTTTTAGTATTTTCTTGTGGTGGTCAGAGCCGTCTGACATCTGGGTTTATCTGCAGAGGGCAGCCTACCACACAGCAAGCATTTTGATGAAGTGTTTGTGTGATCTGCTACATTCATTATACCGCTGTGAGGCTTTGAAAAGCCCAACAAAACCACGTTATATTGTTGATACGTTAACTCACACTTACTACATCTGAGATAATAGATAAGTCCAGTGTATTACACTGAAAGTCCACTGCAGGATGCTCCTGTTCGCTCATCATTTCAATGCAAGAAAGGGCCTACTTTGGACCAGTTTCTGTTTCTATGGTCACTTAGGGCTGCACATTTAACCAAAATATAATCAAAATCATAATTTGACCTACTGCAATTTTTAAATCACAGGGAGGTGCAGTTAGGCTAAACAGGAAATGTGTTTGGTACAGATTCCTGCAAAAATCACTACATATTCATTGTGATATGATTTTTAATTAAAATGAGAATAGTAATGAAATAATGATTATTCCTTCTGATATCGAAAATCATATCGCAATTGCAATATCATTCCAGATATTTCACTTCACATTTTCTCCCAGATTCAGTAGAGAAAAACCTAAACATAATTCGGCATTAAACAAAACAGTTTTGGGCTGCATTTTGTTATTATGTAGACAGATTTATATTTAAGACCTTATGGTTAAATAAAGATGAAATAGAGCTGAGGCTTTTTCTTTTGTTTTTTTGTTTTTTTGCCAGGTGTATACTTTCCATTCTTAAAATACGTCTTTATGATATCGCCCTTTTGGGCATATGATAATAGGAATATTTATATCTGAGATAGCCAGCAGTGTTGTTTTACAATCACTAACGACTTTGTGTTAATTCATGAGCTGTATTATGAATATCAGAGTCGGTGGACTAAATTAATTGTTTCTGCACTGAGAGAAGCACATGCTGTGTCTTCTAGCAGACTGTGTACTTTGCATTATCCGAGAAATTAGCCAATGTTCTTGTTTTGAAGACGTTTTTTTGATGTTGAGGTAATTAGGCATGAGCATAATTCAGTGATTCTTTAATGCTGGCCCTGGGTGTCAAGTACACATGCTACTTCCAGCGAAAAAAAAAAATGTTGTTTTGTTGCTATTGAAAAGAAAGTTCAATTAACCAATTTACTATTTAGTAGCGAAGAGCACACAACATCCTGTTTACAATCCAACAGAACAGAATAAATCTGTTTGTCCATCTGAAACTAGCAGAGGTGAGGTTGGGCAGCCTCAACTTAAATGTCTGTTTATACAGATTCAGATAACTAGACCTGTGTTGTTAAGATCAATTAGCCTTTTTTAAGGAGTATATGTCCTTATTGATTTAAAAGCAGAACTAAAATACATAAATAAATATCCTTTAGAATGCATGATGAGATATTTCAGTGTATTAAGCAGAGTCAGCACAGCTGTGCCTCTGTTTCTTCTGTATGCAATCTGGAGTGAAGTGGAGGGCAAAAACACTTTAAGTGGTTGTAGTATTACAGAACTTACTGCACTACGGCAATACTTGCACCTGGCTTTATTGGCATGGGCCTCATTACTAAGAGCTCCCATTATTTTGGCAGTATTGTGCATCTTGGAGGAACTGACACCATCTCACAAAAACCTTCTTTCAGAGGCGCAGTCTTTAAAGACTGTCTGGGCCAGTGATCTTGTTTGACTTCAGTTTAAAAAGACTTCAACACCATACATATTAATAATTATTGATATCTCTGCAGGGAGGTTTTTGTGTGTTCATGTTTTGTCTTGCCATTCTTGGTGTCAAATCTTTAGTGAAAATAAATTTGGTTCATAACTTAAGTTTTGCCGTTGCTAACAGGGCTATCATTTCTTTTAGTGGATTCCCCTGTTAATGTTAGTCCCTCCCAAGCCTGTCTTACATTACCAAGTAAAACTTTGCCCCCTATTTCATTTTTAAAATCTTTTTTTTTCCTTTCTCAAAGTTGTAGTTGGTAACTTTGGGGTAAACATTAATACATTTTTTGTCTTCTATTTGGAAAAAATGTCATAATACCCATAGACAGCTTTTATTAAGTGGCTTGGTTTGCTGTGCTTCTTAGCAACAGCTGACGTTGGTGCGAGCTGATTAGCTGTGCCTGTCTGATGCTCGCACTCGTCTCTGCCAACAACAGAGTGTCTGCAAGTGACACCGTCAGTCGGCTCAAGCTCAAGCTGAGACGGACCAGTTTACTTAGCCGCAACTTTCCATGCAACTATTTTGTCCTGTTGTGAATCTTTGATGAAACCTGGACTAAAAATAAAAAAATAAAACGCGAGCTGCAGCAAAAACAAGGAGGGGAGGCTGCAGCGAGTTGCTTCCCAACGACTCTCATGCTACAGCTAGCTTAATTTCCAAATGTTATCGACTGCAGCTTTAACTTTGTCCACTTCTCACGGTAATCCATATAACCAGAGCAGAAAGCAACTTTCCTTTCATTTAGATACCTTTTCAGCTGGTTTGATACCCAGAATCAATTTATACAGATTAAGTTAGAGACGTAATTTCACCACAGAATTTTAATGTTTGATGCGATAGTCTCCGTGGGTTCATCATCATCCTGATAGGTTTGAAAGAAAACGTTGCTGTTAGTCTTCACTAAGCAGTCCCTGAGTTGCTTCTACATCAAGTGACAGGTTTCGCTCTCTTCACTACTATATTTCCATTAAGAAGATCAATGGTTCAGTTCAGCTGGGCAGGGTTAGGGTTAGGGCAGTCCACATACTGCCAAGGGGAAGGCTTGTATTCAGATAATTTACATGAATTAGTCTCCAAGGCTGGATTGCTTTAACAAGGATTAATTTAATCTAAGATTAGCTCAAATCAGAGTTTAGTAAAACTAAATCTAAAATAAATTAATCCAGATTTAAAATCAGGCACAGCTCTGTTGCACCATTTAAAATTAATCTTGGTTTCGTAAAGTCAAGTTTATTTATTTATTTAAACTGAATTGAAACTCAGTTTAATCAATAGGACCTAGTGAGTGTAAAAGGGTGGTAGACGGGGGCCGTTAACTGTTAAAATGGCTTTCCGCAACAAAGTTTGATTGTTGTCAGCTAGCTAAAATATTGTGAGCTTAACGGTACACGTGATGGCTCAGCAGAGTAGCTCAATTTTTTTCTTCTTTCAGAAAAACTTAATGGAACAATATAGCCAGATCATAGAAGATTAAAAAAATGGACAACAGCATAGTGAGAAAGGAAGATGTTGCTTAGAAGCAACTGGCTACCTGTCTTAATCAGTCATCTTACAGCTGTGTTTCTGTCTGTGCTATGTTTGACAGTTGGTCCAGTCCTCCTGTTGCGCTCCAAAACAGTTTCCTTGGTGAACCAGTATCTTGACAAAAATGTGTCATTATCATGAAAGTCAAATGAGTTGAGTCTGTCTCTCAATTTTTATTGCAGAGCTTGATTATTTTGGTCTTTTTTTTTCTCTCTCTCAAAAATGCAGCCTTTGTAAAAGTTAAGCCTCCTCAGCTGTAGGTTTAAAGTTAACCTGAGATCACAGTTTAAATTGAGGTTAAAAGTTTTGGTGCAACAGACTTAAATTTAATCTTGGTTTACAGTAAAAACTAAACAGAAGTTAAAAGAGAGGTTTAAATTTAAACTAGTTTTAGAGTTTGGTGCAACAGAATTTAAACTTAATTAAAAGAATTAATCTGGTTTAAAAGTTAAATCTTGTTAGTACAATCGGTACAAAGTTCCCTAGAATTTAGACGGGTTGGTTAGCGGAGTGGGTGGGTGGATCACTGTTACTCTCTGCTCGTCTTTCCCCTTCAACGTCATTATTTGGTCCAGACATATAAATAACTATGACATTAATCCGGCCGAACTCCGGCGGCAGATAAAGATCTAAAGAAGACTGTTAAAATTTTTAGGTCTAGTGTGCGCACTTACTCTCGTCTGGCCAAGCTATTATCAACAAACATACACCACTTTTGCTTGCCTCTGTCTGCTCTCTTTGCAGTGTAACCTCTTAGGCTCGGCGTTGAATGATGACTTTAAGCCTAGTTTCTGTAAAGCAAACAGAGTTGCTCTGTCTGAGTTCACAGTCATGTACAGCTCATAAATTCATCCTCTTTGTTGCTTACTTGGTGCACACTTGAGAGAGTGATGACAGGCATCCGAAATCTGTTCCAAAGTTTCCAGAGCTGCTCCCTCATGCCTCATCTTGAGCTCCCTTTTTCCTCTTTCTCAGCTTCTCCAGCCATCTTTCAGACCACTGGATTTCATTACTGTCTGCCAATTCACTAACTGACAAGGACCCACCCATTGGACGTAGTGACAGCAGGTGCTCTCGCCTGCAGGTTTCTTCAATCAATCAATCAAACAACTTTAACAGTGTGATCACAGGTTCAGCAGCAGAAGTTTCTTTAAAAAAACATGAATGTTTTTACTATAAGCACTGTATAAAACTTGACTGTTCTGTAATTTTCTTAAAGATGCTGTCTTTAACACATACCCTGAAAACTTAAAGTTGCAGTAGGTAACGCCTGCTAACGAGCCAGCAAGCTAACATTAGCTGTGGCATGAGACTCGTTGGGAACTTCGCTGTGGCTGTTTGCGCCGACTGACATTTTGTTTTGTCTGTCGTCACTCTCTCTTTCAAGTCCAATTTGAACGGAGACGAAACAGTTGCATGGAAAGGTGCAGGGGAGCAAACTGCTCCGTTTCAGCTCGAGCTCAAGTTGGCTGACGCTGCCGCTTGCAGACACTGTTGTCGGCAGAGGCGAGTCAGAACGTAAGGCACTAACAGCTAATCAGCTCACACCAACGTCACTTGTCCATCCTGATTGGCTGGTCTATGCTGCACTTCCTACAGAGAATACAGAGTACATTTTCCACAAAACCCTGATCCCGGTGGCAAAGAGAATATCATGGTAAAAACAGGGCTTATTGGAGACCCATTTAGCAGCGAATGGTGTCATTTTTCAACCTCTATTACACTGTTTAATCAGGTTAGACATAATGACAAAATAAGCCAAAATATTTTTCTAGTTTCACTTTACGATTCAATACAGCAGACATGAATTTTAGCAGACCTCATAAAAGATGTCACCTTTAAAGCCAACAGTTAGTTAGTATTAAAAACTGGTTGTGTACAGTATGTGTGCCCAGGAGCTCAGCTTAAAGCTGTTGATGTATTTCCTAAACCCTGCCGTGCTCCACCAGCTGCTCAGTGTTCGATGCCTGCAGTGAAGCCCTTGCTCTGCAGCCATATGTCTCCTTTGCCTGAATCTGAGGCTTGGAAACAGTTTAGAATACACTCCGAGTCATGTCTCGTGTGTCAGTACACTACAATCATGCCTCCTTTCTGAACTGGACTAAAAATGAACTTCCACACTGTATTTTTGGATTTTTAAATGCTGCTAAAAATGTGACTTCCTCTTGTGATTGTTTTGGTCTTTAAACACTGACAGTTGTACAGCAGCGGTGAGTGGAAGAGGAAGCTCGATGAGACACACGTTGAAAAACTTCTGTGGGCAGTTTAGTCATGAAGCATTAGCGTGATCTTTCTGCTCTTCATATAGTGGTTGAAAACATGCTTATTTCCTCTTTCGGTATGAGAAGTACTCTTGCCACTCTTGTCAGTCATGGATGTGTTGCAGTTTTCACACGCAAGACACGATTTCATATATCACACTAGTTTGTTGTGACTGTATGACAGAAAAATCAGCTGGAGTGATGTCAGCAGTCAGCAATGTGTAAATGTGGGAAAATGAAAAATCCTTATAGGGATTTTTCATTTTCCCACATTTAATTCAGTTATGAAAAATCCTGATAGGGGTTTTTCATTTACACAATCAAGGCTTGGTTGTGTTTGATCCCCATTTTCTCTCTCCATCTGTCATACTTTGAGTGTTTGCACCACTGAGTGGAGAAGGAAGCTAGAGGACAGACTGTTCCAGCTGCTGCACTTCACGTTTCAGATATCGACTTCTTGACTCATGCCTTCCACTGAAGGTGTGAACCATTCAAGCAAAGGTGTGAAGAGAAGGGCAAGACACAGAGTGCGTACATGTTTGCGTGTGAAGTCTTTTATTATATACACTGTATGAACCTGAGCTGTTTTATTGTCAGTTAAAGATTTGAAGTTGTATGAATTAGTTTTCGTATAGGAAACTGAATCAGAAAATGAGATCTCAGTGGTCATGACAAACAGAAAATTAGTGTCCAACTATTCAACTTTATGGAATCAGAATCAGAAATATATCATTTTACAACTTAGCAGTGGAGTCAGTGGAGCATGTACAGTAGCAACCAGTAGACCCATGTTTCAATTATATAATTATCTGTAGCTGGTGGAGACCTAACCAGAACTCAAAAAGCAGTTTTCACTCAACATGGCTCCAGATCAATGCTAATTTGCTTTGTTTGTGCTAGATTTGTAGGCCCTTAACTGTTTGCTAACATATTCGCCATAGCAAGGTTTTTGGCAGTCATATGTCAGTTTTGTGTGTCTCACGATACTGAATAAGACTGAAGCTGAGTAGCAGCTCAAACGTGATATTTGTAATTGTAGCTATTTCACTTTGTACTGCTGAGTCTGTTACATTGGTAGTCTAACCTGGGCTCATCATTAATCCTTACTCCCTACATGTTGCAATAGACTTTAGGGATGGGGAACGTAGGGGAACTCATGATGCGATACACAATACGTAGCCCACGCTACTGATAATATCATGATACAGGGATTCTGGGATTATCAATCTATTGACTCTATAATGATACATCCTGACATCTGTCTGACTGAAAAATAAAATGTATACTCTACATACATAAAAAGATTTTTGTCCCATTGATGTTATAAAAGTGGGTTGAGACTTTAGACTAGAAAGTTGCTTTTGCATCACATAACTTTAAATTCTTTTTCCCGCTATCCGTCTTTATCCCGCTGTCAACTTCTTCTTCGGCCGATTGATTTCTATTCACGTTTCCCACATTCATGTCAGAAGCTCCATCATGAGGAGTCATGAAAAAAATACACAGGTTAGTCAAATTGGCAGGGAAATCTCTTTACAGCGATGTGTTATTTTAATTAAAATATTGGTATTTGGTGCCACGATAATCATGAGAAGCTCCGGACGATGATATATTGCTGTATTAATATTTTGTCCCACCCCTAATAGATGTGCAAGTGTGACCTAATTTCAAATGGAAGAGTTTAATCTTAACTATCTGGTAGGGCGTGTGTGCGTGTGTGTGTGTTGATTAATCACTAGCTCAACCAGGTCACTGTCATTCAGTTTGAAAAGGTGAATATTTACAGTTGGTGAATCCTGATCGTGGGGGGCTTTTATCTCTGAGCCTCGCAGCAAGATGTTCTGTGTTTTTACTCGTTTTCTTTCCTGTTTGCACATTGCAACACCCCCTAATGTTAATCAGCAGGACCCTGTGCTCTTAGCCTAACAAAACACTTGTTATGCCCATTCTTACTTACACTATCATAATGTCAGACACAGAGGGAAACTACACTTCCAGACAGCAGGACTGGCCTGTATCAAGGTAGGCAGCAGGGAATGTAAACTGAGAGAAGTGAGAGTGTGTTTTTCTACCTTTGTGCATGCACCGGTGTGTGTCGTTCACATTTAATAGCTCATATGTGTGTGTTTGCCTACATCCGTTCATGTGAGTTCCTGGGTTAGAGCCCTCCATTAGTCTCTGTTTACAGTGTGTAGGGCCAGAGCTGCTCTCTGACGCTTGGCCCGGCCTGGCCTCATCAATCAGGAAGGCTTCCGAAGGCTTCCGCCTGTGATCCCTGCCGCCTGCCAAACAGACCTTACATATGACTTCTGGGATATTACGCTCTTTTGTTGTTGTAGAAGAAATAGCAAGATTCTTTGGATTCCTGAATTCTGAGGTGCCTCACATTTCCAGTCCGGTAGTCACAGTCGTGTAGGTTGGTCATAGTTTGGAATGAGATCGGATGTGATGTACAGCGAGCACCCTCATGGCCTAAAAAGGAGATTCCCCATCAGTCAAAAATATGAATGCCGTAACACACACATTATTGACTAGGCTTGGGCGACACAGCTGAAAAACCAATCGCAATAATGACGTTTCATGTCAGTTGATATCGGTGATTATTGATCATGTAGGTTGTGACTGACAACTTGCTGTGCATTCTAAGAGGTAGGAGCATCTAAGGTGACAAAATGAGAAAAAATCACAATATTTTTGACCAAATACCTCAATACCGACACAGTGTTTGAAGGGTGACTAATTGTGATTTCACAAAATATTAACCCAATGTCATTTTTAAAAAAACAATCATCAGTAATGTGGATAAGTGGCTAAAGGGTCAATAAGAGAACAACGAGAACAGTCTGGTAAATTCAGAAAATCACATTATTAAAATGAAGCCTTTTACAACCAGGAAAAGAGAACAATTACGCCATATCACAATATATGGATATCCAAAATCTGCCACGATATCTTGTCTCATATCAAGATACGATACAACATTGATACTTTGCCCAGCCCTCTTATTCTTTGGCACTAAAGTGACACCTTTTTTATAAAGATCTGTTTGAATCACAGCAGTAAGAATTCACAGATTTTCGAAGAGCTTGTTTTAATTACATTAACGTTAAATCAGGAGGCTTTTATATGGTTTGCTGTGTTGTTTTCCAATAAAGTTTCTTTGTGACTTTTCTTGTCAGGTACAGAGCCCTTGAACATAAATACACGTGCTGTTTTTGCAATGACTGCAATTAACCTGTTTTCCTTCCTTCTGGTGTCATGTGTCAGGTGTTGTGGGTGTAAAACATACAGTGAAAAACGTTGCGATGCCTCTGTCATTTTCGCCATCGTTGTGCAGTGGGTGGATGGGTAAGAATAAACTGTGCCAAAGGTGCAAAAGTTGAAACAAGCCACACGTGCCGAATGTTTTGTTGGCTCGTGTGCAGTGACGCAGCCGCTGTGATTTAGAAGATAAATTATTACTGTCTGTCATGGTTTGATGTGTTATTTTGATAACACATTCGTATTATGTTCTCCAGTGCAGCTCATGGCAAAAGACAAGAAAAAAAGTTGAGACTTTTCTTTAACTAATTACCATAATCAGCTATTAAGATACTTCCTTTTTATTGACTGGATTTGTGC
>JAPZDX010000024.1:25662279-25672947 GCA_029783625.1 Naso annulatus
TCTAGTATGTGCAGCTTACAATGTCTTTGTATTATGTATTTGTGCTGTTGCATTTGAGATGACGTTTACTTTTGTTTACTAGGCTGTTACTTAATTTTTAGGCCACACCTATTGATAAGAGCTTGGCTGTGATCTGGTGTGTTTATTTTTCTTCTACTCTGTATTAGAAATGTTCATTAACATGCACCGTTCCTCCCAAACAAACAAACAAACAATAAATAAAACAATATGCTGGAATGAAGAGTGAAGAGCAGTAAGTTTTAAAAGCAGAAATCACATGCGCTGGTTCCTTTAAAAATTCTTTTTCATCTATGTTGTAATTTGTAATTTGTTAATACCCCTATTGCAAATAAAAAAGTATCACATGGGTCAATTCTTTTTGCCACAGACTGAGTTTACACATTTGATGAAATTGACAAAATACAAAAATGACAGTAAAGCATTTACATTTAAACCAATAAGTGAATATTTCATGTTTTGTATGTAATGGGTGCTATGGGTGTACAGTTTATTCATTTTGTTGTCTAAAAGCTATTCACAGTTAGCACATATTCAAATGTACAGTGCAGCATTATAGAGAATGCTATCCTATCCTGGTGTTCAAAGCGTCCTGTATTATTTGGACCAAGAGACAGAATTTTCATAAACAACATAATGCTGCATGAAATGTCAACACCTATTACAGATACAGAGAATGTAAAAATCTATTGGATTTGACCTTGTTTTCCAATTGAGGTCTAATGCGTCATTTTTTGTGGCAGACTTCTGAAATATGAAATGTTTTCAAAATCAACCTAAACAAAACCACAACTTTACTTTAAACATGTGTCTGATTGTCAGCATTATTCATGTGTTTTCTACCAAAACAGAGCTTGACATTTCACTTTCTTGGTATTTGCTGCTTCCTAGTGGTGAATTGTTGTCATGACATTAAAAAAAAGTGTGTTGAAGAATTTAATATGAGAAGTAATTTGACAGGTGTAAGGAATGTTATTATTTATGCTTTTGTTCCACTGCAGCATTTCATCTCATTCCAGTGACCCATTAAGATCAATACTAAGGTCCAGGAACCGACACATCTAAATGGAGCAGTATTAATAACGTTAGAAATAACAACTGCAGCAATATAAACTTTTTTTAATCAGCCTAAATTCTTCAAACTAACAGTTTGCTGCAGTGGACTTTGGACAGAACTAAAGCTGCTTTTGTTTTTCCTTCACAATGCTTTTCCAAACATTTGCTTCACTGTCTCTGCAGATGGTGTCAATAGAGCTTGAACCATCTGGAAAAAGTAGGAAAAAAAAATCAGCATCTCCCTTCATTCAGATTGTCAGTATTTATTACATTTTGAAAAGCATTACTGCAGCACGCATGCTTTTCTTCTTTTATAATGACTGGGACTGATTTGGTTCAGATTTGGGATTGTTTGTCAATTTAGTGTCACGGTTCATGCCGAGGCAAACCATACACGGTTTGTACCAGTTAAACTCAGGATATTTACTAATTAATAAACTACACTGACACATACATTCATTAGATTTGAAAAAGATGGTAACTAATATTATTATGGTTGAATGTGAAAAAGGTTGTGTTGCTCAAGTATTAACTAATCTCTTTATTATACCAACAACTTGTTAGCACTATAAAATTTTGGAATGACTTGACACCACTTATTCATGTCTGATACCAATAAGACATCACTGAGTATCTTCTCATACCATTATCAGTCTGAGAGACCCTTTTCCATTCTCTTAAAGAACAAAGTTATAGATCATGGATTTTGTTTTTGTACGTAGAGTTTTGACAAACAGGGCCCTTGTTTCAGGAGCTGCGTGTAAGCAATCCCTAAAAACTGTAAAAATGCACTTCAGCACCATGTCAGCATCTTAAGAGATAAAACCACACACATACAATATCAAAAGGGGTATAAAAAAGTGGAGCTCGCTGTTACAAGCATCTCCTTCTTACTGTCTCCTAGTGACTGAACATGTTGTCACTTTTGTTCAAACTAACCTCTGCAATCAGGTCTCCATTCTCAGCATGCACCTGAGCTATAGCTCCGAGCTCCTTACACCGGGAGAAGGAAGCGTAAAGCTCAGAGTCCTGCAGCATGAACACATCTTTATAGGCCATAAACATCTTGAAGGAATTGATTCCCTTCTCTTTGGTCAGCGTCTGCATCTCTTCTTTCACCTGCAGAATAAAAATGTATTGAGACAAAAACATGGGGGAATAACTCTAAATAACTTTGATTGATAGGTTGATATATCCCTCTGGAAAAATGGTGCTTAGTGTGTGTGTGTGTGTGTGTGTGTGTGTGTGTGCCTTCAACACAAAACAAATGCAAAACCCACATTTAAATACTTAACAGACATTTTTGTTTGTTGTCATTTCTGAAACCAGTTTATTAAAATAATTTTGCATTTTGCTTTGCAAAAACCAGTTTTTCTGTTCTGTGTTTAATGATCTGCTCATTCACCTTGTCACTCCACCACGTGACGGCGACATGCAGCGAGTAGTCGCAGCAGACCTTGGGGTCAGCTGCCTTACGCCAACAGTTGTAGGCATCCAGGAGAGATTTTCCCTTCTGGGGGATGACAAAGTCCAGGATCATTGTGGTCCCTCCGGCTAGAGCGGCCTGGAAAAACACGTTACCACACAGTTGTTAAACATTAACGTAATCAGTGCAAAATAAACACTTTTTTGGTATCTCATTTCAGAAACTAATTATTTCCTGTATATAATATTTACTGTCTGCAAATACGTAGAAGAATGCTTGTAATCACTGATAAGATGGTATACGGACACATCACTAAGATACAGAATCATGTGAAGTTTAATATTGGATGAAAAGACATACTAAACATGTCTGAACATTTTAGAGTTCAAACATTAACCACAGCTGTTTTCAGGTCAGCGGGCGGTGTTTGACATTGCTGAACATGTTGCAGTATCCTCAGACACCTTTATCAGCGCAGTGTTGGACAGATTACTCAACACAAACATCAGCAGATAATAAGGAGCAAGAGTCTTTTGCAAACTTTTGTTGAAATACATGACTTGCAACCCTTACAACCAGGGCTGGGCAGTAACGCATCACTACTTTTCCTAGTAGCTAGTAAAGGAAGGGATTACGTTTAACCTTTTTTTTTAATTCTTGGGAAGGGGGGTGCCACTGAGAGTGAACTTTTTTTTTTCATGGACGCCCCGATCACACCCACACAGTTACATATTCAAGCCTGGAAGCTGCCCAGTACAACGACAGGCTTATCTGCAGCTACGGAGCAGCTCCACTGGAGTGACTGGGGTTAGGGGTCCACTCAAGGGCCCTCAGTGGTGGAATGCAGGCAAACAAAGCAGTTCCTTCCATCTTTACCACCCACATTAATCCAGTAGTTGGAGATTTGAACCACTGCCCCTAATGAGTCCCTAAATATTACAGTTACTGATCCAAGTAAGTCAGCAGTAACTGCATTACTAGAAAGGGATATAGTTTTTGTCCTCAGATATCTTATAAAAATATTATAAAGCGGATTAAGTTTTAGGAGCTGGCAAAACAGGTTGTGTGTCACTTTTTTAGGAAGTCAGTTGGGTTGCAAAAGTAATATAGTAGAGTAACTAGTGACGTAACTAATTACCTTTGATACAAAAAATAAGTAAAGTAAATGTATTACTTTTATAAGGAGTAATCAATAATAATTAACTTATCACGGTTTCTGACTAACTTGCCCAACACAGCTAACAACATGTCACATTTTTAATTAGTTTTTGACAGATGATAATTCAGATGGCCATTACTTACACTTCAGTGTAGGGTGTTGTTTGATGGGTCATTGTTAGTATGAATTTGTTGTGACAAACCACATTATTTTTGCTAAACCACATTATCTCTGTGTTGTGACTGATGCATTCACATCTCTGACCTCTTTGTTCCTCCTTTAGGAGCTTCATGTTGCACAACAACTTCATTATAAACATGTGATTGTCATACCTCTAATGAAGCTGACACAAGCTGCTAATTGGCATTTAATTTATTATGGCTCACTTGCAGCCTTATTAAGCTGTAAGGATAGAGGTGCGGATTAAATAGCATCACCATAATTATGACTGACTCTGAAGTAGACTAGTATGTTTGCATCAGGCTCTCTCTTCACTATATAAATTAATTGTGCACAATGTGTCTTTGTCCTACATGCATGTTAAGTCAGACAAGTTCAAAGCACACTTCTGGGCAAGACCTTCAAAATAAAACATCAGCATGAATTAAATCCAAGATAAATACAAATTCATTAAAAATATTTAACTATTTAGTCTAGATGTATGTCAGTAGGCACACCACAAATAGGCTTGATTCTTCACCTGCAGCAAATGCCACACATGTGGCCTATTTAGGGCTACAGGCCTACCAGTGACAATGAAATAAAAACAGCAAGATCATTGCAAATTTCGTTGCACATTCATCTTTAAGAGTGTGGAAAATCTTGTTATTGCAGTATGCAGTGGAAGAACTGCACTTATTAGGCTACTATTCAAGAATATTTTGTTTCCTTTTTCTTTTCAGCCTACTTCATACTTTTACTCTTCAGTTCTGGGACAACTACATTTAATTGAAATTTGACAGGCAGGTAATTTGAAGAATAAACATTTTTTCCATTCTTTTTGTGCGTTAATGGAGTTTAAGACAAGAATTTACTTATCCAGGAGGGTACATTCTGCATTGATATAGGCTGCTGTTGGATATTTGGCCTGCATTTTAACACAAATGCATTGGGTTTGTAAGGTAAAAATTTGAGTGCAGGACTTTAAGTGTCCTACAAATTTTACTTGGACTGACATTTGTCTACTTGACAAATTAAAAAAATCTGCATAGCCTGCCTGTTGGGCCTGAAGTGAGGATTACAAAGGGGAAGCAAGATGGTAATGATGAGGATAAATATAATGATTTTCTATTTTTAAAAAAAAAATCTTAGTAGGCTGCTAAAATTGTAAAATAAAATTAGAGTTGAGTAGGCTAATTCATGGCCTTAATGTGAAAGCGACGGGATTTAACTTCCGTTATTGTTTCCATTCTCCTTGTTTAACTTGACAGGCTTGAATGTGTCCAAAAAAAATAAAAGCGTCCTTGTTTTCACCTTAGTGCCGATGTGGAAGTCGTCCACCGCCTTGGTGCCCATTAACGCCAGCTCCATGTGTGTGTGCGTGTCGATGCCGCCGGGGATCACCAGTTTATCGGTGGCATCGATGACTCGCGCTCCCGCTGGGATCTGAAGATCCGGTCCAACTTCAACTATTCTCCCATTTTGGATGTAGACGTCGGCGACCACTGAGCAGTCTTCATTCACAACTTTGCCTCCTTTTATCAGGATCCCGCTGGGCTCTGCCATACTGCTGCGCTCCGCTGACAGTTTAAAATGTGTGGAAGTGTCCAACCAAGTGCAGAGAGAGAAGCTGAACGGAAGTGACAGCAGCGTGGGTCTGTGCGGTATGAACGGAGTCAGCTCCTAAGTTCAGGTGAGGTATCGGCCTGTCATTGGTGAGGATTCACCTCCTACAGTGCAGGAAAAGTATCATGTGTCTGTTCTGTATTTTGCAATAGTGAGCAGCCTATTAACTCAAGGACCCGCCCTCTTATTGTGTACTGGAAAAACTAGATCAGTAAAGGAAGACTGAGTCAGCGCACCAGTAGCTCCTTTACTGAGGATAAATCTCTACATGCATGTTTTGCAAGTCGCAAGTAAGTCTCAAGTCTTTGCTCTTAAGTGCTGAATCAAGTCCAAAGTCCTTAACTAAGAATTTCATGTCCTAAACAAGTCATTTAACACTTTTCACCAACTAAAATGGCATTTTAACGGCAGAGTGATAAACCAGTAAATTTACACAAATTGTAAGTTCTTTTTGATTTTTTTATTTACTACTTAAAATAAAGTTACAAGATCAGCCTGATCCTAATGACACAAAAATGGATAAAGCACTAATCAGTACCACAACAGCATCAAGTATCGAAGGAATTTTGTATGTTGTTTTGTCCAAATGAAATGAA
Organism: Naso annulatus; assembly: GCA_029783625.1. Taxonomy (NCBI): domain Eukaryota; kingdom Metazoa; phylum Chordata; class Actinopteri; order Acanthuriformes; family Acanthuridae; genus Naso; species Naso annulatus. The sequence continues at coordinate 25,668,320 of JAPZDX010000024.1, forward strand.
AACATGTAAAAACAAAACAACAAATAGGTTATATGCTATATGAAGCTCTTTGGAAATGAAGTATAAAATATACTAAGACCTCAGTGGATGTTAATTATCTCAAGTAGTTTCAAGTCAAAGGGCTCAAGTCCAAGTGAAGTCACGAGTCATTGGTGTTAATGTCCAAGTCCACTTTTAGGGTCTATTATGATATTGTCAAGTGAGTCTGAAATCAACAAATTTGTGACTTGAGTCCAAGTCATGTGACTTGAGTCCACACCTCTGTTGCCCGCTCCTGAGACATCTCAGACTTCATTTACTGGTCTGGACTCAGAATGACAGATGACCGCACACATCACCGGATAACTCACAATTTCCAAACAGGAAACTGAGATGCAGCATTTCAAACAGAAAATTCTTTAAGAGTTCGTACAAATCTTACTGCATTTGTTATGGCACTGTTAGTCACGTAAATGTCACTCTGTGCTCTACTTTAAACTAATGAATGACAGTTTGACATCAGTGTTTTCATCCTGTCTACTGTAAGCTAGCTGCAGCGCATATACTGTTATTGAATAAGAAGCAAAAATATATATAAAGCAACAGTGCATAGACAAACCTTAATGGCTTTTCAGATATCTGTAAGAGCGACCCCTCTTGATATTTGTACATAAACTGCATCTGTTTGCTTACTTTGCGCACAAACTTAAAAATCTGTGGGAATTGTGTCCCATAACTGCTTCCAATAACCACTACACATCCTTGTGTAGGATTTGCACATTGGATGTTTTTGGAAATGTTATTCCTTTGTGAAAGCATTCTCTTCACACAATACAGTTAAACAGAGTAGAATAGCACAGTTTAGAAAAAATAAAAATCCTAAATATCCTTTTGTTTTTGCTGAAAATTTGATTTGCATATACGTTCTCACATAACACAGTGAGAACGTATATGCTTATATGCTTTTCCCGTATATGCTTTTTCCATTTCTTTTTTCAAATGGAAAAAGAAGGTTTTTACTGAAGTGCTACGGGTTAAAGATTACATGAGTGTAATGGAAACAAGTTAGAGAAAAATCACACATTTCATATACAATAACTCATGCTTACTTCACTGTTTGATGCAAAAATGTGTTAAAGACTGATACATGTTGAGATATTTTAACAGATAAACAGCTGTAAATGACAATTTCTCAAATATTGGCTCTAGAACTCCACACAAATACCATAAACCAGTGGTTTTCAACTGGGGGTCAGCGTGCCCCTAGTGGTCTGTGGTGCAATTGCAAGGGATCTGTGAAATAATAAAATATATATTTTAAAAAGATCCTTTGAGCTTTACGGATTATTCTTCAAATAGAGACTAACCCTGGGAACTTCATTAACCTCAACTGCAAAAGGTGACAGGCGTTTACTTTTCCAATTTCCTTTGTTTGATACATATAATATTGGTCATATTTTAATACAAGGCCTAATTTTGATCCGCTCCCATTTTCCTTTTAAAGTTACAACATTACACTGTTAATACAAATTCAACACTTCCTATGTTCTTTTCTAATTAAGAGTGTGTAACAGCTGTGTAAGGTGGACCCAAGTGCAGCAGGTATCAGGTATAATTGGTAAGACATTTACTCTAATAGTCACCAGGCAGGTTACAGGTAAATGGCCGTAATGTTCAGAATGTTTTGGTAAGCAAATGTCTCTGAGGGCTTGGAAAATAAGATGGGAAATGCTAAACCAGCAAGCAGGTGGATGCAGGGAGGTTGAGTGTGGACACACACAGTTCACAGCAGGGATGTAGGGAGGTGAATACTAACACACACGCACTCAACATCTCACTACACGGGTGCCGAACCAGATGATGAACCACTAACCCAACAGGTGACTTACTGCAGGTAAAACTCACGATAGCAGGGCAGGTAAGTTGACACAAGTCTCATAATCCATATTTCCAACAGGTAAGCACTCAGAGAAACTCACTCACTGCAGCAATGCAGGTAATCAGACAAATGTCGCTCAAACCATAAATCCAACAGGCGAGGAAACAGGTTAATTCACACAATGTCGTCAAAGCAGAAAAAACACCAAACAGCTGCTTGAGCAGCGAACAGAAACCAAGAGGGACAAAAGTGAAACTCGTGGTCATAGACAGAAGGCTGAGGCGATAACCGGGGTAACAACGAGGCTGGTGAGTCAGAGACAAATCGGGATGGCAACAGGTAGGCAGTCTGAAGGTAACTGCTGAAGAGTCTTGCGTGAATTCAGAAGAACAATCTTAAAGAGAAAGACTTGGCAGCAGGCAGCATATGATGGTGAAACCAGGTGTGCAGCAGTTGACCGAATGCTGAGAGGCTGAGCAGCACGGCAGGTGTGTGTGATTACTCCTGAACAGCAGAGAGGCAGAGAGAGTGAGCTGTGCTCAAGAACACAGACTGACATGATGTTTGGACGAATGACGCATGTATTGAACTGAATTTCTGTAAACTTTTCTCTCTCTTTTTTTAAATTTAGCTGCCTTGTGTTTAAGTCTTGCATTTCCATTGTTTGTACCTAGTCTAATCCTGATGTTGTCTCAGCTATGCAGTCTTATTTTTCCCACTGCTATCACATTTCAGCAATAACAGGAAAAACAAAGGTAAAACTAGTGACATTAACACTAGAAAGGCCATGACAGTCATTTTGTCCTTTCTTTGATTTATATGTCAAGTAACTTTGTTGAATTAAAATGACAGTGCTGCTGGTCCTTGACTTAAAGGCTGCAGTTTCATTTAAAATGTTATTTATACAAATTGCACTCAAGGCAAACAAAATGTGAACATTTCTGCCTATTTCAGCTACAGATGTTCAAAATGACCACACAGACTTTGCAGCAGTTAAATTGATACATTTTCACATGGTGGCAGCTGCTTTTTAGTTCCTTGGAAACTCTAATTGTGTAAGTTAAACTCCAGAGTGTCTGTGAATTTCATTAACTGAGGCAAATTTTGTTCCTCAAAGCAGCACAGCGCACAGCAGTGCAGCGGAGCAGAGCTCACCTGCATTGGCTGGGAGCAGATCAGGATGATCCTTCTGCCATTGAAAGGGGGCATTTTCTCTTCCTCCTTGGCATAATTTCAGGTGTTATTTGTTATTTCAAAAGATATTCAAACACAATAAATGCATTAATCTCTATATTAGGTAGTTATCACGAGACATAGTAGATTTTGGAATCTGGTGGTCAAAATGACCACTCATGGCCTCTCTAGTAGGAATGGAATTCTTGCCCTTCTAATGTAAATAATGGCTTTCTTCTGTTAAAAAAGGGCACCATACTGCTGCGATACAGTATTCTTCCCTTTTCAGTTGTCTTCTGCTTGAGGAAAATCTGCATCTGGTCATCCATCAGAAAATCACAGTCAGCACAATCACCGGTTCAGTACCAAATTTCCGACATGCCTGCACGCTACAGAGGATGGGAAGCTGACTGGTCCAAAAAAAACGACTGCTTGTTTAGCAATTGTCTATATTTCGTTTTTTAAAAATACCCAAATACAGCAGGCTTGTGATAATGCCGTGATATCCCTGGAGCATGCAACTGCCTCTCTTTCATGAAGAGTTGTTAGCCACTGGAAGAGATTAGCAATTTCTGGTAGTGGATTGGTTGTCTGCACCGCATCAGCTCAGACAACTTTTCTCATCCATTAGTATATTACGAAAACAAGACACATTGGAGAGACAAAGATGCATGCGCTGGTGAGATAAGCGCACGCACAGGGCTTAGGAACACCTAACCTTCACAGTTGCAATAAACAATAACATGTGACTTAAGAGGATTTACATAAGATGAGAGGAGTAATCAGAGGGAGTGAAAAACCAATGAGGCAGCAATGGCATCTCCTCAAAAGTCTCTGTGTTGCTGAATGAGGAAAGTTGCCATTCCGCTGGATTTAGAGGAAGGCTGTTGTTATCATTTTATTTCCTCTGCATGCGCTACAAACCAACACAGATGTCAGTTTCTTTTCATCTGCATTCAAAGTCAGTGAGCACAGTTTTAAGTTTTGACGTAGAAGGGCACAGCATGCACAGAAAGTGACATAAGATAATACTTAGGCAGATTATCGTTGCTCTCTGCTCAGGCTTGTTTACAGTGTCAGTGCTAAACTTCACTCATTATACCACAGCTACAGTAAATACGTGTCAGAGATCTATAAAGGGAAAAGGATGAATTATAAATCTGTTGTTTTGTAATGTTAAGGACTTTCAATTATTTTCTTCTGGAAAAAAAAAGTGAGGTCTTCACAGGCAATGAAATATTCCTTCCCTTTTTTGTCTCATTAAATCTGATCTTTTTAAAACTTGCTTGACTTATTTTGTCTAAAAAACCTTACAAGTATTTTTTTTCTCTATTTCATTTCGCTGACCTGGATTATGGAAAAATGGAACGATACATTTAAATACAAGCAGGTGAGGGGCACACTGTAAGAGGAATTTAAAGTGGCTAAGTATAGCTTTGTGGAAAAACGGATGACTGAAATAGCTGTATGTTTTGTTAGCATATGAACACACTGTGCTTGCCCCAACTATCCATACAAACTAACAATCCAAAAAAATCAAGCTCAACCAGTTTAAACAGACAGGAAGCAGCAGGTGAGGCTACTGGGGTCCACAGTA